>JAULUF010000052.1:7387500-7947500 GCA_031834385.1 Semotilus atromaculatus | reverse complement strand
GCGAAAGGCAACTGGTGCGTGCATCTACTTCTGTATTTATACCCGCGCCATGGGGCGGAGTGTGAGATGCAGATCTCGCACACCAATGTGCATTGGCTCGTTCTAAAGATACTCGAAGACGATTGGCTGATGATCCCATTTCAGTCGACGTCGACTACGTCTGACGTACTCGACTGAAAGTGAACTGCAAAATAGCACCAGGGAACGTTTGCGCCGGAACACGCCTCCTCTTTTTGCTGAATCGCCCCCGTGAGCGCAAGTTCATTCCCTAATTTACCAACGTGCATCTGTGGAGGGCTGTCCGCTGTGCGTCGGGTGCAAAATAGGAATGATACATGCGTTGGTGTACAAAGTCAATTGCGCTGGATGCAAGATAGGGCCCTTAATGGTGAATAAGAGTTAATTTCTTTAAAAAAATTCTTTCTGACCTAAACTTTTGAACAGTAGTATATATATTTTTTATTAATAAATTAGTTTAATAAATTATATATAGACTACATACAGTGAAGAAAATAAGTATTTGAACACCCAGCTATTTTGCAAGTTCTCCCACTTAAAAATCATGGAGGGGTCTGAAATTGTCATCGTAGGTGCATGTCCACTGTGAGAGACATAATCAAAAAAAAAAAAATCCAGAAATCACAATGTATGATTTTTTTTACTATTTATTTGTAAGATACAGCTGCAAATAAGTATTTGAACACCTGAGAAAATCAATGTTAATATTTGGTACAGTAGCCTTTGTTTGCAATTACAGAGGTCAAATGTTTCCTGTAGTTTTTCACCAGCTTTGCACACACTGCAGGAGGGATTTTGGCCCACTCCTCCACACAGATCTTACCTAGATCAGTCAGGTTTCTGGGCTGTCGCTGAGAAACACGGAGTTTGAGCTGCCTCCAAAGAATCTCTATTGGGTTTAGATCTGGAGACTGGCTAGGCCACGCCAGAACCTTGATATGCTTCTTACAGAGCCACTCCTTGGTTATCCTGGCTGTGTGCTTTGGGTCATTGTCATGTTGGAAGACCCAGCCTCGACCCATCTTCAATGCTCTAACTGAGGGAAGGAGGTTGTTCCCCAAAATCTCGCAATACATGGCCCCGGTCATCCTCTCCTTAATACAGTGCAGTCGCCCTGTCCCATGTGCAGAAAAACACCCCCAAAGTATGATGCTACCACTCCCATGCTTCACAGTAGGGATGGTGTTCTTGGGATGGTACTCATCATTCTTCTTCCTCCAAACACGGTTAGTGGAATTATGACCAAAAAGTTCTATTTTGGTCTCATCTGACCACATGACTTTCTCCCATGACTCCTCTGGATCATCCAAATGGTCATTGGCAAACTTAAGACGGGCCTTGACATGTGCTGGTTTAAACAGGGGAACCTTCCGTGCCATGCTTGATTTCAAACCATGACGTCTTAGTGTATTACAAACAGTAACCTTGGAAACGGTGGTCCCAGCTCTTTTCAGGTCATTGACCAGCTCCTCCCGTGTAGTTCTGGGCTGATTTCTCACCTTTCTTAGGATCATTGAGACCCCACAAGGTGAGATCTTGCATGGAGCCCCAGTCTGAGGGAGATTGACAGTCATGTTTAGCTTCTTCCATTTTCTAATGATTGCTCCAACAGTGAACCTTTTTTCACCAAGCTGCTTGGCAATTTCCCCGTAGCCCTTTCCAGCCTTGTGGAGGTGTACAATTTTGTCTCTAGTGTCTTTGGACAGCTCTTTGGTCTTGGCCATGTTAGTAGTTGGATTCTTAGTGATTGTACGGGGTGGACAGGGGTCTTTATGCAGCTAACGACCTCAAACAGGTACATCTAATTTAGGATAATAAATGGAGTGAAGGTGGACATTTTAAAGGCAGACTAACAGGTCTTTGAGGGTCAGAATTCTAGCTGATAGACAGGTGTTCAAATACTTATTTGCAGCTGTATCTTACAAATAAATAGTTAAAAAATCATACCTTGTGATTTCTGGATTTTTTTTTTAGATTATGTCTCTCACAGTGGACATGCACCTACGATGACAATTTCAGACCCCTCCATGATTTCTAAGTGGGAGAACTTGCAAAATAGCAGGGTGTTCAAATACTTATTTTCTTCACTGTATAAGAGATAATTGCTACACATTTGGTATATATAATTGTATAAATCTTTCTGTTACTATTATTCCATCATTGTACCACTACACCACTGAACTACACCAACAACTGCCACTGTATCGATTTAGCATTGAAGCCTTCTGTCTTTCTCTCTTCAGCACTCACTGTTTTTCCCTCTCGACATTTTCACTCATTCGCTCTCACCCTCTGCCCAGTCTTGAAGTCTACATAGATCTTCACCATCATCGAACATCTGTTTACAATTTCAGTCATGGGGTTGAGGCCCTGGTAGAACACTTACATATCAACTGACACAACAGTCTCATGGTGATCTGTATCAAAATTGATAAATGACTTTGTCCCAGTGTCCTGTGATTTGATTTCATAATTTTGCACAGGGAAACACCCAGTTTTATTGATGGAGAAAATGGTAGAGGGAGGGAGAAAGAATGTCAAATACAGTACACATATCTATAAAACCAGCAACACACACCGATTCCCTCCCCCATCTCGACTTCCTCTCCTCAAGCTTGCTTCCCATCCCCCTGCAGGTCAGTTAATAAGAGAGGAAGCCTGCCTGAACCTCACAGTCTGACTGAATCACACACACACACACACACACACACACACATACGCACACACGCGCACGCACACAAAACGAGCATGTGAACCATGGCGCATCTTTTAACACCCACAGACATGCACATATGTTGACTGTTATTCCACATAACTAAAAGAGTATGCATTCAAATAGTCTGTGAGTATGTGCTGTGATTTTTGTGTGTATTTGTCTCTCTAGGGCACACACAGTCCAGTCTCAAGGGAATAGTCTCAGCCTGAACGTTGCAGGAATGAGGGAGTGGAATTTTACCCACACTCCACCTTAGCATGAGACCCGAACACTCACACTCACACACACACACACACACACACAAGCACACCTTCTCTCTCAGCCTGTCTGTCTTGTTCTCAATAGTTGCTTCATGATTATTCCTTCTATTCAACACAACAGAAAATTACTAACATGTGTTGACAAATGTTTCCACCTCTCTGTGGATTCAGAAGCAGTCCTAATGACTAGCATCTTACTCACATCTGATGTTTTGATGTTTCACCTGACTATAAGAAGTAATGCATCTGATTGAAGTTACACTGCGTATACCTTCGGCTGATGTACAGATGTGACTCTGTGATGATTGAGCTGAGAACGAAACCTTTTAAGTGAAAATGAGACAAGCAACAGATAAATTATGCCAATGTGTTCTCTGCTGTCTTTTAAAACCAAAAATAGTTACACTGTAGAAATGCATTTGTCTCTTTTTGCTGTGACCACACTCATGTGCAGAGCAAAAATACATAGTTTTCAGTGGTGAACTGTCTTAAAGGGTTACCCTGAAATAAAAATTCGGACATAATTTACTAAACCCTTGTGTCGTTCCAAACCCGCAAGACTTTCATTAATCTTCAGGACACAAATGACTATTTTTCTGGGAGATTTCCCTTCCCATTGAAAACTCTGATGCTTCAAAACGCTCATAAAGACATTGTAAAATAAATCCACATTGAGTGCTGTAATCCAAGTCTTCTGAAAAAACACGATCGCTTTATATGATGAACAAATTTAATTTAGGCTTTTATTCACATATAAACATTGATCAGCAAACATAAACAGAAGCTCAACCTTACGTGTTTAGGTCAGTAATTGATGACAAAATGTTCATTTTTGTGTGTACTATTCCTTTAATTAGCATTATAAAATGGATAGTTAGGTAACCGAAATGTGCTACATGTGGTATCTAAATGAACTGGGTTTAATTAAGTAATAAATAAATAAAATAATATGACTGAATCTATCTGACTAGATTAGGTTACACCAATGAAAGTAATTTTTGTCTGTTAGAAAAAGTAGAAATAGATCCTTTGCATGTTCCCAGCAAAGAGGAAATGTTCTCAGAATGTTCTCACATTCTGGCAGGGTTCTCTCAAAGTTATGATCAAATATTCTTGCAGTAACATTCAGTAACCTTTCTGTGATTTAAACATTATCAACAATTTTCTTATGGAACATATTTTTGTTAGCTGGGTTACCTTTTAAATTGTAAAAGCACCCCTTGGTGAAATCCCTGTAATGCACAGCTTTATGTATGCATACTGTGCATAAAATGCAACAGATGCATACACACAAGCACACACACACAGCATGAGGAACATCAGCAGCCAGAGCTGTAGGCATTCAGACTGAGAGAGAAAGGAAAAAACCTCTATCGACAGATTACTCGCGCACACACAACTGGAGATTACCCCGACAGCCCAGATGAGATTATTGCAGATTCTAAACTCATGTTGTTGAAGATAGCAGTCGGCTTCTACACCGAACATTCTGACTGCACACTGAACTGGACCTGATCTTGTCTGTAATGACAGTAATGGACTGCAAATGTTCTGGATGCACCTTTAATAATGTTTCTTTAATGCATTAAGTACTTTGGAAGTTTATGTATGTTATAACAATGGTCCAAAAAGGATTTGGACAACCACATAGAATGCATGAATTTCATTGCATTGGATAATAAAATATCAAACTGAGTGGCTTCTGCCAACAAATTATGCCAGTTCTTTTCTGTCACTTTTATAAGCCATTTTTTAAAATGAGTTTAACTGGTCTCAAGGTGGCTTTGAATGTCTGTATTAAGTAATTTCCCTTAATATCACTGAAAAAAGTGGTAACCTGCAATTGTTACCTAAGAGTTCTGCATTCCTGTAACTCAAACAGTGTTGCATGCCACTAGAAATGACAAGGTCATGGGTTAGATTCCAATGAATACATTAACTAATAAAATGTACAGTATACTTTGAATGCAATGTAAGTCACTTTGGATAAACACGTCTGATAATTATAAAATGTAATTGATGTATCCCATAAAAAAACTATATTTGTTAGTGTATCATAATTTATCTGACGAGGACTACACTCCGGAGACAAGTACCGCATCGTCGGCTCAAGGACAGGTCCGGGCCATAATTGTGATTCTTCCTAGCTTCCGTGCCTCTTCCCCTCCTCGAGTCAAACGAGCGCGCGTGTGTGGGCAGCTCCTGTAGCAGCAGGGGTGGTAGCCATGGTAGCGACGGAGAGTGACAGTCGCCCAGCCAATCATTTCATTCGTTCCGAATGGAAATAATTTGCTGTGTTTATTGCTGTGTTTATTTTATGGTATTGGTATATAAAGACAGTTTAAACAAATTTGGGAAAACGTGTTTTCAGACAAAAACTGCCTACCCTACCTTTAAGTCTGATTAAATAACTTAAATAAAACAATAATTTATTACAAGAATAAAACCAATTAATAGATGTTCACACATGAAGCACATTATTGAGGTTACCAGAAAAAAATTAACTTATTTCACAGTCTAGCACAGGTGTTCATCACATTAGCTATCAACAGAAAGTGTCACAATATTTGTCCATTCGTTTTGAACAGCAACTCTATTGCTTTATCAATCAAAATGAGCAAAAACAAAAAAAAGTGTGTGTGTGTGTGCTTTCTTTCTAATAAATGACACTTGTATGTGTAGAACGGGGGAGGTGTGACCATCCACATTATATGCACATAAAGTCATTTCAGCTTCTGAGCACCAAACCGGTTTCTATCTGTGTTGTCTAAGACGGGCTCCTTTGCTGTTTTTTTCCCCCCTTTCTTTTTTGGATTTAAGCCTTCAAAAATTCCTTTGGGGATTTTCTGTGCTTTTCTGTGCAGTCACAGTAACATTGACCCCTCTCTGCCTCTAGCGCTCTCTCTCTCTCTCTCTCTCTTCCTCTCCATCCAGCTTTTTCGCCTGCTGTATCTCCTTTTCCAGAATTCTAATCTCTCACCCAACTCTCGTTTGTTTTCCTCTCCTGTCACATATATCTTATGTTTTTCATTAGTGCCCAGTATGAGCGTGGTGGTCATTTCTCTCTGTTGCTGTGCCACAGTGACCAGCCCTGATGCGGGTTTGGCACAGAGACCACAGACCGCATGACAGGGGTCATTTGAGGGCCATGTTCCACACTCTAGGGGGCAAAAGCCAGCTTGTTAAACTGGCCCCCGGCCAATCACAGCTTCCGAATCGCTCATTTCTCCCAGTCAGAGCTCAGAATGAACCACTTCATCATGTAACATATTTAACTACTAAGAGTTTTGCAAAGAGTTTAAGCAATCGCTTAAAACATGACACAAAGTGTTTGAATTAATTTAATTAGACAAGTCAGTCACTGGAGGGCCATTTTAAAATTTAGCATATGAAACACATTTGTCATCATTAAAAGAAAGGAAAAACAATATGTAGGAAAACAAATGGTGCATCATCATCAGCTCTACTTCTTTCTTTTGTTTTCTCATCCTTTTGAGTCTGGCTGCGGTCCTACGGCAACACAGATGTCTTCCAAAGATGGAAAGAGCAAAAATAAGAAGAAATAAAAAATAAAAAAAAAGTACTGGGAGGAATAAAAAAAAAATCAAGGAGGAAAACACATACAATGGAAAAAAAAGTGTGTGAGAGAGCAAGAAACCATGGTACCCTGAGAAGGGGAACAAGACACTGCATCTGGATCGGCGATATGGGGAATGCCATAAGTGTGACCAGTGTTTGAATCACTTGTATACACATGACAATTTCATTAGCCAACAACAGTCAATGACGTCACTACCGGAGCGCAGGGCCCCAGACTATCTTTTTTCAATAGGAGCACAGTGGCCCCCAACTGAAATTTTTAGGGGCAAACCAGAAAACTTCGGAGCACACAACATAAATCAACATACTAACCAAACATTCATATTTCTACTAATTTCCAGTGTATTATTAACACACACGCTCCCTGGGCGGGTCGGCGCAAAAGGAAGGAGTGTTTTGGCGGAAAAATTCCCTAGTGCTATTTTGCAGTTCCAGAAAACAATTCCGCCACTGACCAGCAAAAACCTAGTCTAAAGTCAGTGGCGCATTGCGCGTTGTTCATAATGCTATTTTAAGCGCGCATGCTTGGCCATAATGTAGCGGGTGCACAACGTACATACACTTTGATTCTCTCATCAACACAGATGCAGCAGTATTTATTTTTGCAAATCATACATTATAACAAGGAAAAATATTAACACATGAGGGAAATCATTGTGGTGTCCATGAAGATGTAAAAAAATGTAGGCCTATAAATCTAGCTTACACATTTACCCAAATTTTTCCGGCTAATTGTAGTAATGACATGGCTGATGACACCATTTTTGATGCCAGCAAAGTGAAATACGGTTTAATCGAAAACACACACAAACACACTGTGTAATTGAACGAACGTTCTGCATACTGAAAATGCGCTTCAGGTGTTTGGTCAGGAGGCACTTCACAGTACAGTCCTCTAAAAGTTGCAGTATTCTTTGTGGCATGTTGTGTTTTACACAACATTTCCATAAATCAAGGTTGTGTTGTTGACATAGATGAGGAAACATTAGAGGACTTAAGGAGACAAGATGGTGAACTGCATGTGCCGATGCCACTTAACCCAAATGCCCCAGCAGCAGCACGGGACAGGAGAGGGTATTTGGCAGAAGAGCTGCTGCGTCATCTATAGTGAGGTAAAGCAAATTAATATCGGTCTAATGTTCGACTACATTTCAAAAATATAACCATGCATACATTCGTGATTCAGAGAGAACGAGTCCAAAACATCCGAAAGTATTTATTTGTGACATTTCTTTATTTACATTTGTCAAAATGAAAAATCAATATCAAACAGTAATTGATAAAAAAAAAAATACAAACGGAAAACTAGGTTGAAAAGAACGTCAGTCTCCTCAGCTGGGAACCGCTCCTGGCACGCGCCTGGTAAATCCGCCATAATAATAACAATCCACCATGCAACATGCACATCTGCTCTTAAAGGGTATGTTGGATGCCGCTCTGATTGGTTTATTTCACGTTACGCCCAAACCACACCTTTGAATAATGAAGCTACTTCAGACCAACCCCTTTTAAACTTGCGTCGGGCGCAAGAGTCATTTATCCCGCCGGTAAAATAGCAATAGCCCCAAGACCCCCCCACAAAGTTACTTGCACTTCGCGCTTGATACTTACGTTTCAGATCGTTAAAATAGGGCCCTATATGTCTGCTAGGATTCTCATCAAGACGGACATGTTGACATGTCGCTGTCCATTCAAGTGCAAGACTTGAATGAGAACTCAATATTTGCGCGCTGTCTGAGAGGTGAGTAGCCTACACATACACACAGACACACGCGCGCACAAATCTTCTAGACGAGAGTTCTCTATCGCGTCTTGCTCTTGAATGTTTACATTGGCAAAGCTTAAATGAATTTAGTTTAAACACCAATGGTAACGTCTCTGCAGTTCAGGTCTCTCTGAGCTCGTGGGCTATCAACTCCCGGGCGATAACGACGTAAATGACAGATCATGTTCGAGCAGCACTCACATTATTGAACAGTGTTTACAAAGAGTAATCGTTTTGTTCACGTTTTTTTTGATTATCGCTGTTGTAATGTATTACTTTGGAAGCCAGCAAGTGAATTTAACTGGCACACTAGCCGCAGGTCGGAAGAACAAGTCAATAGTTTGCTTGCTCATTGCACAGACGCACATAGCAGGTTGTGATATTAGTCTTGCACATGTGCGACTCAATGTAAAATTCAGTCGCACACTCTCAAATTTTGGCTGCAAACTGCGACCATTAGGTCGCAGTCTGGAGCCCTGGAACGCCTGTGATTATAAGAAGGCGCCTGCAATAGACGTGCAATAGACTTCTTTGCCTGAAAGAACCGTGCAGTCGAGTTCGAGGCATGGCAGTGAGACGCAGTGTCTTGTACCCTTCTCAGGAAACTGTGGTTACAGTCGTATTAGTCGTAACTTAACATTGCATCTGGATCAATGCTATGGGGAAAAAATACCCACTCTGCCATGCAGAGGGAATGCCTGCCTCATTAGCTGTGCCTATGCACAACCACAATGGTCATAACATTTGACTTGTCAGAGCCAGAGTCAGACGCCTCAATCATACAGGGCTCATCCTAAGACTCATAGACCATCAAGTGGTAGTATTCCCTTGACCATTATCAAAGCTCATATGCCCCGTGACAAGTAAAAGGCCCGGCCTTTTTTCAAACTTCATCCCTTGTGTAGAGGGAGCAAACCCAGGGGCCATTTAGAATAAGTATACAGCCTCCTCGTTACAAAAAACTCTAACCTCTAGGAAGCCGCAGAGAACTTTAGCTCTACTACCCCAGAATGATTGGGAATAGCGCTCACACCCTGCCTCAACTAGTCCAGGATCCCAAGACTCCTAGCACCTCACAAAGGTGCCTGATAACAAGAAGAACGGCCAGAAGACAAATTAACCTCTACTGTTTTAAGGGACAGATTGAGGCTCCATCAGGGAGTGGACAACCCTGCTTTATAAACCCTGATAGTAGGGGAGGGTTCTACTCTACATTCAAACCTGTCCAGGGTCCCAAGACTCCCAGCACCTGACAAAAGGCGTCTGATAACAAGAAGAGCTGCTAAAGGCAATTTAACCTCTACTTGTTAGGTTCTCCGGGACCGGTTTAGGGTCCCAACAGAGAGCGGAGGACCCTACTTTAAAACCCAGAGTGTAGGGGAGGGTTCTACTCTACACTCAAACCTGTCCAGGGTCCCAATACTCCCAGCACCTGACAAAAGGTGCCTGATAACAAGAAGAGCTGCTAAAGGCAAATTAAACCTCTACTTGTTAGGTTCTCCTGGACAGCTTGAGCTTCAACAGGGAGTGGAGGACCCTACTTCAAAACCCCACACTCAAGATCCCCTGATGTGATTGTACAGCGCTTTGGGTGTACAGTATTACATATGAAAGCGCTATATAAATGCCTCATTCATTCATTCATTCATTCATCCATTACCCTCGACACTGCTATCCTTCTAAGAGAGGAGCCACCGGGATCCTACTTAAAGGCCCCTCTTGGGGGAGGCAGCTCAACCCTCTGACAACCCTGAGGGATGTTACTTCTCCTCTACGATTCAGACTTGTTTACCAAATCAATTCCTCCAATTACTTTCTCCTAGTGTCCCACCTCTGTGCTCTACTCCTGGTCAGAGGAGGAGCATGAGCAACCAAGCTCAGCCTCTGGCCCTGCCTCAAGTCCTAAGACTCTACGTGGCCCCCATCACTGACATTGAACCACTGCAGTTTATTTGGTAGCCTGGAGGTCCAAATCCATGGTGTGGTACAACGTGGCTCTGTGACCGCCTAAGGAGACAGTCCCTGCCCATGGTCCAAGTCTTTAAGCAGATCCGCTGGTAAGCTTGCAACACCAGCATCGTGTGCAAGGAACCAACGGCCTGACCTGCTACCACATCTGCTCTGCCATTCAAACGCGAGGTAGTCCTTAATGCAATGCAGGGTCAGAGAGGGGCGGTTATGGCCTGATAGGAATTGCTCGTCAAAAGTGCCATGAGCGTCCTGTCTCTTATGCCCCCGAACTAGATCTGGTCTAGTCGTGGCATGGGCCATCACCTCCAGCAACAGTTTATTTTCTTTTTTTTTAAAAGATCAGAAACCGACATGAAAGTGTTGAAAAATATGGAAAAGGTCTCCCCGTTAGACTCCTCCCATGTTCCGCACAACCCCCGCGATCGATCCTACCTTGCCGCTGGGACCCGAGACGTGGGACCCGAACAGTGGTGTGTAGGTGCTCAACTCTCATCCCTCAGGAGAGAGTCAAGCATAGGTGGAGCTTTTCACTGCAACCGCATCACAAAGCATGCATTCCCTCATGAGCCGAATGCACTCCGTTCAAAGCCAGATTTTTATCAGTCGGGGATGAAGTGTGAACATGGTCTGCTACCATGAATGCATTGCTATGAGCGCCTTCAATTTGAGAGTGCTTGTGCAAATGCTGACTACTATCCCTCAGGTAAGAATCAAGAAAGAACTAAGCTTCTTACCAGTCTCTTTCTGCCCTAGTAGCATGGACTGTCGTCGGCCAATGAAATTGTCGTGTGTCGTGTGCTGCAGACACCGGTCACACAGATGACGTTCTTCATAACATTCCAGAGGCAGTGTTGAGTTCCACTTTGAAAGGGTTCCACTTCTGTTAGTTTGATCTTTGTAATAGTTGTTATGTCCAAAATAAAATAGGTATAAAAAAAAGTAAAAAAAAAAAAACATCTAATATCCATCCAAATTTTTTTTGTTGCTAATCTCTTAGATTTACTTTATGTAATCTTTTATCTTAAAGTAAGTTGATATCAAAATGTTTCAAAATCATTTAGTCTATTCAACATTTCATTTTAATTAAGATTTAAGAATTAAATTTTAACATCAAAAGTGAGAAGATTACTTTCTAAAACAAAAAAAGAAAAGAAATAGTAAGAGAGCACTGTGACTTTTAGGATTTTATATAATAAAATTATATAATAATTTATTTTCTTAGTAAGTAAATTGCAGGTGAGGTCTTGACTTCTCATTATTTAATATTGTTACTTTGCTCACCTCAATTCATTTTCCCATAGAAGTTTTTTCACTGTTACACTTGGTATGGATAAACAAGTTTTCCATATTTCATTGCAGTCTCGCTGCTTCTGTACGCTCAGCACAGGTGCAATTTACAATACACCACCAGAACTCAATTCATAACATCATCATTCTGTAACATCATAATTTATACTGTAAATATGAATATTTTCTGTGAAAAACAAAAAGGTTCATTGTAGAAAACAATGCTATTTGTGAAATATAAAGAGAGAGAGAGAGAGAGAGAGAGAGAAAGGACACAGACAGAGAAGAAGAAAAAAAAGATTTTCCCGGGTCCTGGATTTGCAATGGCATCCTGTGTTCTTGGATGTGCCGTTGCCAAGGCAACAGTAACTTGGTGACCTCGTTATTTCAGCCTAATCCAGCGCTGAAATTATGGTTGCTCCACCCTTTTGCCTGGCTGCCCTGATAACATAATCATTGCAAATGAGGCACAGGAAGAAGAGGGAGATAGAGGGAGAGGGAGAGAAAGAGAGTGACAGAGTTAGACTGAGATCCAAAGATGAGAAGAGAATGAGAGAGTGAGAAAAAGAGGGAACCACAGCACTACCATGCAGAGAATGACTGCATGAGTGAAGGAGTGTTGGTGTGACTGATGAATAAATCAACAGTGAATCAAACCATAACATATAACTACTGTAGTTTTTAAATAATATAACTCTTGAAATTGCTTGAAGACCAACCATTATCTTGTTTCAAACAAGCTAATTTGGCCAGCTTGCAGAAAAAGAGACCATAACTTCATTTTAACTATAATCTTACAATACACTCTCTTTATAATGAGGAACTAACAAGGCTGCAAATTCACAATTTACATATCTGACATGCATTCAAAATAACCAGACATTGCAATAAAGTTGAATAGGAAGCAAAACCTAAGGCAGTTTTTGTTTTATAATCTCAGACTGTATTATGACATTTAAAGAAAAGGGTTTTAACTGTGATCGACTGTTTGCTCTGCTCTTAAACACATTCACCTGAATATAGTCACATTTTAAATGGCTTAATAATTAATTGAAACGTAAACTACCATCCAAAGGAGCACATAGAATAATTAAAAAATATTTATTTGAAATAAACATGGGAACTAACATGAATCTATGCCTCTTTAATAATTCACCAAATTTGCATATCATTATCTGCATTTCTCATTACCTCTGACAGAGACACTTACATATTCAAAAATATCATTAGGCTTATATTCTATTGCATGAATTAGCATGAATAATGCAGGGCTGAACTTTAAACTGCTAGATAAAATTGCGCTGATGATTTAGTTTCTGTTTAGATCATCATATAGTGTACATTTGATAAAAAAGTAGAGTGACCCGGGTCAGATGTTTCACAGTAGTGTCGATTGTCATCTGCTTAAGTTAAATGAACTGTCACACTGTAATATGCAGATGCATGTCTATTTAAAGGGTCATGACACACTACAACATTTTCTTCGGAGATGTAAAGATATTTGTATGTCGCACATTATTGAAAACAGTCATATCACACACATTACTGAGGGAAAATGTTCAAATTAACCTTTAAAAAACAAAGTTGGAGCAACTTTACTGAATGTAGCATGCATGTGCAAAGAATGGCAGAGAACAGAAATATGTCATTGGGCTATACGCACATCTCCACATTATTCATGACAGGGAACTCCCTCCAACTGACTGGTGAACCAGCATTCACAATCTGAAACCACTGTTGATCGTTCACATTCTATTTAAACTTTTGTCACAAAACAAGCAGAAAATGCTCTCAGAAAGGCCTAATAATTATATAATAAACCATTAAAAAATATACAGAGCAAAAGCATTGAACAGGTCTGGGTTTGACAGTGCTGAGAAAGGAAGTTTCTGAGAAATGCCCGAAAAAGAATTTCTGAATAACTGATAACTATTCTGAAATTCCCAGGCACTGTCTCTACAAAATTATCTGAGGACTTCAGTCCATATAGCTTGTCACGCTTATAGAGAATCTGTCATTTACTTTGATTGATGCTTGCACATAAAAGGATGTAACAAAGGTATGTAAAACATTTTATGCACAACTAGTTAGAGTACAGAGAATCATCATTAGAATCAATAACACACAACTGAAAGTAGCTTGAGAAATTATTGATTTGTTTAAAACTGCTCAGCGGATATTGACACTGTTTGAAAGAGGTCATGGCAACATTAACATGTTGTAATGTCTTTTTACCAGCCCAATCGTAACTTTAATTGAAAATGCTTTGCTGTCTTCTTAAAAACTATTCAATATAGTTTTCGCCTGTGGTGGTTTTCAACCTCATGTACTCATCTCTCTTTGGTCCAAATATGCTGTATAGACAGCCCAGCACAGTTGAAACTAATGCAGAATTTAGCAGAGACATTCAAAATAAATCTGTGAATAACAAAAACAGAAATATTTACTTATCTATCTAGAGTGGGTAGACATGTGCCGTATACATTTATTTATTTATATATAATTATTACTTTTTTTTATTAATTATTTGACTGAATATTCTACCACTACCCCTAACATAAAACAGGGGTAGTGTGTGTGGCAAAATGAATTAATAACCAGCTACTAATTACTTCTTTAACAGTATTTTGGATTACTGTACTAAGTACTCTCTCTAAAAATGATTGCATTACTTATTACAAATTACTTTCTTAGTCCCATATCAATCTCGAAAAGCTGAACAATACAAGGATGAAACTCCTCTTTTAATTCTTTCAGATAAATAATATATAAAATTGCATAAATTATTCTTGAAGTCACATTAAAAACATACATTTTATCATTAGACTTACATTTTGATACTAAATGATCCACTATTGTTTTTTAAAGAATTGATCTATAGTATATACAGAATTTATTGCAATTATATCAGAAGTAACTGTAATTAAATTACGGACAAATTAAGAGTACTTTACTTTTTTTTGTTTTTAAAGAAAATTAATTAAATTACAGTAATTAATTACTTATTAATGCAGTATACCCAGCACTGTGTATATTATATATGTGTGTGTGTGTGTGTGTGTGCTAATACAATTGTTGATTTACACTGGACTACAATCTTTTCTGCATATAAATATTATATATTTACTTTAAGCATTAGCCTACTTAATTTTCTGCATATAATTCTATTGTGACAAAGGTCTAATCGTAGTGTATTAATAACTGACTAGGAGATAAGCAGAGAGGAATACACGGAGAGAAAGAGTTCAACATGTTGATTGTTGTGCAGGGTAGCGAAGCTGCTTACTAGTGCCATCTAGAGGTGACTAAGGTCATGGCAAATTCTGCACAGGAGGTAAATGTTACATTGTGATTGTTGTAAATTGTGCAACATCAAACAACTCGGTTTACATTTGTGAATAGGATACCAATGCCAAAAATGTGCATGCTAAACATTTGGAAGAGACAATGTTTGTCCTCTATCATTTACTCTGTCCTTTCTCTTTTACACACAAACACACACACACTCACCTTCCAGTGTCCTCACACTCAAGTTACAATGGCTGAACTAACCACTTCCATCTGTAAGCTCTTCATTTATACCGTCACCACGCTCGCCAGACAAAATGGCTTCCACATGGCAATCAGACAGAACAACAACAACTGCAGGGAGAGAAGGAGATTTAGCCAACAAAATCCAGCACTGCAGAGAGACACCATCAGCCAGACAAAACAAAACAAGACAAGACACAAGACAAACCTTGTCTTCAGCACATCCTGACGGAATACAAACCATCTGTTCAAATAAACAGATAGACAATAAATAAATGAAAGACAAGATATTTTTTATAGGCCTATTACTGTGGGCTTAGTTTTAACCATACACATATCTGCTAGAACTAATATCTCTTAAAGAAACAGCTGACCTCAAAATATAATTATTTTATTATTTGCTGAATGTTTTTGCAAATCCATACGCTGTTCATTTTTGATCATAGAGCACAAAATATTTTTTTTTTTTATCTTCATCCAGTCTTTTGCATCAACGTACTGTTCCGGTTATGGTTTGCAGCAGTGGTAGCTAGGCTAATGGTTTTTAAGAGAAAGAATGGTTTAAGGAAAGTATTTGTTTGTCCATTTATAACTTCTGTTAAAACATGATATGCCTAATATAATTGAAAAGTTATATATAAAATATTTTAACACCAAAGAGAACAAAATCAAAAAAAAAATCTGAAGTTATGTGATAGCTTTGGATGAACAAAAGTCACATTGTGAAATTTAATTTATTCACTGAAAATTTGTCCCATAGTGCAGCTTGTAAATTTCAATCGTGGTTGTGTTCGGATAAAAAAAATAAATATAAATGGCACCTCGTGTGCCAATTTTGACGTCATCAATACAAAAACACCACTGGTTCTCTGTTGCAATAAACATGATGTGCCAGTTTCAAATATGAGGGGCAGTGAAAATTGAGAGCTGCAAAAATTACAGCATATTAAACTGACATGGGAATAAATTACAGAAATACAATTTTTACATAATCTATTCCTGCAAATAATACATTTAAAAAATACTTAATGTAAGTTATTTAATAAAAAATTCAAAAACTTTTCAAATTATGACATCCATGTTGACAAAATTTCGTGTTTATTTGTCTTTATTATGCAAGTATGGTCCATACACATTCATCAGCAATTCAACACTGGAGAGGAGATACTTCCGAGAGAAGATACAGCATCCGTACATGATTTCATTTGAACCGGTAATCACATACACTCACAATTACAAACTAAGGCCACTTCTCTGAACAGAAGACTGTAAGTTTCACATCCGACAGCGGCACATCTTTTGTTGTCAAGAAGGAAGTCACAAACGTACACTTATCTATATTTTCATATACAGCACATGTAACTGACTCGACATAAACATGTCGAGTTATTACTTTGTTCATTCCGAGATACTGTACTGTGCATTTCCAATGAGACTAGGTAAACGGAAATGCCACATCTCTCATTTTCCATTGTTTCGTTTGACCTCTCTTCTCTGCTGCACAGTATTTTGGTAAACATTTCTCTCCTCCACTCTTTATCTCTTTGTATTTCTCTTTTTCTCTGTTCCCCTTTACTGGGCCACAGAGGCCTCGGTTTTCCCCCCAGTCGTCACCAACTGTATGAGGCTGCCTGAGGCTGGCCGGCCTGATCCGGTGGCCCAGCTGTAGAAGGTTCTGGAACAGAGAGAGAAAGAGAGACAGGTGTAAAATGATGGTGGTGAAGGATGGATAGTGAGTGAGAGAGAGAGAGCGAGATAATGAGAACAGAGATGGGAGGAGGGAGACGGAGAGAGGAAATTAAGAACCGAATGGCAAGCCTTGTCTACTCTGAAACATTTGGGAGAAACTGTAGACAATTTAACTCATTGTTGCAACTGAAGTAAGATTACATATTAATTGGCTCTAACACAAAGACCATTTATACTCCTCCATCTCTCATGCGCTTCTCTAATACAGCCGGGTTTTCTGCGGCTCCTATGGGATTATGGAGTTGCATCAAATCCTCATCCTAATCTGTGCTGACTGGCAGGAGAGATTTGACTACACATTTGAGCCAGATATTCGAAAAAAGTGCTAAGGGGCCGTTTTTTTTCTTCTGTTTTTCTATGCATTAGATGGACGTGTTTGACAGTTGCGGTCACATAATTTGCAGCATCTTGCATATGACACAGCATTCTAAAAACGCGGTACTCAAGTTATAAGGTCAGCTTTTGAAAAACTCTCTAGACCTTGTTTCTTTTTTTTTATTTCCACTGCCCTGCATCTCACATTTATTAACCACACAAATGTGTTCTGTGTGAGTGGCCACTATATCTCAAAACAGGTAGATCATTTGTCATTCGGTTTTGTGAAATCTTCGAGAGGCATTTGTGTTAATATCAATTCCACTGAATATAAATACATGCATTTCCCTAAAAGGTCTGTGCTTGGGTTGATGCTTGACATTATTCACTTAAATTCTGTTGTAATTCAATATTCAAACAGGATGTGTTTGCTTCTAAGAGGCTTTTACAGTTGTCTGTGGCTTTTTTGGTTAATATTACTGAATCAAATCAAATGTAACATTTGAGGAAGGTTTTTAAGACCTGATTTAAAACTTATGGGAGCGAGATTTTGTGTTGAAATCAAAATCTGGGATAACAATAATTCTAGGTGGATGACATGAGACCTTCATGAAATAATTCATAACAATGGATTGTGGATTAATAATGTGTATTTCACAATATTCAGATCCCTGAATAACATGAAGCAGACATCAGGTGTCTTTTGGAAGAACATTACTGCCCTCTTCTGGTGAGAAATGGATGCTTTTTAGTTTATCCCATGGTTGGAGAGTAGACTGTCCTTGCTGCTGTAGAGCCATGACATACTGCATTAAATCCAATATGTAGTTACATCTCAAACCAGTTTGGCGCAAACAATTGATTCTAAAATGTTCATTACTCCTGTCAACCACAGAGCTGATTGCCTACAATAGATACTAACCCCTGCACCTACACCCTAACCTTAACTGTCCACGTATTGGATTTAATGCAGTATGTCATTGCACTACAGGCTGCAGCAAGGACAAATTGAATTGTTTAGGCTTTTTTTTATTTTCCAAACAGGTCTAATCTGAGATTTATCCCATTATCAGCAAACGTAATGAAATCTGGTGCTCAGTGGACATGGGAAAAGTGCACTCACTCTGCGATGTATTCCAGCGATGTCCAGCTCCCAAAATCTGCGTCAGGCATGAATTTTCTGTTCATTGGTGTATCCAAGGTAACCCTGGAGGATGATGTCATAATGTTGTTATCTTGGTGGAAGATGAGACCGTGGAACAGAGCCTGCGGCGATAGCTTAAACTAGCCTGGCCTTTTGAAAACACTCACACGTCAATACGATCAGTTATTGGAAACAGACAACAGTCAAATATGTACCACGCAGATCTTTAAGAGTACAATTAACAGCAGACGCTCACACACACCGATACAGAGCATTCATTTATATTATCTATGAACATGGATTAATGAATACTTAAATACCAGGCCTTAACAACAACCTGGTTTACTTCCTTAATGCACGTTCCTGGTGTCATTGAGAATTATTTGTTGGTACATATCATTTAAAAGAAAAAGAGTGTTTTTTTGGTAATCATTCAAAATGTAATACATTTCTCTGGATCTAAAATTGAAATGAGTTTCACATTAAATGTAATGAGATCACTACTGCACCAATATATACACTACTGGTCAGCAAGTTTAAAAAAAGAAAGAAATTCATACTTTTATTGATCAATATTTTAAAAAAATATATATTTATAAAGATTTCTATTCCAAATAAATTCTGTTATTTTCTATTCTCCAAAGAATCCTACAATAATGTATCATGGCTTCCACAAAAAAATTAAGCAGTGCAACTGTTTTCAGCATTGATAATAATGAGAAATATATGATTTCTGAAGGACCATGCACTGAAGACTGGAGTAATTATGCTGAAAATTCGAAGCGTTGCCATCGCAGGAACACATTTAAAAAATAAAATAAAAATTTAAATAGAATTGTAATTAAATTGTAATAATATTTCATAATAGCACTTTTTATAGTAGTTTTAAATAAATGCAGCCTTGGTGAGCATAAGAGACTTTAAAAATCGTACAGACTGCAAACCTTTGAATGCTACTGTAAGATTTGAGTTAAAAGTAGCCTAAAACACTACTTTAAGCAATGCTCAATATTTTCAATAGTTTGGATCTTGGGAGAAAGCATAACTAAAACAGACAGATCAGTGTGTGTAGAGCGATATGATGATTGACAGATGCTCTTACGGAAGAATGGCCACAGCTCCAGCTCCAGACGGAAGACCGCTGTTCTCGCCAGCCAGACTTTTGCACAACTGATGGACTGCAGCCTTGGCCATGCCGTACCCAACCATTCCTACATCCAGAGAGAAATGCAAAGAGGTGAATGAGGAAACAGAGCCCTCTTCACATGCTTTGTGCTACAGCTCTCGCTCCATACAGCAGACTATGGGACACAATGCATGTGCACACAGCACTTGAAAGAATGCCAACTACACAATTTGCCTAACAATGTCTTACAGGCAACAGCTGTTGCTTTGAGGTTTGGTCAATAACAATTTGGTTGGATGCCTCAAGCAGAGAATAACATGGATTTTGCAATATAAAGCAAGCAAATTGAATCTGATTCCTCCTACACAGTCAGACTATTTTTTTTCTCACCAATAAAGCTCTATGTGCATAAATACAAGGAATTAAGTAACATTTTCCAATGTACTTTAACTTAAAACGTC
The DNA here is from genome assembly GCA_031834385.1 of Semotilus atromaculatus. Taxonomy (NCBI): domain Eukaryota; kingdom Metazoa; phylum Chordata; class Actinopteri; order Cypriniformes; family Leuciscidae; genus Semotilus; species Semotilus atromaculatus. The sequence goes on along the minus strand of JAULUF010000052.1, from coordinate 7,927,557 downwards.
AATTTATAAACACCCTTTACTGGAAAAAACAGCTAATTTGAAAATTTCAAAAACACAAAATGTTAAAATATGACTACCCATATATCACAGTGAGGTAATAATAATACCGGTAAGTAATAATAATAATAAGGGAGAGATATATGATACCGGGCACAGCTGCATATAAGTCTTAAAGGCTCAGTAAAAAAAGTGCAGTTTAATTGTAAGGTGTCAATGAGAGGGTGAATTTTTTTTAAAGTTTTTAAAACAGCATTTATGAATTATGTCCTCATTGTCTTCACACATTTTGTAAATTTTTCAGTAAATACTTTTTTAGCACAAAAAAAATGTAATACATCATGGATAGATGTATGGATTATAGATTTTTAATGGGAATACTCTGGTTATTTTCAAAGTAGAGAGCTTGTCTTACCAGCTCCTCCTCTCTAGATGTTTGTTGGCTTGGCATCTGGATTCAATAACCAGCATACTTGATGTAATAAGGGGGTTAAATACTACTTTTTCCAAGAATTAAATTTTGTTTCACCCTCAAACCCAAAATGCATAGCTGTTCCAATAAAATAAAAAAACTTTAAACCCACAGAGCCAATAAGAAAGAGGGGTGGGGAAGCTCCATATATTTTTCTTTCTTTTCAATATTATAGAAAAAAAAAGAAAGAAAAAAAAAGAGAGAGAGAGAGAGAATTCAGTGTTTTGTGAAAGTTTCAGCTACACTGCATGACCCTTCACTGAATGAACATTACAGGTCACAGTTTAATCACATGTTCTGTCTCTCGGCTTTGGCTTAAATTCTCTTTGGTGTGTCTGATATCCAGACTGAACTTTAGCTTTGAGGTCAGTCAAACCCAGCACACCAGGACTTTGCAGCTATTTTGGCCTTAGAACAGATTTTATGTATTATAAAGCATTTAAAGTCAACGATTAAAAACATCTTTTATAGAATATAACAAAAACAAAATGATAAGATCACCTAAAAGTAATTTAAAATGCAACATTACTTGTTCTGAGGGTTTGGGGTTGGAGAGATGTCTTGTTTTTAGTTCCCATGTTATATTTATATTTAATTTTCCATTTTAATTTAAGTTGGATAGTACAATTAGGATGTGGTTTCATTCCATTCTTCAGTAATTGAAAGTTTTGTTTTTGCATAAATCATTTAATAAGTGTAATTACAAATAATTTTATTTAGCAAAATTGCAAATAAAAATATTTAAACATGACTTACTCAGTTAGCCACATAACCAATACCACATCTGGCATTAGTATCTATCATAACAACCGTCTCACTTTTCAAAACAGCAATCAGAGAACCAGTGTTTCAGCTTGTGGTGTGACTAGCACATGACACTGATCTTGTATGGTTGCAAGACCTGACAGCCCCATCAGAAATGTTCGCCAGAGCTTGCTCCTGTCTCTTTGAACAAGGTACATCAAACGCTCCAACTAGAGGTTCCCTTCATATTATATCAAAGCAGTGTTCATTGCTGCAGGGCATTTCCTGTCGAAATCAGTTCTGTGTGGTTAAGGAATTCAAACTCCTAAACACAGTCCACATGTGTTCCCATCTCCAAAAAACCTGCTGACTCATTTACCCTCCCAGGCCTCTCAGCCAATCAGAGCAGTGTGCTGATGTTGGAGATTTTGAATAGGCTGGAGGCGACCTCTGTTGTGTGCTTTATTGAGTTTTGTCACTAAAGGAATGAACCTAACATTTCACATCTGGGCCACTGAAACGATTTGGGATGTGAGGTAATATGTAAAACTAATCAAGTACAATGGATGTGACAGCCAATTCAAAACTATACACACTTCCAATGGCAGTGAAAAATCCTTGGTGTTATAAATGAATGCTATTACTGACTTCACCCACCTAAGGGAAAACCTCATGAAGACTGAAGTGTCTACATAAACAATATTATTTAACCACTTTGGGGTATAAATGTACCTTTACACTATAAACATCAAAATTGGAAGTATCCTCAAGTAAACCTGTGGTGAAAACACATTTACAAGATGGGTTTTTCAGTAGGCGACACATCTCAGGAGTATAAGGATGGATGCTACTACTGTACCTGGAGTGCCATCCAGTGATGCCTTTGCTCCAGAGAGAGTCAGCAGGCCTCCTGGCTTCAGATGGAGCGATGCAAGATGACAGGAAATGGTTGAGGTCCAGACACTCTGTTTCCACATCATATCAGTGTTCTTGTACAAGTCTAAAACGAGAAAGTTCATACTACTCCAGCGAAATCAATTAAATTATGAACCGATTGAAATTTACTATTAAAAAAACAACTTAGGAGGAGCCTCAACAACTTAATATGTAGCAGGCATGAAATTCTCATATGTACAGTATCTTTATTACAAATAAATTGTACAAATCCCCCTTCTGTTTCATGCTCATTTATTCATTTTTAGCTAATTTGATATTTTCAGCAACAAATAAGAGTGCGGTGTAAGGCTGGAAAAACTGGTTGAAGTGATATCTCTGACCACTGGTCGATGAAACAAAGAACCTTGTTGGAAATTAACATTTGACTTCCCCCCCCTCTTCCCTTGAGACAAAAGTCTCACCTTATCCACATTCCGTTCTCTCTCTCAGAGACACCTAAAACTCACACAAGAATATATTTGGTTTAATGTGAATGATTATCATTGAGTATCATGTTTAGGATCATTTAAACGGTCTCAGGGTGACTGGTACAACTGTCTCATTCACAAAGAGTAAAACACAAGGTAATAAGGTTTTTTAGAAGTTTAGAGAAACTGGCACACAAAGGAAGATAGGCAAATGGTGTTCCTGACACCCAAGAGGTGTAACCTGAATGCAAATCACCTTTGTTAGCATGTTTTCGTGAAAGATTCTGGCTATTTAATGGAATTCAGCAAGAAGCTCGGGGCCTTTTCTGTTCTCAGATTGAGAGTCTCGGGACTCTCAGCTCATGTAGCCATAAAATGTTGGGTTTGCATCTTTTTCTCTTATTCTAGAGCATTCGATGTTATTGTATTGATTATCTTTGAACTGATTGTGAAATTGGCATGATACATTGTAAACATTTGATTTTATTCTAACGGACTTTGTTATTATTTTCATTAAAGAGTTAAAAAAGAATAGTCAAATTCTCGCTCACATTTAATGATGCACAGACATCATTAAAAACCTTTTCATTTATGGAGTCAGATGAAATAACGAGTTAATACATGAGAAAATGTATTGCATTTAATCAAAAATCCCTTTTCGCCGCTGATCGAATGCCGCCATTGGTTCGATTGAGCGGGCCTTACAATGCGGTACTCTCAGCTATGTTTAACATTTCTTCCATGTTTAACAGAATTCCACAGAAAATGTAACCAATAAATAAATAAGAATACATCAATAAATTTAATGAAATAAAAAGAGGTACTATAAATAAATAAAGCATGCAAAAGCTGTCTGGGATGACAAATAAGGTGGGCTCACCTTTTGAGCTGCAATTTCCTCCAGCCCATCCTCCAGCCACACAGACGATGGCATCGACCTTGTGTTCCCCCAGCACTGTGGCTACATCAGACGTCACCTGCACCAAAGACCATACTCTACTAGGTTCTGGTTCAATAGTAAGTGCTTACAATTTAGTTGAAACAACAGTGCAAACTTAATGAAGACCTCTGACATAACATATAAGACTTTTTCACACTATACTAATGTACAAGGCCCATTCAAAACAGTGAGATACACACTTGTAATTTTTAAAGTGTCATGAAACCCCATAACACATTTTTTTTTAGATGAGAAGAGATAAATACAGGCTGCACATCACTGAAAACAGTAAAAGCACTCATAAATTTGAAAAAACTTTTAATGTCAGCATGATATGGAAGCTAGTCTTTCCTTCCCTATTGTGATGCATATGCGAATGAAAAAGCTTCTCAAACAAGAAAAAATTTATGGCAGGAGTTGATTTTGTCCATCTATAATTAATTAATTCATTGTAGTTTGTTATTGCTGTGATCTCATGTGAGTGACAGGTTGTCACAGAAGTTGTCAGAGAAGAGAAGAGAAGAGAAGAGAAGAGAAGAGAAGAGAAGAGAAGAGAAGAGAAGTCAGTGAAAGATGGAGGTGAAGTTATTTTGATTAAAGATTACGAGGACACATGAATTTTAAAAAGAAATGATGACATGCACAGAAATAAAAAAATAAGAATGGTCAGTTTTGATTTCAGGTTATGATTAAGAGCTGATAGAATGTTACAGCGAGTTTTTGAAAAACAGACAATCTATCATAATCTGTCTCAGTAAATACTAAATTAAATATTCATGTGCTTTGCACAGTCCCAGAAACTTTCATTTTATGTCTGTGGAAAACCATGCAGAACATTGGAGGTGAACCCATTATCTGGAGTGATGAGGTTGAAGGTTTATAATGGCCCAGGGTTAACAATTTCAAGAATGAAAGTGCAATAGTGTTACAAGACCACAAAATGAGGGAAACAATGCTGTGCCATAAGGAGGACAGCTCCAACGGTGTGCCATTTAACTGACACTATTATTAACAGCAAGTCAATGGCAGACACAATAAGGCCGATAATGAGAAAAGATTGCTTGTCCAGAACACTGGGGATGTCATGACAAGGCAGGAAATTTCTTTGGCAGTGTAAATGGAAAATAGATGGCAGGATGACAGGCCATTTAATAAGCCCTATGTGCTGACAGACACAAGCAGATGTGACGTCATGACATTGGCTCCACCCACCTGAGCGGCTTGATCGGTGAATGACTCGCAGAGCTTCACCAGGACGTTTGCGTTCGCTTCTTCATTCGCTACTATGTCAATACTGGCAACCCACTTTAATATAAAAGAAACACGTTATAGCTATGAAACAAGTTAAAAATGCTTGCTATTAAACGTATAATAATGCAAAAGCAAAATCCCTATTACGGTCGCATCAGCAGGTGTCAGTTTGAACACACGCACCAACTCACAGTGACTCGGCTCCTATAGAATCAAAATAAAGAATCGGAAACCACTCACCCAGCCTTTCGTCCTAAAATAATTCACACACGCCGAGCCGAGAGCTCCTTTCCCTCCGTAAACAAGGACACGGTTCGCTGCTGCCATGGCTTTTCTTGGCTGTGTGAGACGCTTCAGCAAAGATGATGAGTATCCTCTCAGCGCAGAGAGAGAGAGAGAAAGAGCCTAGGGAGAGAGGGTGGGATACACACGCGCTTGTGTAGCGGTTAATGATTGGTTCAAACCGGTTTTCTGTCCAGCCCAGAGATTTTCGTTTTTCAAGGGCTCTGTTCTGCCCTAAACTTCAAGTAAATGCAAGCCATCTTGAATGAATGAATGAAAAGAAAATCTTAAAAAAAAGAAGAGGTTTAAACTCGGTAAAGTAAAGAAAATGAAGACTTGTTGGTGATTAATATCAACTCACATGAGAAAATGCAGTAGGCCTATATCGTTTGTCTTAGGCCTAATTTAATATTTCAGGGTGGATATTTTTTTAAGTGAATTTCTAGACACGTCTTCGATTTTCACTATTAGGCCTATTACCTATAACAACAACAACAACAACAACAACAACAGAAATCTTGTGTGACACGAAAGCTTTCCAGCAAAACCAAAACTGTAGGTTACAACAATTATGAAACACAAATTAAATTCCAAAAATATAAAAGTAACATAAAACTATTAGGCTAAATAAAGGGTTTGTAATTAATATATGTTATAACAAATTATATCACGAACCTGACATTTATGAAAAATAGATCTAATAGGCCTTTAATCTATTTAAAAAAAATAATAATAATTTAAATCACTGCTATAGAAAACAAGCAAAACAAAACAATCCCTGTGTGACAAGTAGCCTACCGGACTCCTCAAAGCTTTATGTAAATTAAATCTTTTAACATATCAGTTAGGCTTCTTAATCATTTTATTGTTTTTAATACGACCGTATTTGAATCACGGCAATATAGCCTACCAACTACTGAACCAACACTATTGCTAATAAGCATGTTGATAATAAAGTACAAAGTCCTCCCATCTCTTTTGCCAAGTCATGGTGATATAACTTTTGCAAGCCTTGTTGCGGGCTGCAAGCAGATCCAATGCATGCACCTCATAGACCTTATTCACAGCAGAGGGATAGACCTCCATCTCTTCAGTGGGTTGTACTGCTAAGTGTTTGTGGATTGTTCTGCTGACGAAACCATGCAAAAATATGTTTCTGAGAAATTCCAGTAGACCAAATAATCCAGACAATATGATCTGTTCAAAATTATGTGATCTAGGAGCTTTATACAGCTTTTTACAGTGGATCCCATTGAAAACACAGTAAGTCTATCCCTCACAGCCTCACTGTCATACCTGTCATGGCGCTGGTCTGAATAAGGTCTATTGGTAAATGTGGAATGGACGGGCGTGTCAAAGTACCCACAGAACAAAGAAAAAGATATAGGCCAAAGATGGTGATGAAGAAAACCCTGTTGATAATGTTAGAAAGAGGTCATGTAAATCTCCATGGGATTTTGATTCCTTGCATCTTAATATAAAGCTGATATACTTCATTATCACTAAACACAAAATTTGCTCCTTGTTTAAACTGAATATGTCCATTTTTACCACAAGAGAGCAGCATACTCCTGTGAAGAACCAGAGATGATGTGAAAGCACTTCCCATGTGCTCCTGGAAAGATCAGAGGCGTCGCAAGCACTGGGAAAGGGGACTGACAACACGGGGACCAGAGCCATGGGGCCAGAGGACCTATACGATTTCTACCGAGATGTTGCATAATGCATATTATGTGCTGTAGAGCAGTATGTTATCTAATAAGCATAAGATAACATAAGCACTATACATTATACATTGCAGCTGTAAGTCTAATTATACTTTACAGATGGACAGATGTTCTATACATCTTCAAAAGAGAACCTCAGCAGTATATTGTAATGGATGGCTTTTGGTTATACTCAAACACTGGGGTCTCAACAGGCTGCGGAGCAGTTACTAACCCCAAAGGGAATTTTCTCTGTTTGAACCTATGCTCTCTCTACATTCAATATTCACCAAATAGTTTCTTCAGGCTCTGCAGGTCCCCTGAGTGAGGGATGAATACATTAGCTGAATACATTGTGTTTTTGAGAATGACAACAACAACAACAACAACAGTGCTGGAAACACTGAAAATCACTGCTACCACCACAATGGTTCTAGCTAAACATGCTTTGAAAATTTAGTACAAAATGAACATATAATTTTGTGCAGTTTTTTAGTGATGTCTGCTTTCATTGTGTTTTGGTGTGTGTCTCAATCAGCTCCATATTCAGTAGTCAGGGCAGTGCAAGGATTCATCCATTTTAAGGGCTGTCTTCCAGTCCACTGAAACGTTTGCTCCCTATAAAGTCTCACAATGAACCGTGAAAACCAGGAAGCATCAATGCTATGTTACCTTGACAGAAGTTCTGAAGTGCGATACATAAATCATGTAAGCCAACTCACTACATAACGACACGCGATATATGTTTTTTAATATAGGCCTACAACCAATTATTTAATTATATTTCAGCATAAACATACATCACTAGACCGGTAATAAACATAATCTGGCTAACATTTATCATTTATTTACTGCTGAAATGTTGAACGTACTGTATATGTAACAATCAAAGTATTTATCATAATGTACATTAAATAACATTAACATAATGATGTCAGAAAGATATCAGATTTTGTTCATAAATTCCAGTAGTGCTGTTGTACAATGGAGACGTTGCCATGTCACCAGAAACAGAGTCATCAGTGTCCCAATTTAGTGAGCCAGGGTCCTTATCACCTTAGGCTACTGTCCTTACCAGTGCCTGAATTTGTGAACACGATACTGATTCATGACCTTGTGGGAGCTGATTGAGACGCCTTGGTTTCGTTTTCCCGTTTTACCCGTGTCAATCACCTGTTCTCAGTTCTGTTGATTACTCTGTGTATTTAAACCCTTAGTTTCTTCTGTTCATGGTTTCATGTCGTTTATTTTGAAGTGGTTGTGTCAACATGAGTTTTATTCCTGTATTATCCTGCTTGTTTTCCAGGTAATGTTAAAGACTTTGTTATTTAATTTCCTGTATCATGTGCAAATATTACAGGTGCTGTATGTGACTTTTTTTACTCTACTAAAGCATAATACCATAATATGTTTGCAGATATTTAGGAAACATGTGAAGTTCATATACTCGTTTATCTTAAAAACACTTGTACAGCCAGTTATTTTACTTAACGTTACTATTTTACACGTTCCATGTTGTGCAGTCAGGTTTTGTTTTGGTCTGTGTGATCTCGCCCAATGCCAGTTCACCCAATAGTATTTCAACACCCCAGGATGCCAGTTAGCAGGAAACACAGCCTATTGTGGGCTTGGAAATGATCAAACAAACTGGGTCAGAGATGGCAGATTCCACATAACCTAAAAAGCCTCTGTATCCACCTAAAAATCTCTATGAACGAGAGCATATTAAATCGCGGATAAATCAACCATTTAACTTACAGTCTGAGGAGGAGGGGGCGGGACAAACAACGGTCTCCAATATTTTGAATTTGGACTGCAGTAACGATTTCGACCACTAGGTGTCATTCTTACATACAGCACCATTAAATTGTCAGTATGTAATTAAGAGCAATTAAAAACATACAGGGTGTTTAGACTCATCACTTAAAGGACAAGTTAGCTATTTTACACTCAAAGCCCTGTTTTAAGATCGCTTCTGATGAAATAGAACGGTTAAGATTAAAATTTGGACAAATGCTGCTGGCCCGAGAATTTTAGATTTTTGTGGTAGCACCCCCCCACCTCCACAATGGTTGCATAGGTGCCTAGGAACAATCCTTCATAAAACGCATTAAACTTTAATTTACAAAGACGTGAAACTCACAGAGTGGTCAGGGGTGTTTACTGATGCTTTCCAACAGCTTTTATCATAGTTTTTGACCAACTCCATTGACTTGTATGGGATGTTCTGTGAGGTACGGTATTACTCCGCCGCCGGAAACGGAAATTGGGTTGTTTGTATTCTTTCTGTATAGTCTTATGCAGTCGCGGTATCGTAGGCTACGCTAGCAATTGGCAAAGGTGGATTATCGCCACCAACTGGGCTGGAGTGTCTATTATTCAAGCTCTCAACGGAAGAATGTAACGGGTGTGAGGCGTTTGGAAAAATAGGTCCACAGTTTTACAACGAATGGTAAAACACCTGTCGGAAAGCATCTTTTGCAGTGCTTTTTGTGTGAGCATATCAGTGAACACCACAGACCACTCGGTGAGTTTCACGTCTTTGTAAACTAAAGTTTAATGTGTTTTATGAAGGATTGTTCCTAGGCACCTATGCAACCATTGTGGAGGTGTGTGTGTTTGTGGGGGGGGGGGGGGTATAACCTAAAATACTCAGGCCAGCAGTTTTAGTCCAAATTTCAATCTTAACCGTTCTATTTCATCAGAAACGATCTTAAAACAGGGCTTTAAGTGTAAAATACCAAACTTGTTCTTTAAGCCCACTGCATAACTGTCCCACTGTCCAAAAAAACAACAACAACAACAAAAAAAACTCGTTTAGAAACACGTTTCTAAATAAAATTTCTGTTATTGTGTGTGGCCGCATAAGTACTTTCTACTTTAGGGTTAGGGTTAGGCCATCATCTATGCTCATCTATGATCATCTATGCTCATCTATGATCATCTAGCTCATGGTCAAAATTTTTACAAGTGAAATGTTATGACGAAAAGCCATGGGATTGGATTTGCTTGTCTTAGTCATATCTATGGCAGTCTTCATTTGTCGTATTGCATTAACAGGCTCATTGCTTGCTGTCATGGCTGATAATAAGATGTCATGGCTTACAGTCATGCCACCGGGCCTCACGATTATGAAATTTGATGAATTCAGTCTAGCCTACGCCCACTGAAAATAATTTTTTTTTTCAATCAAAGGCTGTGTAGATAGATTTAGTTAAATATTCTATCCATCAAATCTTATACAATTTATAAAACAATACATAGCCTACAATGCATTCAGAAAATATTCAGACTCCTTAAAAATGTATGAATCGCATAGAAATGTCTTCAGAATTTCAAGTGACCTTGAAAAGTGTAAAAGTTAGTTTCTTTACAGACAAGAAAAAACAGGCCAGAGGTCAAAGCGTCCAAAGTACACATTGTGCTGTGCAGTTCTTATTTTTTCATATCCTCATATCTTTTCTTAGTGAGTGGGGTTTAAGAAGAATCTGGCCCTGAGACTTTTTCTGGAGACTTAGAGTACAGGGGTCTCTTCTGAAGCACACTTTAAAAAATAACTTTACATTTAATTGACACGCCATGACACTCAACAAAACAGTTCTAAACAAGCAAAAAAATTCTCCAGACTTTTATGTGGCGAGCATAATCGACAGCCTATCTGAGGAGCTCTCTATAGCACGCACAAGGTTGTTAGATTACAATGAACTCTGACTTGAAGACCAGAAATCTCTCGCTGTGTGCCATCTTAATGGGGCATGAAGGAAAAGAAAGAGGGATACAATAAAAACAAGATATTTGTCCTCTGCTGCATCTTAAGAGAAACACTGGCCCAGTGCACCCCTGCTGTTTGCTGGTGTACAGAGCTCAGAACTTCAAAGAACATCTGCTGCTTGAGTAAACAGTGAAATGATTATGAACTTTACACTTTATTCACCTTGGTACATTTGAATGGTCTCTAGTGGAATGATGTGTGGACTGTTGATAAGCAATCTGATAATCCTCAGAAGACTTTAGTCCATGTCTGTACTTTGAAGCTATAAGGTAGTGTACTTCTAACAATTATAAAATTATCAACATATAATTACTATACTGGCGTACTTCAGTTCATGATTTTCAATTTATGATTTCTAAATGGTACATATAGCTGAAAGTGACAGAACATTATCCTCCTATCTGACATTGTCCATGCTGAACACCTCCCTTTATCTCATGCAGGCAGAGTGTTCATTAAAGTCATAAGTGTCATGGAAGAGGTTGGTCAAACGAGGCCGGAGGTTGGACTGATTTAATGAGTCTGCTGGTGCTGGCGAACGGTGAGATGAGGAAGAGAGAGTCTGAACCTGAGCCGATTCATTTAGTGCCCACCGTCACTCAATTTAATAGGGAATTAAATTAGACTGACAGACAATAGACATCACAGTGGGAAAGCTGTTATTTATGATAATTTTCTCCTTCCCACAGGACAGCGAATGCTGCAAGGCTAATAATAATATATACTTATAATTGTTTATTATTATTATTAGCCTTGCAGCATTCGAAAAGAGGGATACAATAAAAAATTACTTAGGTAAACTAGTAAGAGCAACATGATGGCGACTGACCACTGCAGGCTTGTTAGCATGCCCTCCACCCATGCCGGAGACACCGGTTCGAATCCTGCCCGAAGCAGAACAACTTCAATATCATACACTATGGCCTGGTTTCACAGACAGGGCTTAGATTAAGCCAGGATTAGGCCTTAGTTCAATTAGGACATTTAAGTAGCTTTTATAAAATTTAAAAACAGTAACACTTTAGTTTGGGGTCCAATTCTCACTATTATTAGCATGCATATTATTGGGATACTGGCTGTTTATCAGTACTTATAAAGCACATTTAAATGCCTTATGACCATATTCTACATCTCTTAATCCTACCCAATACCTAAACTTAATGACTACTTTACTAATAAGCAGTAATTAGGAGTTTGAGGCAAAAGTCATAGTTAGTGAGAACTGGACCCTAATCTAAAGTGTGGCAAACAAAACATTACTGGTGTGCATCTTGAGACAAAACAATGGCTCTGACATATTTTAAGATATTGAAAGATATGTTGCTTTCAGTAAAAAGAGCTCAGACATACAATTTATTAAGGGACTAATGTAGCTTAAGCCTTGTCTGTGAAACTGGGGGAAAGTTGTGTGGGGTGAGGGTAAATAAAGTGTGATCTGCTGGGATGTCACAATCATGGTGCATTGTGGTCTATGGATCTGCCTGAAGTGTACACGTTGAGTAGACACTCCCTCGGTCAAAGCCGAGGGGTCGAGGGTCTGTCCAAATAAACTTCCCTCGTCCACTTGACAAAGTTGAACACACTTCAAAATGGCGGTGGAGATTCCTCCGAGGGGAAGTACTCAGGAAAGTTTGTGAGTGTATGTCTAAAAGTGGAGTTAAACTCAGCCAATAGGACTGCTGTCTTTAGTGTCCTTGTTAGAGTGCTGGCTCCCATGCTGGAAACACCGGTTCGAATCCCACTCGGAACGATGTGAGTAGAACTGAAGGTGTTGCATCTGCTACTTGCCAACAGGCAAAAAAAAGTCTTATCACACTCATGTCCATATTACAGAAGTTTGATACTCCCTAGACTAATTATGAGCAATAGCAATCATGATCTTGCCAAAGCAGTTGAGGATTGCTACAGAACTAACAAGAGGCAGCTATTATATTTCAGTGAAACAAGCTAGCCAGGATCTCCACACAGGCCAGCGAGTTGAGAGCGAGAAGAATCTGGGAGGCAATTATGGATGACATTCTGTGATGTTTGCTTGGTACACACCTGAAGGGGGCTCTTCCCTGGAGAAAGGTTAGAAAAGCAGCTCAAACTTACTCCATCACTCCTTATATATGTTTGCTGTTGTGGATGCCACTGACCTTGCTTATAAACATGTCAGAGAGTTCATCAAGTGTTCATTACTTTTCTAGTGCCTATGATCTTCTTTTGGCTCAGTTTCAGTTATTAAATAAGATATGGTAAATATCATAATTACCCGACCATAACTTCCCCTTTATTAGATGGTCCACTGGAGCTGCACAGACCACATCAAGGGCTTCAAGCTCCAGCGTCTACAATTCTTTCATCCTGAAGAGACAGAAACATCTCTCTCCTTCAGCTATCCTGAACTGAGTATAGAGCTTTGAATGGCCTGTGATGGACAGATAAAGGGACCTGTCTCGCTTCGCTCAAATAATCTTTTACTCCTTGAAAATTCTGCTGCAACACTTGCAGTCACGGTGTTGATCGCACCTGTGGATTGTGTGGTACTGAGATCACTGTATGCCTTTTAGTATCACACTGTTGAATTTCTCAGCTGTAAATCTCAGTACATATATTATTATCCTAAATTGAAAGAAGATGAATGCAATGATCTTTTAACTTTGAAGGCTGACTGAATGCATTTAAAGAGTTCGTTCACCAAAAATGAAAATCCTGTCATCATCACCCTTATGTCGTTTCAAACCCGTTAGACTTTCGTTCATCTTCGGAACACAAATGAAGATTGGTGATTCTATGACCATATCTTGCCACACACGAGAGACTGACAATTTAACACACTGAGCTATTGTGCCAACAAATAAATAAATAAATAAAGACAAATTCTCCCATTGATAATTCCAGAGATAGCCTAAGGTTGAGTATTTTGAAACGTATCGATCATTTACCCTTTCAAGTTATAAAATGTGCTGCAAGAGATTTTTTTTAGAATAGCCTATACCCTGCATAAATTGTTTTGCTTGATAGATATCACTGAGGTACCTGCCTTGAGCAATTTTTATGCAAAATAAATCTACCTGGAAAAAAAAACTCTTGATACAACATCACTATCAAAAGAACTGATCCTGTACTGTATGTCAAGCTCTATTCTTTAATGAAACTTTCAGTTTTCTGAGAATAGTTTTGGCTGGTTTGGTGGCTCTTGCTGAACTTTGATGATGTTTTTCATCTTATGATGTTGAATGAGCTCTAAAGGCAGATCTATATATCACGATGCCCTGTCCTTCTTCTTAGCACAGCACTTTGAAGCCCGAGTTGTGAAGTTTTTCAAAAGGCCCATCATACCAAGAGTGTTTGGATGTGTTTAATTAATGGAGATGTCTCAATCAATCCCTCTGTTCTCTGCCTTAATCCTCTCTACCATTCTCTTTTGAATGCAGAACTGATATGACACGAGTTGAAAGCCCTTTTTTGGTTTTGATTGTTCCATGTAGGCTAACTATGCTTCTTCATGTTTAGAAGTGAAATGCTTATTATGGGTACATGTCTGAAATCAATCACCATCATTAACATGATTGAATGAATAATGAATAATATTTTCAGCTCAAACAACACAATTCTTGAAGCTTATGAGCAGTTACACTAATGTAAAAAATATTAAAATCATATCAGCTATTAAATACTTTGTCAATAGTGCGGGGATGCTCCAGGAACAGTTTGGAAATGTTTTGCCCCACAGATTTCTTTTTGCATTAGTGTACACAGGTTTTTTTCAGGTATTTTTACAGACTGTGGCATGCACAAGTTGAAGATGCTTTCTGTGTAATTTCATTGAAGCTGTCACATTATTTTATGCTGACTGGTCAATCCTTTTTTAATCTCCAGTAGAGCAAATATTCCATGTTTTTGTGTTGATCGATCACTTTAGCATACTGGCCTTTTTAGGCTGATTAATTCCAGAGCTGAGAAAAAATCTGATTATAAGCAATTAACCACGCATTCACAAAAAGCCATTCGATAATAAACAAATTAGGCAATACCAGCACAGCTTTAGCATATTCCTAGCACCACTGTGACAGTTCTGACACTAAATTCATAAAATTTATGAGAATACATGGAACTTAATTAACATATTTACCATTGTAAATATCATATTTAAAGCCACACTATGCAGGATTTCCGTTTTTGTCAAACAGTGACCCCTAGAGTCGCAGTGGAGTACTTGTACTGTCATAAATAGCACTCACGCAGAGATGTCTCTGCACTCATGGCCTGATCCCCTCCCCCTGTATACCGGTACCTGTTCAGTAGGATGGAAGCTGTAACGAGTGGAAATAAGGTGTGGCCCCTTTAAGAGCTGCGCGCGCCCTGTTGAACTGTCGGCAGTCTGTATTGTATGTGCGCCTCGAACACCACATGTATACGACGCCGGGTTATTTCTGTTTGACCTCATTTTAGCATATCTTTTTTGCCGTAAACAATTTGAGACCTGATATCACGCCACACTTCTTGATGCTGCGGCCGGCGGCCCGCCGGCTCAAAGTTGCAAGTGTGTTTTTTTCCGCTCACATGTGATAGGGGGGTGCGAAACGACCACCATTCAACCCGAAAAAAGTAATATAACCATTCCAATGACTCCGAAGCTGTTTGGTTAAGGTAAAAATCCTGCATAGTTCACCTTTAAAGGGCCGCTATCATGGATTTTTGAAAATTACCTTTCATGTAGTGTGTAATATTATAGTGAATGAAAACATCCTGCAAAGTTTTAAATCTGAAAGTGCACCGTATATAAAGTTATTGTCTTTCAAAAGTAAGAGTGACCCTGAGTCAATTCAATGAATTGTTTTTCAAATGAGTCATAAGCCGTTTCGCCGTGACGTCAAGACGAAACATTAGCTCGCCCACTTAAATATGAGAAATAGTATTGTAAAAAAAAAACTATTACTGTACAGAAGACCTTGCAAAATCCATTTGCTGCAAGCCATTTTAGTTTTGTTGTGCTCTTATTAAAATAATAAAAAAACTGATTATTTTTATTCATAATTTAATGGATTGATTTTACTGTAATACTATACTATACTGTAAAAACTTCCTGCAAAGATAAAAACAAAACAAACACACACGCACACACTCACGCACACACACAATAGCTGTTATCATGAGATCATCTGAAAGGGCAGAAGTGTGTTTGAAAAATGAGACTGGGAATGATCCCTCTGAATAATGACAGGTGCACCCCAGGAACTGACATCTAGAAGTGACTTGTTTACCACACAACTTCTGCCATAACGGCCCCATAAAACATCCTCTCGAACCAACCTTGCTGTCATATTCATAGCCTTTAAGATCCTTCTCTCTTTCGTAATAAATTCTAGGCCCTCCGTTTAGTGCTGAGTGAGACAAAGAAGTGCTTATAAATGTTTGCTCACCACATCCATGTTGCTTGGTGTAACCTTGAGTATTGCCATGTAATGCCTTTCCCTACACGCCATTTTATTGATTTCTGTAAAGCCAGATTCTTCTTATGCACCCCGTCCTGTCTCATTTACCCTGAGCCTTTAAGGTCTGTCAGTGCTAAAATTGCATTTCTAAAAGAAATGGGTACCATCCGTTCCTTTGCATTCATGATCAGCAATAGAATGTGGTGTGGTATAGAAATGTAGGGAGATCAGTGTGAGATGTGTCTGCTCATAAGGACACAGCTCAACTCCGTGCTTTGGGTACAAGATGATGTGAATACTTATCAAAGGCCAGTGTTTTCCAAGACAGACAGACAGACTCACTCACTCACTCACCTATAACTTGAAGCAAAAATCACTTCTGTCCTTTAAATGTCTGTTAAAAGAGCACTTTTTGCCGTTTAGTGAAGCCGATTGCCTATATCTTAGCTTAGCCTTGGCTTGGGGTCTTGCTTCATTTTTTTTTTGTAGCTGTTGTCCGAATGGTAGTTTGACAAATATGTTTGCGATCAAATATTCAATATCTTTACTCTCCATAAGTAGTCTGTACTTCAGCGGTAGCAGTTCAAACTAATATCAAGTAATTTACATCTCTTTGATAATTGGTTGATATAGCCTACTCTGCCATGTTACTTTTCTCAACACTCCTAATCGCTGATAGCGAAATACTCTATGGTGATTGGCTAATCTTTTTTTTACCAAAGGAGGAACAAGTCTCTGGCTATGGATTTGCCTCCTCCTCCCCTTCTCTATTCCCGCAGACTCGCGTTTTGGAGATTCAGCACATTCGGGGAAGAACGCGGTGGTTACACATACAGAGGTGAAATTATAAATGAGAAATGCACATTCTGAGACATGAAATGAATAACAGTGAATTTTATTAACATTAAATCATCCTTCTATGTTGACCTCAACATTTTGGGTAGGCTGTGCCTCCCTTGCCTCCCCTGACAAGCTGCCACTGCAAGTTTTTTTCAGAATAATGCATCTGGAATTGCACTCCCTACTGAAAAATCCAGCATTGCTCTTCACCAGCTTAAGGTATGTTTTTTTTGCCTGCTGGGACCAGCATGGGAAGCTGTGAACCAGCTACACCATCTAAGTTTTGCTTGAGAACAGCATGACTGTGCTGGTCCACCAGTTAAACCAGCTTGTTACCATGTTCTAATGTGCACAAACCAGCCAGGACCAACATGGAGTTCATTGTTTATGCTGGATTTTTCAGCAGGGCAGTACCATTTAAGCTACTTAAAAAAACTTTAATGGGTAAAGCAACGACACTAAGGACTGAAAAAGAAATGCTTGATCTCATTAGCATGTTCTGATGAAGTTGTTCAGATGCATTTTGCACAGGCTCCAGTGCAGTAACTATCACTGGTGTGACCTGAGGGTTTGGTCATTGTCTCTTGTTATTGCGGTTTTGACAAGATCAGACATATGCTTCCTGCAGGGCTGTTCAACACTAATCTACAGCGTGTATTACCTTTATATGACAGGAGAATTAGATAAAGACAATCGTGAAAAGGTCTCCTGGAATAAAAAGTATTTATAGAGGCACTCACTGTCAATAATGTGCACCATTATACAAAACATTGTTCCAAATGTTGTATTGCATTTCATATAAAAAGGCACTTGTACTTTTCTCCCTGTGTTCAGGGTTGTCAGGAATAAAATGTTAATGTCATATGTTTGATGTTCTGATGTTTACAAGACACATAGTGTTCTCCTTCTGTCTCCGTGTGCAATTATTATATCATAAATAACACCCACCTGATGTTCCTTTTACAACAGTGACTATCACAGCACATGTAAAAACATTTTGAATGTACCTAAGGCATCTCTCAGAAGAATATAAAAGATACAGTATTTGCATTTTTTTATCTTAATTCCACATGCTTTGCTTTGTTGTTTTTTTGTGTTTGTTAAGAATGTGCGTTAAATTTAATCAATATTTTGTCATATAATATAAATTTTGGTCATAAATTTAGAAATTAATGTATATTCATTTAATAATATATTATATATGTATTATTAACTAACAATTATTAACTATTAACTTTGACCACACAACCTCTGCTATTAAAGGTACAATATGTAACATTTTTGCATTAAAATAACCCGAAATCACAAGGCCAGTGTTATATATTTTGTTAAGTTGATAACTTACAATATTCCAAATTTTTCCAACTATTTTTAAATCGTGAGAAAATTGCGATTTTATCCAAGGAAATAGGGCGTGTGAGCAGGGGTGAGCTGGTAGTCGCCAGTCCATGGTGTCATATCCGCGTTACCCTCGGTTTCCGCCGTGTTTGGTTTCCGCTCGTACTGCCATAGTAACCACGGCAATGGTCAAACTTTTTGGACCATGGCAAGCAGACTTTGAGACAAAAAGAGGACTAAAACGAAGATCAACATCTTTCAAGATGCCGAGAGCTCCACGTCCGCGACTAACTTGGACTTGACAGAGCTTCACGAGTCACGACTTGACAGCGACACCGCTCTTGCACATACTTTATTAGACAGGTGAGCAAATGTGCATAAAACAAATCTATGTTATATAGTTCAACATGATGAAATGTTAGAATATGATCAGTATGTTATTCTAATGTTGATCTAGCTTAACGTTAACGTTACTGCTAGTTTCATATAGCACATGGACTAACACATAGAATAACATCATAATGCTGTTTAGTATAGTGTAACAGTTAACGTTAGACCAAGTGGAACAGCGCTGTGTTACCTCACAAGTTTAATTCGTCAAATAAACGGACCTGTGTGAGTAATTCAGCACTTGTGTGTATTATGTAGAATGAAATGTCCTCATTCCTTTATATCCGCGGGACTCGCGTGTGATATCTGTCTCTTATTAACAATCGCGACCTGCTTCATACCACTGTAATGTTAAAAAACATGAGTGTTTTCACTCATCCATAAACATGATTAGATCCATCAGCTTGACAGCAAGTCCAATCATTCAGCTCGTCACTGCGTCATAAACCTACGCCTTTGTTATTGTAAGAGGTTAGCGACCCCTAGCGTTTAACGTTTGCCTTTAATATACTCCTAATTACTGCTTATTAATACTGTAGTTAGTAAGTTGTTAAATTTAGGTATTGGGAGGAATAAGGGATGTTGAATATGGATTTGCAGAATAAGGCATTAATATATAAGTACTAATAAACAGCCAATATCTTAGGAATATGCATGCTAATAAGCAACTAGTTAGTCAGAATTGGACCCTATAAACCATAAATGTATTAATTTAAACATATATCAAACATAACATTTATTTTGTTAACAACACTGCTCTCGTTATTTGTGACAAGTGTTGAGAAAACATCTTGAACATTTCAACTTTTCAAAAAACAAGCTCTTAGCGAGCACTGGCTGTTTCTGTGATTAGAGACAGAGGGGTAAATGCTCTTCACATCACCATCTGTTCATCAAATCTTTCCTCCCTCACCACTCTTCTGCCTGGCTGTTCCCCATCGTCTAAATAGAGCTCAGGCCTGGGATGATTGCCATTGGTCAGCGCTTCTTCAGTGCTTCTTCTAGCGCTCGGGTTTAGCCTCTCAACCTCTCAGCTGCCTAAACCTCAGAGCGTCTCTGCACTAATTGCACTAAATGATGTCTGATGTTTCACATTAAGGGGACAATGCATTTCTTGCTAAAGACACCATAAAGGAAGTATTGCAATATAGATAAGGTGCAGAAAGATATATATACATATATATATAAAAACAGAATATGGACATAAAACATGAGCATACGTGACACGAGGTTAGGTAAATAATGATCACTTTCGGGCGAACCCCACCATGGCCACTGATTGGTTTAGGTCTGTTCAGGTGTGTTTAGGTAATTAGCCCCTCTCGTTTGCTGTCTATTTAAGCACTGTGTTTCTTTCAGTTCTTTGTCAGTTGTGTTATGTTGGTTGTTCTGTTCATGGTCCTGTTATTCCTGAGTGTTTTGTGAAGATTTGAGTTTGTTCTTGAAAATTAAAGTTAAAGCTCCTGCACTTAGATAGTTTCATGCAACCAACGCTGACAATATTTAGAATTAGGTGTTATTTTTAGAATTAGGTGTACAGAACAGAAAGTTATTCTTCATAACCAGAAGAATATAGCCTTTCTTGAGAGTGATAAGAAGAAAATTCCTTCTTGAGAGTTGATAAGAGGATCGTAGGCTGCGGTCGGTTCGGTGGACGAACAGATTAGTGGAGTTGAAATTCATTCTGTTTAAGGTTATTCTGAAAATTGATATAGCCTATATCTGTATATTATATATATTCATAATTCATTATAATTCGTTGTGGTTAATTATCTATATATAGAGATATAGATACATGGACTATATATTCCCTTTTTGGGCGATTTAAAATGGTAATAATAACCAGTATGATTAATGAATAGTTAATTATTAATTATACATTCCCCTCATTTGAGCTGATATGCTACAGGAGTCTTTTCACATTTATTGCAATACAGCACGTAACAAATGCAATAGCATGTCACTCTGTGGCATCTTACAACAGTTCCCAAACGAGCGATTTATAGATTATCATGACAGAATAAGCTAATCAAAGACTTGAAGATGGGATTTACTCCACATGAGCTATACATAAATTCATCAACTAACCAATCAGAAATGTCCTGGTGCATTCTACATGTTGTCACTTCTTCTTAAGTCTCCCCATCTTTGTCCGACTCAGGTTTGAACATAAAAGGTTTTTTAACATTTTCAGTGCATGTCTGTGTGAGGTAATCGGAGCTGCTGACACACACACACACACACACACACACACACACACACACACACACACACACACACACACACACACACACACACACACACACACACACACACACACACACACACACACACACACACACACACACACACACACACACACAGACACACACACACACGCACACGCTCTTGAAGAGCACCAGCTCATTTGCATTTAAAGGGACACACACAAAGCGACGCGTTTTTGCTCACCCACAAAAAGGGATATTTTAAGATGATATATAAATTTTTTTTATCTATGGGGTATTTTGAGCTAAACCTTGACATACACACTCTGCGGACATCAGAGACTTATTTTACATCTTGAAAAAGGGGCATTATACCACCCCTTTAATTTATTTTTTATTATTTTACTACTTCAGTTTAAACTTATTTCAGTTAAGTTTTTTAATACAATATTTAGATTTTATTTGATCTCAGCTGTACTTCTGCTGTCTCAGGGGCTGTACGCACAGAATGCGTTTTTCCATTCCACTGCGCTACTTTTCCATTCATTTTATGTCAACACGTGCTGGTAGATGGACATGTTTGACCATTGCGCCCCCCCGCCCCCTGTCTCAACTTTTGCAGAGTCTCATGCATGACAGTGTTCTAAAAATGTGGTGCTAAAATTTAAATATATTGTCTCTCATTTTTTCTTTCCACTGACCTGTGTAGTTAATGTATTTAACTGCAAACACACGTTCTGTGTCAACTATGCTAGTAGTTTTTTAAATAAAAAAATATATTTCTTAGAGCTAATCATAACAGTGGTCATTACACATACAAGTCTTACAGGAACACTAACACAAGCAGTCCATTTAATTTCTAAATGTAAAAAGTTGCGTAAAACTAAATCATGAATTTGGTGCAACACATCATTTACAGAATATGCCAATTGTTTGTCAATATTGTACTGTAGTCAAAACCATAGAAACCAAAAAAAAATACAGTCCAAAGCAGATATGACATTATCTCCAAGTGCATTCAGATGCGGTCGCTTATCTACAGAGGCGTGATGGGGCTAAAAGTGATAGCAGAGCAGAAGAGAATATAGAGAAGAATGAACACACCTCTGAGCTTTCACTCCTGCTGTGAGTAAGAAGCTGTTTCACGAATTGAAGTCCAGATTTGGTTTTTTAGAGACTGTCTTCACCTGGATGACTGCAGTGATGTGCTGTGACACTCACAGAGGCTGTAGATGGTCACGCCTGAAAACACTTCATTCTCTTCTTGTCTGTGGAATCGCGTAACCTGTTGAGAGCTTTAAACCTGATATTAACTCACACACACTTACTAGAATGATCTTTGGATGGTTGTTGCATTGTTTGTTGATATTTAGTGGGTAAATGAGGCCTGTCTCTCTTGTAGAATATACCCCCAAAAGAGGACTAAATAGGCTCCATTTCTCTTTCCCTTCATCTCCCATCTGCTTTCCTCAGCAGGCTGTTTGTACCTGCTGCGTCATCCTTTATTAAGCTTTATAACAACTGCCTATCGAGAGGGGAAGTCATTGCATGATCAGAACTCGGATGTTTTGCTGCCTGGCTGTGACTGCAACTGTCTATTCTCATTTTCTGAGCAGTTCAGTTGATCAGTTCACCACCACCAACTATTTAAACCAGAAACAAAGAAGGGTTGTGCGACAGATAGATAAAGAGAGAGGGTGAGAGAGTTCAGGCATATCCATGGCCACCTGTTCTCTAATTCTCCAAGTCATTAAAATTACATAATGTAAATGAGTGCATTCCAGCAGCATCAGTGAGCCACTGTTAGATTCATAGTGTCTTATCCTTATTTATAATCATGTTAAAAACTAATAGCTAACGACTACATTTTCACCATAAGCATGATTCACTCTCACATGAATTCATGAATTGCCACCGACGATCTATAGGGAAAGCTATAGGGAACAATTGGCTTGACATCTGATCAATGAAGTTTATTGGTATGATATATAGGTTCTTGGGGCTTTCGGTGTCGCATTATACAAGGTTTACGGTAGACAAGTTATTTTCCAGTGGGAGCTGCCACTTTGCTATGCACGACTGCTAGTTGCACAAATCATGCTAAATAAATGTTCTTTTATTTTCGTGTCTACCACATTTTATTCAACAATCAGGTGATTGGTCAAAGAACAATATGGAGATGAACATAAAACTCAATACCTGTTGCTAGTTTATGATCTCTATAACATTTTATGCAGTAATAAATGCCTTTTTTTTGTTCATTCTAATATGCAATTTGTTAAAAGTAATCACCTCATTCAGTGATGCAGCATGGCTTTGAAATTGTGTAAAATTCCTCGAAAAACCACACATCATCCTAAACCTTTTGAACTTTATTAAAAATGTACTGGTCGCATACAAATACAGTGAGGTTGGAGCTTTCAAAAACCCACCATAAAAGTATAACAATAGTCCACTTTGACTTGTATGTTATATTGTAGCAGATTTCAAGGTTTTCATTGAATATTAAACTTTTGGTGCTTTTTTGTTGTTGTCATTTTGGAGCTTGACAGCCTCAGTGCTCATTCACTTTCATGATATTCAAGAGAATGGCCAGGAGGATTAAAAAGGATTTTTCCACAGATTAAATGAAAAGTCTTACAGGTTTGGATCGACATGAAGGTGAGTAAATGATCAGAATTTTCAATTTTCTTTGGTGAACAATCCCTTTATTATATTTTTCTTCATTCTTATCAATACCGAACCCAACAAGATGAGAATGTTGGACAGCTGGAAGAGACGGGAAGGAGCCGGACATGAGTCATGACAAGAAGGAAATGCACCTTCTCTTTTCCTGGCATCTGTTTTCTGCTGTGCCACATTCAATTCCAGAAGGGAATTAGCCTGTCGATAAGAAGCCATTACTGCTAACTCTGTGGAAATGCACCTTGCATTCAATTGTCTCCTTTGCCATTTATTTGAAATCTTATCTTTCCTCTCACCTTAGCGCATCCAACTGCAGTCATATCAATGGATGCTGATTATGCAGGATGCAACATAGCCGAGGGTTTGAGAGAGAGAGAGAGAGAGAGAGAGAGAGAGTGAATTTTTTTAAATAAATTTTTTTTTTAAATATAAATTTAAATACACCTTAAACCAATAAGGTGTTCACAATAATATTACAAACTCGCAAAGGAACAAATATAATATATACTATTAATGTTAAATATAAGAAATTAAATCATCATCATCCACCAAGTCTTTGAAGATCATCAACACATCCAGAGAACCCTGTCCCAACAACTTATTTTTTTATTAAACAGCAAGTTTTGCTGTACCAGACAAAACTTTTAATAAAGTCAACTGACCTTTTCTTTTTTCTGTATACCGTGGACCATATATAAACATTTCAAAAGAGAAAGCGTCACCAATTTCAATGACCCATTGAGATAAAAATTAAAACAAATAATTTAGCCGAGCACATTTTTCAAATAAATGAAAAAACGTTTCAACGTCTTTACAGAAAGGACAACCCACCCCTACAGAAGGATCAATGTGCACCACGTATCTGTTTGTGGCTTTCGCCCCATGTACAATCCTCCACTGAAGGTCGCCCGTTCTTTTGTCAGTTTTTTCCCTACTTCCTCAAAAACTCCAAGCTGAGGGGTTTCAAAAGACACTTCACATCATCTTCTCCCACAGCAATAGTCACATTAAGAGAGGGGAAAACAATTTTGTCAAAGTCTTAAGATCCACATGCAAATACTTGAATATTTCAGTAATTGTTTCAGCAGCCTCAAAGATCTCACCTCAGTCTTTTCACTCAATTCATCTAAGCTTATGGTCAAAATATGTCCCAGCTTTGTGCATCCAGCAACAGTTAAACATGTACGCACACTGGGACCAGACATAAGTCTTGACGGTAAAGTCATTAAGAAAAAGTGGCTCTTCAAAAAGCCATAATCCCGCATGTGATGTGAAATGGTAAACACCTTCCATGCCTCCTGAGCTGACTTGAAATGTCAGATTCACACGGTCATATTTCTGGAGCTCCATTAAGAACTGTTTGTCCAATCCCATACTTCTGACCCGCCTGAGAAGAGCAGAAGCTGTCTTTAGCCAGTCTCTGGAGCTGCTTGTAACCAGAAAGCCATAATTCTGGATCTGATATCAATCAATCCTTGTTATTTTATGCCACAGAGTAGAAGCAACCACATTATTGGTCACTAAAATACTTCCCCTATAGGACAACTGAGGTAGCAACCATTTCCATTTAGACAACTTGCTGCATACTTTCTCCACTAGCCCATCCCAATTTTGCTTTTGATAATCATTTTACCCCCAAAAAAACCTCCCAACATTTTAAGTCCCTCTCTAAGGTCTCCAGGTAACTTTGGGAGACTCTCAAACTTTTTGCCCAGTTCATTTTAGCTGTTGAAGCTTTCTCATAAAGACTGAGTACCTCAGATAGACACTTAATATCTTCAGCATAATTTACAAATACTGTAATGTCATCAGCATAAGCAGAGAGATACATTCTTGAGTCTAAAGAAAAAACAGGCACATTAAAACCTGACAATCTTTCTCGAAGTTTAAAAAGCAGCGGCTCAATTGCTAAACTAGTTGACCAGACAATGGATAGCCTTACCTAATAATACACCTTAAAATAGGAATTGGCCGACTCAACGCGCCCCCTATCTTAACCATACATGATGCACCATTATAACTGTATAAATAGTTTTTTTCAAAATTCACCAAAACTAAAAACCTTCAATACATTAAAAAGATAATTGTGATCAACACGATCAAAAGCCTTCTCTTGATCCAGGGCAATTAATCAAACATTCACATTGAAACCATTACAAATATCTACAATATCTTGCACTAAAAGCAAATGATCCATAATAGACAGTTTTGGAATGCAATATGACTGATCCTTGTGTACAACCAAACCCAAATAATGTTTTTATCTATTTGCCGGACATTTTGAAAAAATAATAATATATATATTCTGTTGTAAGAAGGGCAACAGGACACCAGTTATTTAAAAAGGCTAAATCCCCCTTTTTTGGCAACAGAGATAAGACCGCATATTGACAGGTAGTTGGTAAAACACCTTCTCTTATGGATTCACATAAAACATCAAAATAATTGTATCCAATGCAATTCCAAAACCTTTTATAAAAGTCTGCTGGCAGTCCATCTATTCCAGGGGATCGTCCTGAACTAAGTGCACAGCAGCAGTAACTTCTTTAAATGTTATACTAGCACCCTAGACAGTTTTAGAATCAGAGTCCAGCTGAGGAAGACTCTGAAGAAGTTGTGTCATACAGTCACCATTTTCACAGATCTCTGCAGCATCAAGGCTTGAATAAAAATCCACAGCATGGTTTCTCATTTCTGCAGTCTTAGACATTGTCCTCCCATCAGGGAGTTTAAGACATGACATTAGTTTTTGTTGAGCCGCCTTATATTCCAGGTAAAAAAAAAAAGGGGAAAAAAGTTGTTGGGGCATCCATTTCTGCTAAAGACATGGAACGGGACCTTATCAAGGCTCCCTTAACTTTCTTATTTAAGACCAGACTAAGCTCTCTCTTTTTTTGTTTGCAAATCATTGTACAGTACAGATTTCTGTGCATCCTGCAATTCCATTGAATTAATTTGCTTTCCAAGTGTTTCAATCACATTCCAGTTGGCTGTATATTGCTGATATAACATTTTTATTTGAGTCTTGCCTACATACCACCGTTTCAAGTTTTCAAAATAACCTTTTTGCCTTTTTCCTTTCTTGCCAAAAGAAAACAAAATTTTCACAAAGGCAGCATCCTTCAATTTTACATTAAAATGCCAGTAAACTGATTTTCTAGGTACATTTGACATGCTCATTGTCATAATAATTAAATGATCAGAAAAACCCACAGGACAAATGCAACATTCAATTACTCTAATATTAAAATATTTGGACACATAAAATCTATCTAGTCGGGCAGCACTAACTCGATTATTAAAAGCCTTAAGAGCTGTAATTCTTTAATGGTTTTTGACAATGCACTTGAGGACTGTATATGAGGTTTATAGTAAAATTTATAGTGCAGTTCCAGTCTCTACCAATAACAACATATCCTTCACTAGAACACTTTTTAAGACTCTCACTGAGTATATTTAAAAATGTAGACGTTCCTGTCCCACTGTTGGTGCATAAATATTTATCAGGACACCAAGCATTTCTTGAACTTGAGCTTTAACCACCAATAATCGACTCGTCACTGGTTCCTCTGTACTTATAATATCCACCTTTATGGTTGAAGAGAAAAAGATGCCCACACCTCTACTTACATTTGTACCATGACGAAGTATTTTATGTCCTTTCCAATTCCACTCAACTTCATTCATCAACTTCATTCAGTTTCTTGGAGAAAAACAATATAAAGGCTTTTTTTGTTCAATTGTTTCATAGAATGTAGCATGCTTTACACTATCCCTCCCACCATTAATATTTAAAGAGCCTATCCTCAAAACCTCCATTCACAAAATCATGATAGAAAGCATGATAGAAAAGCAAAGAAAAGAAACTGTGTAATCCACGGTTTACAACTGAAAATGCTTCTTCTCACTAAGTTTCTCAACTCCAACAGTATTTTGATGAAAAATAACAACTGAACAAACTTGTCTACATAAAATAAATCATTTATGTTAATTAGTTTGCCTATACGTTTCGTCCAGAAAATTGTTGATTTGTTCCAGACAAAGAATCTTTATCAAAACCTCCTGAAAAAAACTGTCTGAGATGCATTAAATTCAACTCCTTGTGAATTGCCATCATTTTCACATACAAACATTTAACATAGAAACTCAGGCTACGTTTACACGGAAACGTTCTGAAGAGAAAATGCAAAAGTGGCATTGCGTTATCACTTTTTTTTCTGCGTTTAGACAAGCGTTTTGGGGGGGGGGGGGGATCTGCGTGCATATGGTGACGCAAAAGTGTGTGAAATTCGATGTAGTATGCTCTCCAGGCGACTTGGTGGCAATGTGAAGCACTGCCACACAACAACACCAAGTCCGCGCGCCTGCGTACAACCTTCCTTCTACTTCTCTCCCTAGTAGCAGATCAAAATCAAAATCACAACAGGGTGAAGCGAACAGCAAAAGCTGACAATTTTGCAAGGGGGTAATCCATCAGCCGGAAACTGAAGCTTCACCGGGGGCTGCCATTGTAGCAGACCATCACCTGCTGTTGGCATTCCATTGACTCCCATTCATTTTGGCGTCACTTTGTAAATAACTTTATATCTGAGGTGTTTAAAGACTCCATTTATCCATTATTTATTTCTAAAGAAACAAGACAATGTTTAAAAGGCTTCATTAACTTGTATTACGTTATGGCCCCGTAGAAGCAGTTTTTGTAAAAATAGGCTAACGATTGCGTCATAACCACTCGACTCTCTGTCGCACAGAGAAATTAGCATATAGACAGGAGGAAAAGCTTGCAGGCAATCGGGGGGACGTGGAGGCATAAAGTCCGATAAAGTAAAGTCCGATAAAGTAAAGGGAGAAGCCCATAGAGAGTCATAAAGTTGATCCTGCTGCTAGCTCATGGACAGCTCCTACTCACCCTGCGTTCTCGTGTAAACAGGGCCTCGTGTAATCAGACTAGGCTACTCTTCCTCCATTTCCTCATTATTCAAAACACCTGAATACGATTCAATTTCATCATTTGCACTTTCCCACTTTTTAGTAGCCTACCACTAGCTCCTCCTTCATTATTAACATCAGAAACTAGATCAGCTAGTCTTTGGGGCCACATTAGCTACAACATCATCATTTTCAGTGTCAACAGCCTGTAACACAGCAATTACCATCACTCACCTCAACAAGTGGAACAACCTCATCTTTGGCCGCATCAACGCTATTGTTTGCGCCCTCATCCTCGTAATCCGGCCGCGTTTTCTGCACCTGTTTTCTTATGTGGACACATAAGGCGCTTGTGTCCGATGTCTCCACACTCGAAACATCTTATGCTGCCAGTAGTTGCATACACCATTTATAATCTTCCCTTGTGTTTTCACAAAAAATAATATTCAGTGTATTCTCAGGCGATTCTAACACCATGTAAACGTACCTAGAAGACGCAACATGCTTCAGAGCCGGATGTTTACCAGGCGCAACAGATTTAAAGGGACTAACAACTTTTCCAAAACGCGCTAACTCGTGTTGCAAAACGTCACTGGATACGAAAAGGCGGGATATTTGAAATTGTTACCTTCGTTGTCGATGTATACATTGGAGAAAGTTGCACAAAAGCATCTTTAACAGTAAGGGCATTTACTATTAAGCAATTAACTAAATTTTGTTCCTTCAAAAAAAAAACGACAGCCTGATTAATTCGTGATGCAGACACAATGTTGTCATGACCAATCTGATTACTGACTGCAATCAACACATCCTCCGCCACTGTGGCATTATCCTCAGGAACACATCTGAAACCATTGCGGAGTGATAATGACGGCATCTCATCAAGAGGCGCGATCCTGCCACACAATCACCAATATATTTACAATGTGTTTTCTAAACCATGTATTTTCTGGAAAGAAAAAGAAAAAGTAAATAGAAAAATACAAAGAAAACTCACCACTCACTCAGCAGCTCTCACCACCACCACCCTCACCAACTCCCAGCATGCAAGAGAGAGAGAGAGAAAGAGAGAGAGAGAGAGAGAGAGAGAGAGATACTAAAAGACAGATGTCAAGGGCAAGAAAAACAGTTCATGGGAGTGTAAATGAAATCTGCCTCAATCATTTTGTAATTTTCTTGCATGAAATGTATATAGTTCAAAAAATGCACTTGTATATGTGGGTGTATATATATATATTTGTCCAGGTTTTTTTTTATTATAACAATGCAATATGTAAGATCCCTGTTATTTCTACAAGGGCTATGGAAACTTAGAGCTCCAATAGCACATGTGGTTGTCTGTATGAAATCTGTGTTGTTGTTTTAGTCTGTGTCTAGGGTAAATGGAAAGGAAAAGCATTGAACGAGTGTAAGACAGTGAGAAGAGATGACAAATGGGCCTGCAGCCTCTCAGTGAAGCTGACTTTGACTGCAGTGCTGCCCTTTGCTCATGAGACACCTCTCAGAGGAGGAGCGACGACTCATGGGAAGACCATGACCAAGAGCAGCACTATGTCTCTGGTTAAGAGGAACAATTATAACAGCAGTCCAAACACAAGCAGTCATATCCAATCATTTCCTGACCATTTCAGACCATTTATTGTTCTGCTTGTCAGATCAAGGTAAAAGACAAGCCTTAGAAGAAATCACAAAGCCCCTTTCACAACTGCTTGATCATTACAAAATGATTGTGATAGTAGCTACTAACACAGTATCTTCATTTGGACAAATTAGGCAGCATTACATATAAACTTTGTGGAGAAGGCAGTCCATTTAGGTCTGTAATACATTAAATTACCAAAATCAATTTGACTTACCTTTGAAATGTTGCAACACTCTGCCTCTACTTTATCTTCAACGTCACAGCGAAATAAAACATATTTTTTGTGAATGTCAGTTTGCAGACTGCTTTGAATATGATGCAATAAAAGACAAAATAATGTTAAGAAACATTTTCCTAATAAATCTTCATGGGCTGCACTCAAAACAAACAACAAAATGTAATTCGAAAAAGTAAAAAAGAAGTTAATAGGCTATTAAGTAACTTACAGTCAGAGTATTTACTGTTTTTGCTCCTCCAAGTAAAGCAAAATTAGTCTCCAAGCAATAGTAGTAGTGTTTCGTCGCGGAATGAGTCATTGAGTCATTTATAAAGGCAATTGAACCAGTGTTCATTTGAATTGGTTGAATGACGAATCAGTTTGATAAATTATTCATTGACTCACTCATAAAGACTTTTCGACACCTATTGGCATATTAGAGTCACTTAACATTTGTCATTTTTTGAATGATACTATCATTCAGCGATAACACAAATAGTCTTTATAAAGGATCGTATTTCGGTAAAGAATGCAAAGTTGTTGTTTTTTTTTTCCTTAATGGTTACTGCTCAAATTCATCTTATTTCATTTTACATACAGTATTTACATACCAATCCTACTCCAGAACATCCCCTAACCGCCAAAGAAGAAAGATTTAGTTTATCGTCAGCCATCCAGTGGCCTTGGGAGGAGTCCTAAGATAGCCATTAAACTTAATAACTGTCAGTGTGTGGAAGCTTTTATTCATTATTAGCCTTCATGAACCCACCCACAG
Organism: Semotilus atromaculatus; assembly: GCA_031834385.1. NCBI lineage: Eukaryota > Metazoa > Chordata > Actinopteri > Cypriniformes > Leuciscidae > Semotilus > Semotilus atromaculatus. Next base: position 7,896,586 of record JAULUF010000052.1, on the reverse strand, counting down.
GTCCCAGAACAGCTCAAAACTCCTTAATTCTCTTCAACCTCATCTCTGTGTACGGCAGGATGGAATTAGCATATAGCTTCCTCTGCGTTTTACCACATGTCTTATTCATGACTACACTATCTCTGAAATCAAACTCTTGATCATGGAGGAGATCCAATAGAGAGCTAGATGCTTAGGTTGTGAACTGCAGGTTAGAAGGACATAAGTCTTCCTTTTTAAAGATAACAATTGTTATGACTGTAAATAGAAGAGGTCCTGTAAGTCCAGAAGAGGAAGCCTCCAGAGACAAGTAACATTAAAGATGATATCATGTGTCTTTAGCCAAGATAATGGACACAGTTTTGTTGCAGATAGAGCTCATTTTTTATTGTTTATCTGCTTAAATGGACAATAATTAAAATGAGATTTTTATTAAACTTTTTAATAAAAAAAAAAAAAAAGATTTTCATTAAACTCACAAAGCCCAGTCTGGGAAACCCTGACGTAATATTTAATGCACTTCATGTTGTTAATACAAAGAATGGAATATATTTTTTTATATCAATATGGTACAAGGTATTATACTATTCAAATAAATGTAATAAATTAGGTTAAAACTGAAAAGTTAGGTAAAACATAATCAAAAAGTAGTCAGATTATATTACCTTAAATGAGTAATATAAAACTACAAATTTTGTCATGTAATTTGGAATCAGTAACGGACTACAATTTGTAAGAAATCTACTCAGCACTGTAGCACGGCAATGTAGAAATGAGTGAGTGAGTGAATTCATGAATGAGTGAGTGAATGATGTATCATTCATGTTTTTAATGATTTGTACAGCTTATACTGCATTGCAATGTTTCCTTAAACAAATTTTTTTATACATCTATATGGTTACTGCATTGAGCTATAAATAATTTAAACTGCGATATGTAGATCTGTTTATAATTTTTGACTCAATCTGAATGATAATTCCAAGGCTATCACAAATCTCTCCTTATTCTAAAACGAATTGTTTAAGCTTGTAACACATAATAACACAAATGTAAATGTAACAAATGTAAGATGTCATGAAAATTTAGCACTGGCCTGATAAGGCAAATGACATCAACTGGGTCATTTTACTGTTGAACTATGAGGTAATCTGTTTTCCTGTTGAAAGAGTCTTTCTGCAGTTATGGCAAATGAATTATGAATTTAGCCTACCTTGAAAAATGAAAATAAATGGCCTCATTTGATGTGTTCAGAATGTTACAGGCAGGTTTAGAATCTTTCCAGAATGAACATAATGCAGGAGTCAAGCCATAAAAGTAAATAAAAAAATAATGCAATTTTCTTTTTTTAATGTTTTTTTTCCCCCTACAAAAGACAGAATTGTGTTTTTCTGCTTTCTGAGTTCAATTGATATTGCTCCACTGAAGACCAAGTGGCTCTTTCAATCCTCTGTTAATTAGTATTCTGCTCTTTCTTGACTTCTGGAGTCTGACCAAAGAGACAAATAGTCAATCGATCTGATGTACCAAATGGCAAAATAAATGCGGCTCTGGCCCCGGCCGCCATGCGTCACAGCTGACAGTTTAGCTTGTAGATTTATTTCAGAGACAAGCTGATAAAACCCTTTAAATCACACTTATCTGGGTCATTTCACAAACAACAAACAATTTGGTGGCCACTTTATAAAATTAAGTTAATTTTATGGCTCAAGTAACTGCATAATGTGTTCACACAATTACTAACCCATACATGGCAACATAGTGAGGGGTATCTCCAAGAAGACTTGAGGGATAACATGCTAATAAAAATACCATAATACACACATATGTATGTATGTGTGTGTGTGTGTGTGTGTGTGTGTGTGTGTGTGTGTGTGAGAGAGAGAGAGAGTAAAATAGTATGTTTAGCCTTGAACATAATTATGTAATTCTCTAAAATAATTAAATGGGGAAGTGAGGGTTATTTTTATTTATTTATTTATTTTTTAATTGGAGTGATAATGAATCATAGGTTGAGCAATCAGTCTGCTAACACAGGAATAAAATACACGCAGTGATGCAATTCATATCAAGAACATCAGAATTGATCCGTCAGGCACTTGTGCTTCTAGTTGCTCTTATCAGTCTCTGTTTTGTCTGAGAAATGAGAGAAGGGCAGGTCTAAAGTTTTATTTCAAACAGCATTAGTAAAAATGTTTTACTAGAGACATCCAGTTGCCTTCTTTTGCATCTTTGTTTCCAAGACATCATTTCTGGAATTTAAAAACCGACTGTGATTGAAATACACGATCTGTGGTTCTATGAGTGCATAAGCATTCAGCACAGGTATATTTGTGTTTTACTTCTCTTTGATTCTGCTAAGGTAAGATATCTTGCAATCAGAAGAAGCTGACAGAAGGAGGATAAGTAATAAGCAGCAGAGGGAGAGCGAGAGTCTGATGGACTCAGCTTCTCATGAGGAAATGGATCTAAAGGATTGGCCTGAAAACATTGATTCGGTGCAGTCTTAATCTCAGAGCAGAGAAAGAGGAAAAAGAGAGAGAGATGGCCGGAGAAAGAAACTATATGGCCTTTGAGCAAAACCTGGATGAATGAAAAGCTTCATAGCCAGAGGAAACAGGGAGTCAGAGACTGCAGCAATGGAGACTATAGTAGCCTTCCAAGAGGCTCTTCGTTTCTTTATGAAAAGCCTCCAAAAGTGATGACTGGTTTAGCAGCTGAATTTTAAATGCAAAAGTAGTTCTCAAACCAGTGGAGAACTTTACCAAAGAGAATGTGAGAAAATCTGTAGGACTTGACTCCAGTACATTGTGGACCAATCAATAAAACAAATCAAATCTACAAATCAGTTACAACAAAGTCGCACTTCGAATGATTTAAGGAAAAACTGATTGATTGATTTTATTCATTTATTTATATTTTAAATATTATTATAATTATTTATTTTGTATGAAAACATAGCTAAACAATGATTTTTAAAAAAAATTGTTATTATAAAAATAACCAAATTACACTAATTACCTACAACATAGTAGGCCTATGTTGCATGCAGTATAGCATATAGATATACCATAATAAAGTGCTTTTTAATAAGGTTTTACGGCAGAATATGTCACTAGAACTACACTACCCATCATGCTCACATGTACTGCTACCACAACAATTCCCTCAATGCATTGACACCCTAAATATAAAGAAAAAAATGATGACTGTCAATTTAACGTGTTTATTTGGTGTGATTAATTATGGAAAAACAGCGTGTTACAATTATTAATGCTTTTAAAGCACCCGGCCCAGACTTATAGCCTACGCCTTCTTACATTGCATGCAGTTTAGTGATGAACATTATGCAGGGCAACGACTGACTGCATGATGATTATAATGCAGATAGTAAAATTCAAGATATAAATTGTATGTATGGGGTTTTGTCTTGTATTTATATAATATGATATAGTTTAGCAATTAATACCACAATAAAAAAGTTATGCACATTGTCTCCTTAAATTCAGTTTAACTTGGCAACTACAAGTCAACTTATTCTCCTAACCCGAACCCTAACACCTAACCATAACCTAACAGTCTACTGACAGTCTACTATAATATACTAATTCTCTAATGAGAGTTAGCTGACATGTAGTTGAAAAGTTATAATTAGTAGAACGTCTAAAGTGACTATGGAAATAAAGTGTAACCAAATATAGGCCTAAATATTTTTCTCCTAACATGAGCATGCTTTCAATAGTATTTCAATAAGCTATTTATCAGTATATGAATTCAATAAATAAGAAAGCAATGTGCATGTAAATCGGATATCATAGTGCAAGTTTAACAAGTTAACACATTACTTTATTTGGAACGTGTCACACTCAACACTGGACACCAACACGTGTGTTAATACAGAGCAGGTGAGCTTCATCTCTTGACTTTCAGCCATGTGTGTGTGTGTGTTCAGTAAACAGCTTAACCCGAGCTAGCCTGAGGTATAAATATTTCCACAGGGTCCATGTGTTTGTTTAGTGTGATTTTTTTTATTTTTCATATTCTCTTCCACACCTTCACCTGCTGCTATGAGATGCCCTGCTGCTCTCTGATGTTCACTCTGGACTCTTTCATTGGGTCAGACGTATAAAAACATTGGAAATGTCTGGCGCGGCTTTCTGTGAACCAGTGCAAATGGCATCTGCCATCTGTCCCGGATTCCCCAACAAAAGGATAAATTTGCTTCACAAACAAAGCTGCAAAATACCATCAAATCAGAGTATTATTGGAACTAAGAGCATTAACAGGTGGGAGGTTCGGAAGTGTGTTCCTGGCACGTGGCCACCCAGGCGGTCACAGGAATCCCACCTGCATGTGGGTCTCAGCGGGACTGGCTCGATCTGGGCTCCTGCCTGGCTGCTTCGGAACCTTCAAATCCCTCTTTTCTCCTGCCAAACACTGGAGTATCTCGACAGCTGCAGGCGTGCCGGAAAGTCCAGTGCTGGAGAAATGTCTGAGGTCAGGTAGGTTAGCTGATGGGCGACTCGTCCTGTAGAGAGTGCCAAGACACTGGAGCTGCCCAGAGCTCGGTTCAGAGATAAAGGTGTCTTTCTCAGCTATAGCTTTTGATTAACTGTGGTTAAATGCTATGCTAAATTGTTTCAATATTTTGAATATTTATCTTTAGTCTATTTAGTCTATATTTTATCTCTTTTACATTAATCTATACTGCATAATGCATAATTTAGTCTTAATAATGTAAATGAATCACGTATAACTGTATTGTAAATTAATAATATGTCAGAGTATTGTGGGACACACACACACACAGCCGTTCAAAAGTTTGGGGTCGGTAAGATAAAAAAAAAAATGTTTTAGAAAGAGGTAACACACCTCTCTTTTATGCTCAGTAAAAAAAAATACATTTTGTGAAATATTACAATTTTAAAATAACTTTTTTTCTATTTTATTATATTTTACAATTAAATTTATTTCTGTGGTGGCAAAATTTAATTTTCAGCATCATTACTCCAGTCTTCAGTGTCACACGATCCTTCAGAAATCATTCTAACATGCTGATTTTGGCGCAATTTTTTCTCTATATGGTGTTGCTATGGCAACTAGTAAATACACCAAGTTTCGTCATGCTGGCATGTGTGGAAATATTTAAAACAAGCAGTGCCGCCGCTCCCACCACGCGCATCACGCGCTGTGCGTAGGGCACCAAGTGCTGAGGGGGCACCAAAAATAGCCTAATGAAAAATCAATCATCAAACTTATTGTTATAATCAGATTCAGCGCGTTCTTCATCTTCAATCCGCAGCGCCGAGCAGAGCTAGAGCACGTCAGAAACAGAGAGGACAGGGTGTGTTTGTGTGTTCATCTGAGCCTCATTGGTCCGTCACTGCTCATCAATGTCAGAATATTTGAGATGACCAATCAAATCAAAGTAGGCGGGCTTTATGTTCACAGACGCTGAGCGCGAATTTTAACAGTGCAACTCGACGCTTCAGTGTACGGTCAAGTGCGAGATAAGATGTAAGTAGCTAAACTTAACGTTTCATATTTGACAGTTTTTTTTAGGTCATAAATGTTAAACGAATGACAAAAAATAATTAGGCAAACTAATATAGTTTTGTCTACTTTCGCCATTTTGAACTGAAAATAGGCCTATGTAACATGTAATTTAGTGTAATAGTTTAGGCTACTGTCATTGTGAGGGGACAAGAAACATGAACAAAGCCGTTTTCATCATGTTAGGCACAGGATTAATAATGAATGTGTACATATTGAGAATATAATACAAATTGTAGCCTTTAGTAAATTAAAAAAGCCAACTTTAGGAGGGGAAGAGACAGGGCAAGATAAAAACAAAGTGAAAAAGAGTGTGATGCTGATGAGGAGAGAAAAATAATCAGCTGCCCACTGACATGGTTTTAAAGCTGTTGTTATCGATTTTTTTTTTGTTGCCTTCACAACATCTTAAAATGCACATCTGTAGTTCAGAGAAATCCAAAATTTTCTCGGGGAAACCCCGAACCCCCCTGACTACCTCTCATTGGGGTATGAAACATAAATGAAAATGAAAATAAAAATAAATGGGGGGGGGGGGGGCATCATAAAGGAATTATGCTTAGGGCACCAAAATGGCTAGCAGCGGCACTGAAAACAAGTATGTTACATCTAGCCCCGTGTTACGTTGTGCCCCGCGCTCCCCTAAAAGTCAGAATTGCGAGATATAAAGTCAGAATTGTGACATATAAAGTCAGAATTGCGAGATATAAAGTCAGAATTCTGAGAAATAAAGTCAGAATTCTGAGAAATAAAGTCGCAATTCGGAGAAAAAAAGTCGCAATTGTGAGAAAAAAAGTCAGAATTGCGAGATATAAAGTCAGAATTCGGAGAAAAAAGTCGCAATTGTGAGAAAAAAAGTCAGAATTCCGAGATATAAAGTCAGAATTCTGAGAAAAAAAGTCGCAATTTCAAAAAAAAATTCAAAGACGTGTCAACGGACAGTTGGAACTTGGATTGTATTATAGCATTATTCATTACAGCGAGATGGTCTTTCTGCTGGGCCTTAGGCCTGTCGCACCTCCACCGGTGCCTTTAGTGGACTATGCATGGCAGAGGCGTCCTTTTCTCTGAGGCAGGCCTAAACCTATAGAAGCTTGTTTCCGCCACTGAATAAAAAAAATATAATAATAATTGCGACTTTTTATCTTGCAATTGCAACTTTATTTCTCAGAATTGCGACTTTATTTATCAGAATTCTGACTTTATTTCTCAGAATTCTGACTTTATATCTCGCAATTCTGACTTTATATCTCCCAATTCTGACTTTATATCTCACAATTCTGACATTATATCTCACAATTGCGATTATATTTGATATTATATTTATATTTCACAATTATTATTATTATTTTTTATTCAGTGGCGGAAACAAGCTTCCATACTTAGCTGTGAATGTAAGGACAGAAATCTCTCGGATTTCTTAAAAAACGAAATTCTCACAGATTTGGAATGACATGATGAGGGTGAGTAAATGATGACATAATTTTCAGTTTTGGGTAAACTAACTCTTTAACAAGAAAGAACACCATCAAATTGAAATATAAATCTTATAAGATTATAAACGTCTTTACTGTCACTTTAATAAATTTGACGCGTTGTAGTGATCCCAACATTTTTTTACAGTAGTGTATAAACATTATTATTATTTAATTTGATTAAGGTGGGACAAGATATATAAGATTCATCTTCTTATTCTCCATTACTTGTGCATCAAGACACCCTTTCTTGTTATTCACATAAAAAAAAAACTTCATAAAATATATTAAATTGAATTTGAAGAGCCTTCTCACAGGAAAGGGGAAAATGTATTTCATGCTTCAGTGACTTGCTGAATTACAAATTACAATTTACATGGCAGTTCTGTAACTCATGGTGCTCTGATTCAATTAATGTGGCAAGTGTCATTATTGGAATGTATTGCAATTTTCCCTCTTGAGATTTTTTTTCTGAAGATTTTCTCAATTTTGTAAAGTTGAAGAGGTATATGTGGGAAACCTATGCAATATAACTATCATTGAGGACATGTATTTACTGAAGAATGATGCTGTAGGTCATGGACCCTCTTCATGGTTTGTTCATTCAGTCTGTCTGGTTTCTTCTTAAGTGTGTTGCCAACTCTCTAACTAGAAACCCACCAAAGCACACCACATGAATTATTACAAATTATATTCTTAGTAGGTTTTCCAGTGTAATCCAAAAACCAATTGTACGAAGGCCTGTATTGTTGAAAAAGTTGTCTTTCCTAGTGACTTATTAATATATAAAATATACAGTATATGCTTAATTTGTTGCATCAATGACTTTAAAGCGGTGAAGTATGAACAGACCAAACATCTCGGAATAAGATAAGGTGTAATCATGATCTAACATTCTGCAGCAAAGAGATCTGATATTGTTAATTTCCAAAGATAGGTAAAGGTACAATATGCATTGCATACATAACAAATAAAAATAAATACATTTAAAAGGCTTCCAAACAAATCATACCAGGTCTTGACCATGTCATTAACATCTGCTATGAATCACTGTGACATTTCTAGCCGTCTGATATTTCTGCAGAACTACAGTTTACCAATCAAGCAAATAATTACCACTTATGATGAATGTTGAAGATACATGCGGCTGGCACTTAATTTCCACTCTGAAATGAGCCCCCTGAATTAAAGCAAAGCCTTGTTGTACTTTGATCTCTCAATAATTCATTGTCTCATCTATGAAGCACAAAATAATTGTACTTCAGAGGAGAGATTAGCGAGTGCCAGGCAACACTAGTCAGGAGGTTAATTCCAGTCCGAACCATCACGTCCAATGATGATCCTTGATGATGATGCATGTGTCTCCGATGGAGAGCCGCTCTCTTGGTGACATTATTATTTAAGATTAGAATGGGGCGTGTGTGTATTGGGGAATGTGTGCGCATCGATGTGCAATATCGAAATACTCATGGGAAGGGAGAAAAAATGGACAAGCATCAGTTCAAGGGCAAAGTGGCCTATATAGAGAAAATGGCAGCCAAGACATTATCATTCAATCACACCATAAACACATCATGCAGAGAGATGTAAGTTTGAAGTGTGCTCCATTTTACTATATATATTAAAGCTGCTGCTAAGAAAAAAAGCAATTTGTTACAATGCACAAATCACTCGACGAGGCAATACGACAAACACGGCTATAATATTAAACTAATATAAATACTGCATTCCTTGGGGGTCATTTTTTTCTTTGTGTTTGACCAATCAGAACCACCAAAGAGATGTGAAATAAGTGCATCTTCTTATTTCTTTTTAAAATTTGGAATGAAATGACCTGTTAGGACCTGGTTCACACTGAAAGCGAGACACAGCAAAAGACGTGAACAAACTAATAGTTTAGTGCATGTTTAGGTTGAAAAGCAGCGCAGTGGAATGCAAAAAAACACGTTCTGAGCCGCCCCGTATGGGGTCATCGGGTTTCATAAGGTCATTCATACAACGGATTTTTGCAGTTAAAAACGTAAAATGCAGGACAGTGGAATGGAAAAAATGGAGATAGAGAGGTATTTTTTAAAAGTAAAAACATGACAGCACATATTTAAATAGAAAAACAATGGAAAGCAGCACAATGGAATGCAAAAACGCATTCTGTGAATGACTCCACCCATATGCTCGTGTGTGTGTCCATTGCCATTTGTGAGCGGAGTAAATGATCTGCACATTTTTGATTTATTTTCATTCAAGATAGACTATTATTTTCTCTCATTAGTAAAAAAGTGGTGATATGAATTCAGTCACAACGCGCTCCCAGCAGACTGGCACACTTACAAATGACTGGTTTGCAACAAAGTGGACCAATTAGTGCATTTCTGATACAACGGGAGAAACATAAATTCAGTACTTGCGATTAGTTAGCTTGTTTTTGTCGTTAATGATGAATTTACATCCAACTTTATGCATTATACTTTTTTTGTTTTTGTGTGAAGCTCTTCCGGGTGTTTTGGTCAGTAAGCCTACTAAACAGTTGCATCAGATTTGAAAGTCAAATCGCACTGCAGATTTTATAGGGTTCCTCTACCTCTCCTTCTCTTCAATTCTTCTGCTTCTATTTTTCTTGTATTGCCAATAGCAAATATAATGAAATACAGGACAAAAGCTTAATATCTGTATGTAAAGTGAAAGCATAGGCCTATATATTTTGACATTGACAACTTTATATGTTATTGAAACTTTTTATGACCTTTAGTTAGGGTGCTAAGAGATATAATGTTGAATCATTCCAGCATTGAGTCTAATTATGGCATTTTTAGTGCTGTGCAGCGTGGGTGTAGGAGCCACTCAGTGTATCTGTGTTTTCCGGACCCACTCGCTCCAGTGCATTGGAATTGCTTTCCTGAGTCACCTGTGTATCCGCGCAGCCGTCTGAACTGTAAAAACCTGTTTATTTGAGGGCTGCACTCGGCTAGATTGCATTTCTCCCTTTAGTATCCCGAGCCCTATATCACCAAGCATAAAAAAAAAAAAAAACTTTTGTTACTTGAATTTGCAGTTTTTTGGATGATATTCTGGATGCTACTTTATTGGGCTATACATGAACTTCTGCTAAACTGGGATCCTGGCCTGTAAACGAACAATTAAACAAATAAAAAATTACTTACAAAGTGCCAAAAGTCGGAGACCAGTTTTAAAATTGGTTCTGTTTAGCATTTTTCTAATTTAATACATTTTGTAGATATTGTATAGATACTGTAACATTGCTCATTTATTTCTTTTTGGGACAAGAAAACAACATACTAACAAGTTTACATGGTCAATGTCTCAAATCTACTGCTTTGATTAGTGACCTGGCACAGAATCGTACATATTTTTCTTAATCGTTTTATTTTACAAAGTCTCTTTGTTTAATTTTGTACAAACTTTGTTTATTTCCACTTTTAAATTCGATTTTGGAGCTTAGATTGAACTTTTGGACCAAGCTGGTAATTATATCATCAGTGTTGCATATGAATAAGCTTTGCTTGCATAACTCCATTACTCCTGATTCAAAGCTCATTCCCACAAGATTTATATATATGACATTTTCCTGAAATATTCATCCAACATGTCGGTTCCAATATTATTTGTGCTTCTTTATGCATCTATATATCTATTCGCTCTGGCTAAACATGGCGACTCTACACGTGAGGGAAAGGAGATATGCGTCTGTCTGGCAGTGTATTCAGTCTCATAAGTGACAGGATGAGGAACATTTCTCTAATGATGGCACTTTGGCACAGATCCCGGGCTCATATGGATGAAGTGGCCTCACTCTCTCATGCTTTCTGAGCTCGTACACTCCAAGTCCTTTTGATTTGTGACTCAATTAGCTTGCTTCTGTTCACAGCCATGTTCAGAGATGAATGATGGCGCTAACATGCTAGCTGCAGCAATCTCTGTACGTTCCCACCCCCTTGTCGACAACATATGAAAAATGGGTGGAACATGTGATTTGTAATTATGAGAAAGCTCCTGAAATAAAATGGAGGGGTAGTAGCTGATATATAGCAGAGACGTTGCGGGTGTCGGTGAGGTAGTTAGCGCCGTGTTAGCACGTCCTTCAGCAAGGTCCTTTGTGAATGAGTCCTTTCAACTTCACAAAAGTCTAATTAAGACTCCTCTGCAGACCAAATGAGCAAAGCCATTATGGAAAGTGATTATTTGCCTTCAGTATCACTTCTGGCAGGTGTTTTATTGCTCAAGCTCAGACAGGTACGCTAGGCTAACGACCGTGACATTGACGTGACATTGATGCTAATACATTAGCGCACCTTTGCCTATACTTCTGCAACAACAGCCTCGTTTGGAATGAATTTCATGAATGTTCAGATATTCATTCTATGTTCTGACTGGTAATTCTGACTGTTTTCATGCTATAAACAGGTTTATTGTGCGCACATTCGGCAATATTAGTTTTGGAAGGAAAGATTCTGCAAAAAAATGGAAAAAGTACATTCAAACCTCAGGTGTTCTGATATACCGCGAGACCACTGACACATTTACATTGTTCCAGACGGAGTTTTGACAGGCTGAGCTGCTGTCTTGAGCTCTGAGGCTTTGTAGTCGGGTAAACAAAACCTGTTAGCAGGAGTGTGTTTGTGTGCGGCTTCACTGGTGTCTGTTCACCCGTGTCTCGGGGCAGCGGTGGTGTAACCTTACTGATGACAGTCAGTGCAATGTGATGATGTGATTTCAAAGGACAGTCTCTCTCTCTCTCTCTCTCTTACACACATAAGCTGCATTTTTCTATATCCTAAACATTTGTTAACAACATGTTTTCTTTACCTTGATGAGCTCTTTGTTTCTGCCCTAAATTAATACACTGTTAAATTAATATTGTTAGCGAACTGCGTGATATATATGTACATTTCTGAAATACATAACTTGGACAATGTCACCTCTGATAACAGATCACTCTAAATTGTAATGTAGACACATGCATTTTATTTAAAGCATGCTTTAAAACGATTTGTTTTGTGAAAAGCGCTACACAAACCAATTTGAATTGAATTGTATAAGATATGAGTAGCCAGTCAGCTTGAACTAATAAAAGTTAACCTGGGAAAACCCAGACAACTTCCGGCAAATTTAGATTTGCTCTGAAAGTGAGTCTGGCAAAGAGCTCATTCAAGCCCATTTCCAGTCCGCAGAAATCGAGGCACCAATCAGAAACATTGGGGCGGGCTTTACACGATGACGACAGCGCTGGGATTTTGAAGCAGATACATTACAAAGATGGATGCCGCCGTCAAACATCACTCGAATCAGCTATCGCGTCTGTTTTAAGCGATTTAAATGTTTTTCTTTTCGTTAAAACCCGAGCAAAGAACAACACTCAAAGCCTTCATGTCTAAAAAAGATGTTATCGCTGTCTTACCGACTGGATTCGGCAAAAGTCTGATATACCAGTGTGGCGAGCAGGACGATCGAGGCCGAGGGACGTGAGAGAACGGCGTGAGTGAGGCCGGTCTCGCATCTCTTACGGAGGAGCGGAAGCATAAAAGGAGGAGCGACGACGGTGAAGATCGAGAGAGGACAGGCCAGAATTTTATTTGATGTTTTGTTTTATTATGTGTGGTGGCAGTCGACCGTGAGGGACTTTGTATTTGTTTTATTTAGTCATTAAAATGTGTGAATGTTCGCCGGTTTCCGCCTCCTCCTTCCCACAACAACGAGCCCCGTTCGTCAATACTAAACGAATGGGTGGGTCTTAGCCATAGACTGTCTTAGCGAGAGCCCTCTGCACACGTCATCTCCTTCATCGCTCTGATTGGTTTTGCGCCAAGAGGGACGTCCGTTTGTGACGCCCCTTTGGAAATGATTTGTCTATGGAGCTTTGCCAGACCCTAACTCAGTTTCAAACTGAGAAGGGTCTGGTTTTAACCAGGCTAAATAAAAGTACTATTGTACACAGAAATTTCTAAGAGCTTTTAAAAGTACATTGTTGTTGCAAATATGCATAAGTAGACACAGATGGCCTAAATGCTACACTTTTTAATAAAAAAGTATACAAGCATTCAAAACTGCTGTCAGTTAAATGAGTTTTGATGGATGTAAAGGGATAGTTCACCCTAAAATGAAAATGAAGTCATAAATTACTAGTGTTGTTCTAATACCGTATGCCCTTCTTTCTTTTATGGACCACAAAAGGAGAATTTAAACAAAAATGTCCCGCTCTGACTCGTCCATATAATGGCAGTAAATGGCAGTAAATGGCAGAAGCACACGAACGCACACGTCGCGTAGCCATGCACAGAAGACCAATGGCCAAGGTCAGGATTTTCGTTAAATAATACATTAAGGGCAAGATTAACTAATAGCTTGTGCCAGCGCGAATCCTCTTTTGGTGTTAAAAAACTACTGTCAGGATTTTCTAAAGACACACAGTGAAAAATTAGCGCTGAAAAAGGCATGGACAGGGTTATTTTTTGCGACTGATCTTATTACATATGCATTTGTAGAAGTTTCCCTTTAGAGGCAACATTTATGGGAGGAGAGTATTTCAATTATTAAATTTTTATTACTAAGGTTTGCGCTAGTCAAATTATTGCTGTATGCTTCATTATTTAATGGTAAAAAATAAGTTAAACCAGCATCTAATTTGAGCTGCTCTTGGTAGATTGCGCTGGTCATTATGGAAATTATCCGTCTGCGTCTGTTTTTTAATTTGCACGTTGTAAGTAGATCACGCACAGAAAGCTTTTTTGTAATTGCGCTTTTTTTTGCCCTGTGTAGTAAATTTGTCCCATAATTTCATATCGTATAGGCCTACCCCCATAACACTTAGAATATACGAAATGTGTCGCATAGGATCATCCTGTGATACTTAGTTTAAAGTTTAATGCTGGTCTCTATTCACTGCCATTATATGGACGAGTGAGAGCGGGACATCATTTAATTTTTTTATTCTCCGTTTGTGGTCCATAAAAGAAAGAAGGACATACAGCATTAGAACAACACCAGGGTGAGTAATTTATTATTTAATTTTCAGTTTAGGGTGAACAATCCCTTTAAAGATGCTGTATGTAATTTTTTGACTGTAGCTACTAAAGCATAAAATAACATTTTATGTTTGCAGATATTTAGGAAACATACTGAGTTCACATACTTGTTTCTCTGAAAAACAATGCTAAAGAAAGCTATTTTTCTTTGAAATTTGCGTTTCGTGTCGGAATGTATGTTTTTGTTTTGGTCTGTGTGATTCTGTTATTTTGACACCCTGGGTTGTCAGTTGGCGAAAAACAAAGCATATTGCAGTCAAAAAAACAATTGCTCCCATTGTGTGTTCTCAATCTGGCAACCCATGTGAGTGTCAAGTCTGAGGAGGCGGGGGAAACAACTCTCTCCAGTATCTCGCTAGCTGTCAATTTTACATACTGCACCTTTAAGTTTGTGTATTTGTGACTACGATGTTAAGGTCTGTTCACACTATAAAATGTTTCAATTCTATGAGAATAGTGAAATTCACACCACAACGCTAAGGCCACAGAGGAATGATATCATTGGAATCACTGTTGGTAACAGATTTATTTCTGTAATAATCCAAATGTCAATGGAAAAATCCTTTTGTTGAGGGAACCAGTGTGATGCTAACTTCCGGGTTGACCAACAAAAATCTGTCATCACAGTAGCGATATAGCAGTACCAGATATTGATATTAACTTTCATTATTGTCACTACGGTTAAGCGCTATTCACAAGGCGCTTGACTGAAGTTATTAATTCATGCAGACAGTATCTGAGTTCAGTTGCTCCGACAAGCTGTTGTATGAATGACACTGACACTGACACTAACACATTCCAAACACTGACTGTGTGAATGTAGCCAGAGAGCTGAAAAGAAGTGATACAGAGCCGGAATCAACCTCTGCTACCTCTTCATCATTAAATCTCTTGAAATCTGAGCTAGCATCAAGGATGGATTACGACTGAGGCCAATGGGGCTAATGCCCCGGGACCTCTGACCACAGAGGCCTGACACTTGGAAACAAGGCATTGCAGAGCGATACAAATGATGCTGACTGAGAAATAGTGCTTAAATGTGTGTCAGTAAACTAATAAAATACAATAAATTATCAATTAAGTATCAAAGATGAGTATAAATAGCGCAGTTACATAATACAATAAAAAAAATGCTTGTTGGTATCTCTGAAGCTTGGTATCCCGGTTGAGTACATATTGCAATTTTAATTAACCAAGTAGCGTGGGCGCAATTAGTTGCATTCCATTTTGTGATTTTGCTGACTTAATCAACTTGACCTGTACTCTTTGCCACTATTAACTAAAATTCATTCCTTTGACACTTTTGTCCTCGAGGTGAGGAGCAGCAGAAGTGGGATGGGTCAGCCAATATGGTAAGGAAAGTACAGCTACAGCACAGAGACCTGCTCGCACAATTCCCTTTAATTGGGAAGGGCGTTTTTGATCATTTTCACAAACGTTTCATCGCCGCCAGAATAGTTGGTTGTATGAATATCTGAACATGCAATATAACAAAAGAAAGAAAAGAGCTTCTGCTTCTAAACAATAGCAACAAAAAAAAAAACTGTTTTATTCGAGCTACATTCAATCAAATTTTTTTCAACATTTGAATGAGGGTAATTTCATTAAAAGCAATATTTTAAACAAAAAGGTGAGAAAATATTTTTTAAAGACTACAACATGCACAAGCAATGCTTTTATTGCTGGTTTCAGCTCCTTTTTTTTTTTCCCTTTCAGAAGATGTGTCATAGCGCCCCCTACGGTATTACAGTGAAAACAAGTAAAGTTGGAAAATTCCGTCAATGGCGAGGAAAGTTAATGTCGTGTGGTTTCAGATTGACTGTGGATGTTTTTATCGCTCATCAGCTGGAAAAATTGTTCTAAAGTGATCCCAACGATATTGTGCTGTTTCGTTATCATTACTGCTGTGATGTGGAATTATAATGATTATTAAAACTTTATAGTTAACAGGCTTTAAGGTCCCCAACTTACAAGCCTCTGAAAAAAGCATGCATTTCTGGGCTGTTGAACATTTGTGAACATGAATGATGATGATCAGACTCAGAAAAGGAAGGACATGAACATATTAAACTGTGACCACTAAATTATCCCCAATCTCTCTAAAAATGGTGGGTGTACGGCCTATAATGAGAGAAGGAGAGAATGGAAGAAAGATAAATGACCGACAATAGATAATTGCAGTGCCGCCTTGGTCTCGTTCATGCAGCAACTTGTGCATTCATTTGGTATTATGAGCGAGATTGAAAAAGAAGACTATTAACATAATGGATCAGAGTCAGAGAGGAAGGAAGGAATACAGAAAGAAATGAAGAAAGTCAGTGGTGGAAGGAGGGAGTGGAAAGGAGGACAGTAAAATAAACTGAAAACTATAGCTTTTCTGACAGTCATTTCCCCAGGTCTATTTGTTCCCAAAGTCTTTTTACTTAATCCTGTCAAAAAATTGAGTTCTTGTTACAAGGTGCTCATTATTTGTGTGGAATAGCTTGCTTCGAGCTTTATAAAGTCAGTTTTAACAAATGAAGATTGGGTGTGTAACGGAGCATGATGTATAATTGAATTGTAAATTATGACATTCTGCAAGATAAATAACATTTGCGCTTTGAATGAATCACTTTCATACTGAATCCATCAATTTGTTGATGCACTAATGCATCAATTAATGCAGATTGGGATTTTAATTCATTTTCCGGTCTATTCAACTCATATTACCTCGACAAAATAATACTCAAAAACTTTTTTTTCAAAGTTATAGGCTTTATTTATTTGCCAAAATGTCAAGCATGTTTCTACATAAATAACAACCACGAGAATCAACGTACATGGCTACATGGAAGTTATGAAATCTCTGGATGTGACATCACAATGTAATTGGTCATTTGTGGAACAAAGACAGTGCAGTTCTTTTGTCTTAAAAATAAGCGAGGGGAAACGAATCAACCTGAACCGTTTGAAGAAGATTTCGGCTAGCTATAGTTTTGCATGTGAGCGTAGACCAACCTGCTATTTACAGAACACAAGTAAAAGTAAAAGTCACTGAAAAACAAAACAGTCATGGTTACTCTGGGAATAAGGAAAATACAGTCAATAAAAAGCCATTTCATATACATTTTAACAAAATATACAAAATCTAAACTAAAACATGAAAACATAAATGTTACTAATTTGGGGGGGAAAGCTCAATTCATGCAGCCCATTGGCTGGCGTGTCAATGAAAATGCATAGACTGTCCATTGAGGAAACAATTCAACGTCGCGAGCACACGCTTGTGCTTCCTACTGACACTAAAAGAATCCTTTGTTAGTGCTCTTGTAGCATTGTGACTCAAACTCTTACATAAATGTTTCCCAGCTATACAACCCTTGCTATGCATAAATTATGTCTAACATCACACCACACAACGCACCAGTTACTGAAAGCAAACTCTTACGGCAGTGGCTGTGACTGCTGAGTCAACTAAAACTTGATTCTTTATGTGCCCTTGAAACTCTACATCATCTCTTACTAAGATTATACAGGATCATACCCGTTCCTATGCATGTTATGTTTTCTATTGTAAAACAGACTCATTCTCATTTGTTCACTGATCTAACCAGTGTTGGTTTTCGTGTAGGTTTTAATTGGGGCTTCAACACAAAGACTTCACACAATTCTCTGTGTCATCGTTCTTACACCCAAACTTTTCATAAAGATTTACAGTTGTCAAACACATCATTACCGATATCTCAATATCCACAGTAGGTGACAGTTTCTCAGCACGATGCTGTTTTAATAAGCCAGATATGCCTCGGGGTCTGCGGGAGTTATAAACAGGTGAAATTTAAGTGTATCTCTCATTTTGACTCCGTGTGTGAGAAAGCCAAGGAGGGTTTAATCCACAGGCTCGGGGGGAATTATTATGTTGGCTTTCTTTTTTAGCGAGTATTCCCTCAAGGCACTGGAAAAAATGGGCCGAATGCGCTTTGTATATGTATTAAGTGATAGCGGGGAAATGAGGAAGTATTATTCTTAAAAGATGGGTCCGTATCAGTTGAGTTGATCTATTTGATTCAACAACCTTCAAACAAAGTGATTCCTGCTGATACCAATGCTAGTTAGACACCACCTAATATTTTTGGAGAAACTACTTATTAGATATTTGACTCGAAAACCTGGCTAACTTATCAAAAACAAGCATTTCCCAAGTTCTCTTTTCCAATGCAGGGTTTTGAACAGTCAATTGAATTTTTGACTTTTTTATTCTCAATAAATTAAACAGAGACCAAATTCAGTGCAACCTGTTTGTTTGTTTCCCTCTCAAGCTCCTTTAAGATGGCCTACGCCTCTCCCACCCACACCACAGTATTTCCCAGTGGAACATCAGTGATCTCACAGTTGAGTTTATCCAGCCGCCCATCCAGTATAAACAGGGAGCTTTGAGACGGGGTCATGAGATACTGTCCGAACAGCCCGCTGCCAGTCATGACCCTGTTCTGGCGGTTCCAAGGCCACTGCGCCGATGCCGTGGGCAGCTTTAGACTCTTGATCATTTTGACATTACCGGTGCTGAGCTCCACAAAAAGAGCATCTGTCTGCCGGCCCGAGCTGCCGAACACGTTATACTGGTTATCCTCTGTGAACGAGGGCATGAAGGCCAGATCGGACAGGTGCAGGTTGGTGTGAATGTCAAAGGGTTGGCCGATCTCGCCCCGCACGGACACGGGCTGCAAGCGCATTAGCCCGTCACGGTCATCTACACTCACTAAATAGTGGCCATCAGGAGAGACATAAGGCGTGCCGCTCACGTCCCCATTTGGACCGATGACATCGTCTGTTACGCTATCGATGATTAATTGTGGCCGTACCGCACCTGTTGAGTCCGGCCAACAGTTGACGAAGTAGTATCCACCCAGGTGTGTGTAGGCGAGGGATTGTGGGATGCAATCGTACTGCTGCAGACTAATGTTTTTCACAGAGGAGGTGGTTTCCAAGTCGATCTTGTGAAGAGAAGGTTCATTCTTGTGGAGGATAATACCAAACCTATTAACGAGAGAACATGTATTAGACGATATCAGAAAACATGGTTTCTGTCATGCAAAACATTATCTATATATGCATCAGGTTCAGGTGTATTTCATTAAAGTAACTTTCACTTTATGGACCATCACTTTCCTAGCCTGGTTAAAACCAGACCCTTCTCCGTTGAAACGGAGTAAGGGTCTGGCAAAGCTCCATAGACAAATCATTTCCAAAGGGGCGTCACGAACGGACGTCCCTCAAATGCCTCTTGGCGCAATTGGATAGACCTAAAACCAACCAGAGCGATGAAGGAGATGACGTATGCAGAGGGCTCTCGCTAAGACAGTCTATGGCTAATAAGACCCACCCATTAGTTTAGTATTGACCAACGGGGCTCGTTGTTATGGGAAGGAGGAGGCTGAAACCGGCGAACATTCACACATTTTAATGACAAAATAAAACAAATACAAAGTCCCTCACGGTCGACTGCCGCCACACATAATAAAGCAAAACATCAAATAAAATTCAGGTCTGTCCTCTCTCGATCTTCACCGTCGTCGCTCCTCCTTTTATGCTTCCGCTTCCGCTCCTCCGTAAGAGATGCGAGACCGGCCTCACTCACGCCGTTCTCTCACGTCCCTCGGCCTCGATCGTCCTGCTCGCCACACTGGTATATCAGACTTTTGCCGAATCCAGTCAGTAAGACAGCGATAACATATTTTTTAGACATGAAGGCTTTGAGTGTTGTTCTTTGCTCGGGTAATAACGAAAAGAAAATCCATCCATCTTTGTAATGTAGGCTTCAAAATCCCAGCGCTGTCGTCATCGTGTAAAGCCCGCCCCAAAGTTTCTGATTGGTGCCGCGATTTCGGCGGACTGGAAATCGCTCTAGTATGAGCTCTTTGTACTGGCTTGAATGAGCTCTTTGCCAGACTAACTTTCAGAGCAAATCTAAATTTGCCGGAAGTTGTCTGGGTTTTCCCAGGCTATCACTTTCCACAATTTACCTCAGATTCTTTAAAATTCAGTCAAACGTCAATAAATAATAATATAATACAATATATAATTAGTCAAAATGAAAGTACATTTTTTTACAATTTGTCATGTAATTTCTTTGGAAATTGCAAATCAGTAAATTCCTCTTTCCATTCTAATACAATACTCTCAAGGTCAGTTCACCAATCCAAAAATGTAGACTTTTGCCAACCCTGAAGCTCTGTAATTGTTAAGGATCTATATCGATAAATAAAAGCTGCAATCCCAAGTGTGTCTGGAACTGGATCTAACTCCATTGCTCACTTGAGTAATGTTACCCTGAGGGCACTGGGCTTGCAATTAATGAAGTGTAAGTTGCTTTGGATAAGTAGAAGCTGCCACACCGAAAGTAACAAACAAAGCTTCTGAGTAAATAAACCCAGAGTGCAGGTTCAAGTCTAATGAGGAAGATCCAGAAGCTTTAGGGGAGAAAAAAGAATTCAATGTCACATCTCTATTCATCAGTCTATGCTAAATATCCTCTGCCAGATGCCCGGGTTTCATAATTTATTTCAATTAAAAAATTAATCAGCCACACTTTGTCTTATCCATTGAGAAATCCAAAGAGCCCGATAATTGGCTATAAAAAAATCTCAGAAGAACAAAGAACAAATGAAGTTGGTGAGTGAAATGAAGGATCTGACAAAGCTCAATTAAATCTGCATGCTCTCCAATCAGTTCTAGTGCAGACTTCAAACCCTGACATCCATCTTCTTTTACGCACTTGAGAATGTAAGTCTGGCCAAAAGGCCACGTCAGCCACGGACCGACGGGACAGATTATCACTGCTCGTGATGAGCTCTATCAACTGGCAGCCAGTGTCCATTCATTAGTTAAAGGCCAGGCTGTTTTGACTGTGACGATATGCTCTGGGCTTAATTTCTAAACTATGAAGTCCATGAAGAAGGCCTGGCGACGGATCTGGCAACTGGGGGGTGAAGATCACGGAACATGAACGCAAAAGTGTGCGTTTTAATACCCAGTCAACTCTCCAAGGGTACAGTAAATAACATTCTTTTGCTAGCAAGACAAATTCCCTCCTGGTGAGCTATTTGTGCCTCCATTTATGTATAAATATATTTCATATTTTAGTTTTTGACAAGCTAGAATAAAAGTTTTCTGTTTTCTGTCAGTTTTCGTACAGCCTTTCCAAAACACACCTACTATGTGTCAAAACTTTGCATGCTCATTTATGAGCCTAAATGAGAAAAAAAGTCACAACATTTTGAGAATAAATTGTTTAACCTGTGTTCCAAGCTGTGACCTAATTTACATGAGATTTTCTGAACTTGCATAAAAGTTTATTTTACTTCACGCACATAAGGGTGAATGTAAATTTCACTCCATGGAAAACAGAAAACACCAACATGAAAAGTACATTCAAACTCATTTTGTGCACGCCATATGCACTGTATTGACAAAATTGTGGCTTATGTCTTTCAGATTATGAAATGCATTAAAGTCACCATGAAATCAAAATGGACCTTTCTTTTTATGGAATACTGCAGTATTTATTATAAATCATTTATGTGTGCTCACATTTAAAAAAAAAAGTGCCCTCATAATATTTAATCAAAATAAATTCCCCTCCATTTTGCAGCGACATCTCTTCTCTTGTCTTACTAGAGCGAGGACGGGACAACCTGTCACTCACATGAGATCGACCAATAGCAAACCACAACCATCCAACGATTCAATCAATTCCTAAAGGACAAAATAAAGTTCTGGCCAACAATTTTTCTTGTTCAAGAAGCCATTTCACTCAGATGTATGTCACATTAGGGAAGAAAAGGCTATTACAACTTCTGTTTCATGCCGACTTTAAAATGTACCTACATTTTTTTATTAAATGCATTTAAAGGGATACTTCACCTCTGAAAAGATTAATGTGTATTTAAAATGGGTCATTTATGTAGAAGAAATGTGAAATTATTTTTGAATTTGGGGCTTTCTAGAAAATGTATTTTTGGCCTATGTGGATGAACCACAACAGCTCCCAGAATGCACTTGCTTCACTGCCCTAGGAGCCCACGCCTACCGGTAACAGAGAGCAGTAGTTAAACAACAAGTCTACGCTACTAGTGAGTCTCCGTGATGAGTCTGCCCGGGATTCGGCTTTTGCGTTCTACAGTCGCCATTCATTATGTTTACTGTGGCGAGCAAGACGAGACTGAGGCCCGCGGGAGAACGGCAGGAGGCCGGTGGCGTGATAACTGATGAGCGACACCTGTGAGACGCACCTGTCTCATATCTCTCAGACCAGACATTTTCTCCGCAATGTTAAAACGCACATCAACCGATCACTTGTTTAGTGTTCATGTAAACACTACATTCAGATTCACCTATCGGAATGAATTCAGTTAGATTGAAACAAAAGGTGTGCATGTAAACAATGAATGGCAACTGCAGAAAGCAAAAGCTGAATCCCAGACTTTTTGGACGATCTCGACGGCTGGACAAGTCAGAAAAAAAGAGGATGGTAACCCCTACTACTCAGCTTTCTCCACAGAACAAGAGCCTGCTAGCTTAGCTTCCAAAAAAAGATGGCTGACACTGTGTACATTCTGTGAGTGAGATCCCACCCTCTATGGGCGGGTTGAGAACATGCGGGACAGCCCCTACTACTGGCTGTAGTCTGTAGCCAAAAAAATCCTCCGATGACGCAAAATGACGATTTTTGCGTCATCTGAGGATTTTTTTTTCAGACAAAAAAAAAACAAATCTCTCGTCTCAGGGGCATATGAGGGTGGAAAGCACGGTAATTAGAAAATACTACAGGTTTTCTACTAATACAAAGTTTAATGCTAAATCCTGAAGTATCCCTTTAATGAAATGCATGGGTGGCCATTTCGATGGGCAAATCATATCAATATCTTTATTATTATTATTATTATTGGGAAGAGGTGGAAGAGGAAAGGAGGAGGAAAAAATATTAAATAAATTAATACCATAAAACACTCAACACTCCCTTTTGTTGTTGTTTTTTGTTTCTTTTTATGTGTATTGGTATTTTGTATAGCCTTTGTCTGTTTGCCACATGTTCATAAAAGAAAAAGAAAAAGAAGAACTTCATGTCATGTAATTCATTAAGTCTGCTTTACTCAGGTTACACTTGGTGCCTCGTACCTTGCATAAACTGAATTAGCGTTCTGTGTGTGTGAAGTTTTGGTGGCAATTCCAATGCAGCAAAACATGAATAAAACAGTGAAGATGGCTGCCGCTATAGGAATCACGAGTGCACTCACATCCATGACCCAAACATAATGCATTTCAGACACAAAAATACAACGGGGGGTGTTGTTATGGGGGTTGGTAAACTGTTGTTAAAACAGATGTATGTTTGATGCGACCCATGGAAACCTAAATCACTCAATGACAATTACAAACAGGTTTTCTAGGGCTATATATAAAAACATTTCTACAGGGGCATGTGATGATGTATCCCTTAGTACACCAGAAGAGTATACTGTAGTGTCACATACATCTTTTTGAGTTGGCACACACAGCTCTGTCTCATGGATATATCTACAGCCACAAGAATAAAGCTGTTTTCATTACTCTATAAAGTTACTAGCCTCTACCCATGCAGTCAATATACAGGACAGCTTTGTAATATGATAATAAAAAGTGCGTTTTGTGGCATTGTGTATACTTTGTGATTTCCATGGGTTTGTTTATGCACTGTAGGGCAATTAATAGAAGCACTTTCCTGTCGTAAATCAAGGCTGCGCTCCACATGCACCTTGGGCATCCCTAACAACCTTTCTTATGTACAAACAAAACACACTCACTTATTTTATTCTCCCTATTTACTCACTCATCGCGGCACATGCATTTATACAAATGCGTTCAATATTAATGTGACCAAACCCTTTAGACCTGGAAAATATGTAATTGGCATTAGCAAAGGGCTTACTGTATAATTAAAGGAAAAAAACAAAATAAAGTTATGTATTTTTTATTTTATTTTATTTTTTTACTGTTGAAGCGTAACCATATTTGCCCACAGGCTGGTTGCAGATAAAAGCATGACAGAAAGTCAATGAATGTTTTGAATGGGATTCCTGTAGGCTGTTATTTTCCCAGTGTGAAGGTGTGTAAATGCTGAAATAATTTGACAACCTTACTAAAATGTCACATGCAGTCTCTCCCTTGTACAAATCCCTCCTCAACAGTTCACTGCCACAGGTGATGTCAAAGCATATGAGGCATTTCAAATGAGAAACGAATGAAGTAATTATTGGATCACGGATCACCAAACATTCCTCCTTACATCAGTGTTTTGTACAAATGACATTGACGCTGTTTACCAGTCACGGATCTCATTATGTCAGCATATTTTCAAAAATCAATATCCTCCTGAGGATTACGTGAGTAAATTCATATAAATTTACAAGGAACATTGAGCTCTCGGGTTGATCTATTTATTATTCATGGGTATTCATGCGTACAGTGTGGTTCTAGTATGCGTTTAGGTTTAGATAAACACTGACATATATAATATCAACATGCAAACCGCTTCTAAAACATAAACCTTTTTGCATGTGTGACTTTAGGGACACACACATGTTTATGAATCATTTGAGATTAATATAATTATTAAAATAGGTTGTATAATATAAATATATATATATATATTTTTTTAAAGAATCATGAGGGAAAAAAAA
Source organism: Semotilus atromaculatus (assembly GCA_031834385.1). Classification (NCBI taxonomy): domain Eukaryota; kingdom Metazoa; phylum Chordata; class Actinopteri; order Cypriniformes; family Leuciscidae; genus Semotilus; species Semotilus atromaculatus. The sequence continues at coordinate 7,871,848 of JAULUF010000052.1, read as the reverse complement.
ACTTTCCACAAAAATACTGAGCAGCACAACTTTTTTCAACATTGATAACAATAAGTAATATTTTTTTGAGCACCAAATCAGCATTGTAGGGTGTGAAGGCGCACCAAACACAACTGAATCTTCCATGTGATTCATTCAAGCATAATTCCACACAGAATTTAACACTCCAGACTTCAAATCGACATTCCAGCACCATAACAATCCGGCTCCAACCAGTCTACTCGAGTCTACGAAAACTCCCAGTAAGAACTATATGGCCCTGCAAGCTTCAAAGAGATGGGCCCTGGCAGGAAGAACGTTGTCAAAATTAGATAGTTTGGAAAAGACAGAGATGCCACAGGATAGGACCCACCAAGATAACAACAGAGGTCATTTGATCCCATGACAGAGATGTAAAACAGACCTCCCCCTTCTTGAAGACCTTTGAATGACCTCAGTGTTGAGATCTCTCAAACCCACAGAGACTGAGACTTCACATACAAATACATAAAATCATCCTAAAACAATTCTTGACGAACTTATAATCAAACATCGTTCAACTACATAATTCTATATTGTGTCTTCGACCCCTGTATGTGTCTATTATGCTCACCTATAAGTCATGTAATTGTTGTAACTATTAGATGTGTGAATGAAAGTGTATCGTGTCTCCTATCAATGCGATCATATGTTCTTAATTCAGACGATGGCTTGATCCTCGATCCTCTGCTCGAGCTGCAGAGTGAAGGGACCACAGATAACGCATGATTTAGAATGAGAGGTGGGGGTGGGAAAATACCCCCTTCTCAAATAACCTTATAGTATCTTATTGGTCCGAATTCCTCCAGGAGGCTGGACAAACTTTTGAGTTAAAAATCTTAGACCCGAACAAAGAGCTGGGTTCTTAGGAAAAATACGGAGAGAGTTGACTAAGAGCCATGAAAAAGTAACAGACAGACGAGCAACCATGTAGACGAGCAGACAAAAGAACCCAAATCAAGATCAGGGTTTAAAAGCTTAATTCAAGCCATCTAACTACTAGTCTCACTTTCCTCTCTTTTCCTTAGTTTTCTTTTCTTTTCCGTTTTCCGAGAGTCTCGGTTCTAAGTTAAGTTTTGCTTAAAAGTTTCGTTAAGACGTTTCGACTGCAAAACCCGCAGCTTCCAACTTCAAAGACTTTCATCCAGCCGCCAACACATCACGTGGTTGGCTGCCCCAAGACCAGGCACGAGGAGACCGCCAAGCAACGGACCCGGGAAACCACTTTTACCCCGACAAAAGGGAATCCCCAAAGCAACGGCAGACAAGCAAGTAGCCTCCAGACTCTTAACTGAACTGGTGCATTGATATAAAATTGATTAACCCGCCTAAGAAACGAATGAAGGGTTAAATTAATGATTGATGGTTCGTTCAGGTCATGTCTTTTAAGTGCATATAGAAACTTGGGATTTCATTGTCTCACTCATATCTCACTCATTCTTAGATATTAGTTTTATTTTTTAGAATAATCAATAAAGTCTTACATTTTAAAGATAATTGTTTTTGTGTTATGTGCTTACAGACTTAATGTCTTAAACTGCTGATCTAAGTTACCTTGCTAATAAATAGTGTTTCACTATAGTTTGGATATTTATATCCGCTGCAGAGGTTATAGTTACGGCCCGTTCGAATGAACGCTGAACGAGTCATTTGCTCGGCCGTATAAGTGATTATTTTAAGATTCCCTATAAATTAATTGATAATTCCTTTTGAGCTAAATTGGCCTTCTGGCCCCTTTATGCATATTATTATTATTATATGTGTACATTCGTTACAGCATATTAGAATGCTGATTTGCAGGGAGACACCCAGCCTTGGCAAGCTAATATATTTACTTAGTGTGACAGTTTAATTATGTTCGATTTGATTTCTGAAGACTGGTTGATGCCATTGTGACAACACACAAATCAGTACATGAATTAAACACATCAAACCTGGTGTTTCTCATATTTCATACTCTGTTAAGCTTTGATTCAAATGAAGTATCTCCATCATTTACTGAATAAATGCGAGTCTGGTGCTGTAAAACCAAATTCAGAGGATTTGTAGCTCCCTAAAGTTGTGTGTAAAAGGGATTTAGATGTTTCAAATGCTGTCAAGAATTGTGTACACTTTTCAAACAAATACCTATGAGATCACCATGTCTGGTCTTGATCTGTGAGTCTCTTACATCACCCTCTCAATCTTTATCCTATTCCCTTTAGATCAATGATGTAATTTGTCCAACAGGTTACATAACACCATTTCCAAAGAAACACAACTTCCCTATTCAAAAGCTAATGTCATGTGCTAAATCCAAATTTTTGCCATGCAGGCGAAGATCAGAGGGCTACAGTACTTTACACGGGAGTTGACCTCTATTTCAGAGCGCTGATGTTGCACTCTGTTGACTCAGAGCACTGAAACACATTACTCCATCACGGAGCAGACAGCACTGCTAAATGTCACCAGTCTATTGGAGCAAAGTGCCAAAAAAGTGTACATACCCTCAGCTGACCGCCCTGCAGTTTATTCAAGAAAAAACGAGACTGACACGCACTGAACTCCGGTGACAGGAACTGAATTGTAGAGCGGAATGTATCTACTAGCACAGTATTACTGCTAGTAAATATTAGGGTGAAATCAAACCGCTGGGTTCAGTGACTCCTCTATCTTGAGAGAGTGTGTGTTTTGTGCGTGTGTGTGGTATGTGTGTAAGCCGTATTATCTCAGACACCAAAAGGATTGAAAATTAAACTGGTCTTTGTGCATTACGCAGTATCCTCTGGATGAACTCTCTTTTGTGGGACTAAAAATCATGTCTTTGAACAAAAGCTGGTCAATAGCTGTTGTGATGAACTACAGTACTGTGTTCATTCCCCAACACCTTCATACAGCAGAAAACACTAAACTAAGATATACGGACAATTTCAGTGACAAAACAACATTTGAAAGTACTCTGCATAGATGAGTAAACAGTGTAAATGCTCGCTACGAGCAATAATAAACAAATTGTATTCTGACTGATACGCTGATTTGGTTGGATATACTTATTAAAATGTGAATATGCTTTTATTTGATTAGATTGTAAAGAAACTGTCAATCATATTTCCTCTTTGGGGCCCATTAATAGTTCTTGTTTAATCTGGCTTTTAAATCAATGTTATATGCCTTTGGTGAAGCAAGTTGTATTATTTCAGCATTTTTAGATAACCATGTTTAACAATGATCATTACCAATGATTCTGCAGAGAAATCTCTACCAATCAGAGAATCGCAGCATGTAACCAGATTCCAAACATTTAGTACTTGTAATTAGATTTTATTGCATTTTGAAATGCTCAAAACCAGATTACAGTTACTTTTTTATGGACTACATGATTACATATTATTCACACAATGGCAGTAAATTATTCATAATTTCTTTCTTTTCGATTATATGAATATGGCCCACAATAAACCCATTCAAATTGAAGTGATAAATGAGTCAAACTTTAAAAGTACTCAAAAAGTATTCAGAATACATTCCATAAAATTAGTAATTTTAGATTATGTTACTAACTACAATTTGTCATGGAATTTGTAATCAGTAAATGACTACAATTTGTAATATATATATATAGCAAATTGTAGCATATACTGTATATTTATTATGTAATATATATATTATATAACTGTATATATATAAGCTGTTTCACAGTCAGTTACCTTCGCCTATTTGTATGGTTTCCAAATACTTTTCTCTGTCAAATCAAAGTTTGGGATGTTGTAATTCACCTTGTAACTGGCTGGTTTGCCTTATAGCTTATAACTCTTTAACAAAGTCTTAAAAAAATAAAATAAATCCCTATAGAAACAATAGGAAAAATACTTCTGAAACCAAAGCCACTGAAAAAGTGGGCTGGAACTGTTGCACTCTAAAGTGTCCTGACCACTTGCTGTGTATGTAGGCAGCAGACAGCAATGTTTCGGCACAGAGCGTACGGTTTCTTCACGACCGTCACATTTGTAATTTTCATGGGAACATTTTACATTGTTTGCCACTGTGTTCTCGTCATTAGCATTGACATGCTCTCTTGATGAAGAGAACAAGTAAATCTAGCAGAGTAAATCTAGCGTTGGGAATTGAGAATTTTTTTTATATATATTAGCATGACATGATAGCGTAAGTAAATATCCATCTGCCAACAGGGGACAGTAAGAGGATCAGGGCATGCTTGGTAATCTTCAACTCAGATTTTAATCAATTCAAATGAGATTTCCATATCCACACAACATCTCCTGGTCTGTTTATTCAGGGTTTAAACTCCCATTTCCCCCTCGACTAACTCTAAATGTACTTCCCCATGTGAGTGACTATGAATGCACAAAATGGTTTATTAAGATCTAAATGTCAGTCCCTGAATGCAATTTACACACTATCCAGAGCTAGAGTTGTTTTCTCTGGAGGTATAATCACAGTCAGTACGTGTTCATACATTGCTCATATATATATATGGTGGCTGTCTCGCTCTCTTTTACCTGATGTGATTGATGGTGAGGCTGATGGGAGGAATGAAGAAATCCTCCACCCTGTCGAAGCGATGGCCAACTGGTTTGGTGTGAATGGTGTGATGGGACATGCTCTCACTGGCCTGGCTGATCACCTGAAGCATAGAAGAGTCACACATTCAACAGGAACATGAGTTTTGCAATTTCATTAGGGATTTCATGCGCACCAGAATTCCCCTTGTCTTGAGGAGCTCGATGTATTCTGTCTGTGATTAACCAAAGCTATGGATTATGGGGGACAGGCTGTGCCAATTATGTGATATGGAACCCCACTGAGACTCCTTGCTGTGCTGGTTCAACATTACATCACTCGGGAATGCTCCAAAACTCCCAACTAATATCATCAAAACATGCCGAGCAGGGCCGAATCATATACTTGAATAATCAGATGAGAGAAAATGTTAGGCAGAATGTCCCAGTTCTCTTGTTTGAGAGCAGCTTTCAAAAGCAGCCAGCAAGTGTTGATTAACACTCAAAGATGATCCGAGGGATTTGCCTTACCTGAAGGGTTGGAAAGTTTTTCTCCAGATCTCCCCAGCTCAAGATCCACACCTGGTCATGAGACTTGTCATAGTGAAGCTTCACTGGAACCCGGTCTGTGCTTACAGTCTGTTGACAACAACAGATCAACTCTTTCCATTTGCTCAGCAAAGTCAGATAATATGTAATTTAGTAAGCAGGGTTGGGCAAATCATAGGATGAAATCTGAACTGAATTATCCACACAGGATGTTAAACTGGGATGACAGGAAGAGAAATTTACTAAATGCATTTCAAATAAATGAAACACAATCACACAATTTCACGTTGGAATTTCATTAGTCCAACAAAATAAGCAAAAACAGAAGAATTTTTCTGTTCTAGGTGTTTCTCTTGAAAATTGGCTTCATGATACATCATTTTTGTTTTTAAATTAATCATATAATGAAATTGTAAATAATTTAATAAATTATCTACCGGTTAAAAGTTTAGGGTCAGCAAGATTTATTTATATATTTTTAAGAAATTAATATTTTTATTACTATACAAGGATGCATTAAATTGACAAAAAGTGACAGTAAAGACTTTTACACTGCTACAAAAATATATATTTTTTCAAATTAATTTCAAATTTTTCAAATTGCTGTTCTTTTGAACTTTCTATCCATCAAAGAATCCTGAAAAAAATAATGTTTTTCACAAAAAATATTTATGTCAATTTTACTTTATTTTTGATCAAATAAATGTAGCATTGGTGAGCATAAGATACTTATTTTTATTCATAAATACACATTTATTAATTCAATATAATTGAATGTACATTTTCATACTCAATTCACTTCTAAGTGGCACACAATTCAATTCAAAATAAGCTAAACAGTATTCATCGGAGTGAAATTTGATAATTATCTCATGCTAGCACAACTAAGACAGACGCTTCAGCATTTTTGCCCCTGGTCAGCAGTTTCTTTGAAAAATTGATCAATTTTCCACATTGTTTGCTTCTAAAGAGTCCCTGTGAGAATTCAATAAAATCACTGGAACTCATTATATTAATTCAAGAGGCTGATTCACACCATGTGCTAAAAGCTCAATGCTTTTTGACATTCTACAAAAGTCATAATAAAAGTTTACAAGTCCACCAAAGCAACTATCCATGACAGAGAGAACGTGTGTTGCTTCCGAAAACACAGCTGTACGTTTTTGTTTTTGCACATGCAGAGTTTGGTTATGGGTGTGCATTTTAAACAGAGTGCTGACAGTAACAATAGCTCAGCCAGTTTGCAATTATAGCTTTGCATCCATATCCATTCTCTGTCACCTGGCTGGAGATATTCCACTGGGAAACAAATGATTCATTTTGTGCAGTGATAACCTTACTGTGCAATTTTCACACCTCATTGTGCTTACATGGATGCACGCGAATATGTTTTTTTTTTTTTACATTTGCACATTGAGCATCGCAAAAATGATTATACACTCTCTTTTACTCTCAGTGAGGCGGCGTTTTTTTTTCTTCTTTTTTTCAAAATGTCTCCAACTTCAGATGAGTGTTTTGTATTCATCTGCAGCATTCCCTGTTAAGTTCTCCACAATGTGAGCATGTGCACAGCTTGTTTCGACAACACACGGCATTAAAAGAAACCAAGACTGAACCAGTGTTCGTGTTTAGCTATGATGAAGGAGGCTGATTGTTGTCTTCAGCGTCAATCTCCATGTGTGCAATAATCTGTGGGAGCAGATGTGCACATTGAATTTTTATCCCAGCACATCCCTCCCCTTCTTCCGAGGATTAGATTGAATAATAGAAACTCTTCAGCACATATAAACGGGTTCTTGACGCCATCCTTAGCAGTTATAAAAAGCTGTAACTTTTAAAATTTTCATTATAAAATGTTTTGGTTGACAAATAGTGAATGCTCTGGCTTAAATGTGATTTGTAGACAAATATTGGATTCTTCTCTCTGCTTTTCAGTTTCTAAAAAGATCAGGTGGCTATTTAGCACTTGCTAATCTGCAAGGGGTAAGGAAAACCAAACTCCCAGATGACTGAATCATCAGTGCCAGTGCATCACGAGGCATCATGGGATACCCAAGTGAGGCCTGGGATGGAGAGAAAGGGCCCTATTTTAACAATCTGAAACTCAAGTATCAAGCGCGAAGCGCAAGTAACTTTGGGGGGTTGGTCTGAAGTAGCTTAATTATTCATAGGTGTGGTTTGGGCGCAACGTGAAATAAACCAATCAGAGCGTCATATCACATTCCCTTTAAGAGCATGATGAACGAGGTGCGCTTGTTCCATGGCGCAATACTATTATAACGGCACATTTACAAGGCGCGCTTCAGAATCGGTTCACAGCTGAGGAGATCGATGTTCTCGTCAGGGCCGTAAAAGAAAGAGAAGTGACATTGGGGATGGGACAAACCCACCCAAATTAGCTTCGGTTATACATGCATATAATAATTTGGGTAAATATGTAAGCTTTATGCCTATTTTCAGCCCATTCTCACCCCAAGGCGTCATTTAATTGAGATTTTTGACCATGCTTCAATAACTGACGTTAAAGGGTGCCTTTAGCGTCAGTTAGATGACGCTCATCCTCGAGCGTCATCTAAATGACGCTTTTGACCATGCGTCTAAATTAGACGCACACGGAACCCTTTAGCGTCAATATGAGACGCGCCTACCTACCCATACCTGAAGCGTCATCCAACTGACGCTAAAGGCAGCCTTTAGCGTCAGTTAGTTGACGCATGGTCAAAAGTGTCAATTAAATGACGCCTTGGGGTGAGAATGCGTTGCTATTTTTCCCATCGTCATGGACACAACAATGATTTCCCTTGTGTTTTAATATTTTTCCTTATAATAATGTATCATTTGCAAAAAGGAAAATGCATCTGTGTAGATGAGAGAATCATCTACAGTGTGTGCGCGTTGTTCACACTCTGTATTATGACCAAGCATGCGCGCTTAAAATAGCATCTAAATGTACGCTCAATGCGCCACTGACTTTAGACTGGGTTTTTTCTGGTCAGTGGCGCAATTGTTTTCTGGAACTGCAAAATAGCACCAGGGATTGTTTGCGCCGCAACACGCCTCCTTTTTTGCGCCGACCCGCTCAGGGAGCGCAAGTTCATTCTCTAGTTTGCTGGCGTGCGTCTGTGGGGGGAAAAGTCTGCTTTGCGCAGGTGCAAAATACGAATGATACATGCGTCAGTGTACAAAGTAATTTGCGCCGGGTGCAAGATAGGGCCCAATGTCTTGCTGGCACTTATCCTGGCATTCACTCTAAACAAAACCACTTTTCAGCCAGGCACATGATCTGTTCACTGCAACTCATGTCTAGATCATGGATCAAATTGTAGGAAGTATCTACTTTTCAACAATTTAATAAATGATTCCCTTAAAAAAAAAAATCCCGTAATAATTTACTCAGTTACTTCATTAAGTTTTTAAATCTTATTTTCATATGTTGGTGATGTGTTCACATGATATCACAGCAAAAGCAAACCATCTAATCAATTGCCAATGGACAAAATTAAGTCCCGCCCTAAATTTTTTCTTGTTCAAGAAGCTGATTCACTCTGATATACGTCACAAGATGGAAGAAAAGAATATCGCAACTTCCCTATCGTGCCAACTTTAAAATATGCCAACTAGAACTGTAGAAGTGTATTTATTTATTTTTTTAACATTTGGATATGAGGATTATGAATTATGCAGTACACTAGGGATGGGACGATTACCGGTTTCACTATAAACCACGATAAAATGTACTGACGATTAGTATTATCATTTAAAATTTAATTATCATCAAAACCATGTTTGATTATCGCGATTTTAATAACTCACTTTAAATCCTGTCCACAGTCTGACGCAGGACAGGCAAAGTTGTTGTTGTTTTTTTAATTTGGGAAGGAATGGCGGAAGGCATGTGAGCATGCTCGGGAGATTTTTCGGCAGCATTCTTGAGGGAACCTTAATCGAGGATGGTCACCCTGTCTGCAGAACATGCACATAAAAAGTCGCTGCAATAGAAACACTTCAAATCTGCAGATCGTCTTCTGTGACCATCACCCACTGTTGTAGCGAACGCAAGGCAAGTTAACTTTGACCTCAATACCAAAACTACGTCTGGGAAATAATTGGGCACAAAATGTTATTTGTGTAAACAATAAATCATCTCATTTCAGTTTCAATACAATCAAAAACGGAGATGCAAGAGTCAAGACGGCAAGTTGTATTTGAATGAAATGAGAGAGCGCATGATAGCCTACATGGATGTGCTGTGTTATAATGCGTTGCTATTGACGACAGTCATTATAAGGAAAGAAATGCCACAGAATAGAATCTTGCCTTAAAAAGTGCATCGAGCTGCTTGTTTTATTTGTTGTTTGTTGATTTTCAAATATAAAACTTTTTGAAATGTTTTCAGTGTGAGCATAAGTTCTTTTTTGACACTCATCTCGTTTTAACAAAACCGTGATAATATTGATAATCACGATAATTTTGGTCACTATAATCGTGATACGAAATTTTCATACCGTCCCATCCCTACAGTACACATGCTGCATTACAGACATCAAATTTTTCAAATTTGATCATATGTCTAGGGTATGTTGACAAGAATAATGTTTTGGTTACTGATTAACTGGCTTACCTGAACGGCCTTCTGGGATTGGATGTCTACAATGAGCAGCCTATTCAGCAACGGCTGTGTGGCGTAAATGAACTTGTCCTTCACATTGACAGCTGATGTCCACATACATTTCTGATCCGTCTCTCCCTCCACTTGTGGACAGACCTCCTCCTTCAGGAATAAAATAAAAAAAGGGTCTTAGAAACTGACCACACACAGAGATAGTATGGAGAGTGAATGCATCTCAAAATGTTTTATATACACTGCTGGCCTATTCAACAATGCTATTCAACTTTTCAATTAAGCCACATAAATGAATTAGTACTTTAGAACAAATTAAACTGTGAAAGAAAACAGTATAAGACTCTGTAGCGTCTGCCTCAGAGGAAGAGACTGAGAGTGGGCAGAAGTGTCATCATGAAGGCAAGCTCGGTCTAAATGTGAGTGTGTGTCAGACCGGAGGCTGAATGTGCTGTGGTTAAAGAGCTGAGAGCTGGCTTGATGGATGGCCACAGAGGTTGTGCAGAAGTGGGCATCTCCTGTGGTGATACGGTTGACTGGGCTACTCAAGTGCTGCCAACGACAATCAAGACGGAGACTCAGACGGATGTGACTGGGTTCGTCAGGTCTAGCGACACTCTTGCAAGACTCAAATACAGTTTTAGTTGGTGCAACAGCCATGAACATATTTTAAAATGTATTCCTGTGATGGCAAAGCTGATTTTTCAGCATCATGACAATCATTCTAATATACAGTACTGATTTGGTGCTCAAGAAACATGTCCTTTCTTTACCAATAACCAGTAATTATCATTAATCATTTTAATATTTATTTTGTGAAAATTATTTAGATGATGTATTTGTCCTTCAGTTGTGGTGTCATTTGAACAATTAACCAATGATGTTGCACATTTGCTACTGAAGTTTTATCAAAACAGTGTTTATCAATTATAAAATAGTGTCAGCTGCCACTATTTTAACTGCAATGATCAGTAAGATCTTCAAAGCGATCAATGAATATTTTAAAAAGAGGGAAGAACATGTGACAGTGATTTCCCACAAGCAGAACATAGGAAAAACATATCGTAATGCTCTCTAAATGTTCTTCCCCAGACAGAGTTTGCACTGGGGCTTGCCGTTATGGCCTGGCATTTGATTGATGTCCTAATAGAGGCCTGCTGCCTCTCTGGAGGCTGGAAACTCAAGCTCTCACCGCCCAGAGCTCCAAACAAACACAGCTGTCTCATCAGCATACCCAGCTCCGATGGAACAGCAGAAAAGAGGAAGGCAATCATTTAATAGCTTGTGTAAATCTAGCAGCTACCCATCAGAAAGTGCCGAGAAATGATATGCAGTGAAGGGATGTAAGAGATGGAGGGAGGAGCTCAACTGATGTGTGTGCTGAGAATCAAACTCCACAGGGTTAACGCACTGGTCATGTCTGAAAAGAAAGTTCAGTATTGCTATTTATACTGATGTGCAAACAAGAAGCAGCAGAAGAATTATGGAAAAGAAATGATGGATGGATGGATGGAACAGGTATTCGAAGGATGGGTGAAAGAAAGAAAGAAAAAGAAAGAGAAATAATGGATTGAAGGATGTATGGATGGATGGATGGAAAGAAAGGAAGGATGGAGGGAGAGATGGAAGGAAAGAAAGAGAGAAAGAAGGGTGAATGGATGGATGGTTGAATGGAATGAAGGAGGGATGCAAAGAAAGAAAGAAAAAGAAAGAATGGATCGAAGGAAGGAAGGTTGGATGAATGGATGGATGGATGGAAAGAAAGGATTGATGGAAGGAGAGATGGAAGGAAAGAAAGAAACAAAAAGAGAGAAAGGATTGGTGGATGGACGGAAGGAAAGAAGAAGGAAGGAATGATGGATGGATAGATAGATGGAGAGATGGAATCAAAAGAAAGAGAGAAAGAAAGGAAGAAAGGATGAAAGCAAGGAAAGAAAGAAAGGAAGAAAGGAAGGATGGATGAATGTGTAAATGGATGGAGAAAAGGAAGGAAAGAAAGAAACAAAGAAAGAAGGATAGAAAGACGGGCGGTGGATGGAAAGAAAAAGGAAGGCATGAAGGAAGAAAGGATGGATGGATGAATGGAAAGAAAGAAAGAAAGAATGGATGGATCGAAGGAAAGATGATGGATGGAGAAAAAGGAAGGATGAATGGCTGGACGGAGAGAAGAAATGAAAGAATGAAACAAAGAAAGAGAGAAAGAAAAATGGGTGGATGGATGGATGGAAGGAAGGAAAGAAAGAAAGAACGAAAAAGAAGGGAAGGAAGGATGGATGATGGAAAGAAAGGAAGGATGGATGGATGGAGAGATGGAAGGAAAGAAATAAACAACGAAAGAAAGGATGGGTGGATGGATGGAAGGAAGGAAGGAAAAAAAAGAAAGGAAGGAAAGAAGTCTGGAGGGATGGTTAGACAGGAAGGATGAATGGATGGATGGAGAGATGGAAGAAAGAAACAAAGAAAGAGAAAGAAAAGAAGAAAGAAAGTATCGGTGGATGGATGGAAAGAAGGAAAGAAAGAAAAGAGGAAGGGTGGGTGGATGCAGCCCCATCCATGCTGCATGTAGCAAATGAGCTAAAGTATCATAACTCTTGTAGCATGTAGCAAACATCAGCAATCTGACATTCTCGCAGTGAAATAAATGTACAAAAAAGCTGATACATAAAAAGCACTCATAACTTTAGGTTAGAGCAAGCAGGAGGGAAAACAGAGGGTTTTATTGTACATTTCCTTTATCCGACAGCTCACCTGCAGGCCAAGAAGCTTCTCGCTGGGCTTGATGTGTCTCTGAATCTCACAGGCCACTGGCTGGATGACTTTAATACCGTCCTCGTAAAACACATAGAACATGTTTCCAATCCCCAAACCTGTAGTGCCACATAAATTAGCTTGTTCAGGGCTCAGATCCCCCGAAAACAAGCTGGACCGCAGCATTAACACAGTCCAGACAAACGCTGCACATTAATATTGTATTAAAACACCATGCTTACCTTCCTCTCTCCACAGGATGTTTGCCACTGTAAGAGAACACAAAGAAAACTCACATGAGAGAGGTTTGAGGTTTAAAAGTTTGAAAACCCGATACACCAGAGATAAGATGAACTCACACTTCCGGCTATAAACCTCCCACAGATTATTGCAACAACATTTGTGATTCTGGTTGGTTTTTCTAACGTAGTTTGAAGGTATGGAGAGTTGTATTTGATTTGGCCAAGTAATTATACTCTGCAACCCGAGGAGTTTATTGATTTGACTCGCTCATGTGTAATCAATACTGTGTCGGCATTATACATTGAGGTTGGCCTGTGGGGATTTATACACTCACGCAGAGCCACCAACCTCAGTGTTACCACAGAGGAAACAATGTGCATAAGGCTGAAAGTTGGAGCTTATCTTTGCATTAAGCATGATTATTTACCCATAACTGCTGTGAATAGCATTACCTTTTAAAACACTTAAACTTTGGAGATTGAGATCAATGCCTTACTAACAGTGATCAAATACCTTTAAAATGGGTTTTATGGCAATCGAGCAGCTTAGCAAAGCATAACCCAAAAACATCACACAATTAAGTCCAGAATAATTCCAAAAGCATTTTAGAGCAGAATAAATGGGCTAATAACTACAATAAAACCCCTCCATTAGAAAGAAATGATCCCTGATGGCCACAGCATTTGTGCAAACAATAACAATGACGGCCATTACCCTCAAATGACAGATATGACATTATTTATCTTTGCGCAATAATTGTCACCGAGGATCTATTGATAAATATATTAGCATGAAAGAACAGCACATTATGCCAGTAACAACCGAATTCTCCTCCTTATTACGTTCTGACTGTTCACCAGTGCAGTTTGTGGTGAAGATGTGACCTCTAACCGTTCCTCAGCAATCTGATTCAATCTCTCACAGACTGCGAATCAATCTCCCACAATTCACCTGTGCTACAATCCCTACGCCAAGCCATTCTCATTCTCCACTCTCACTTCATCAAGGAGACAGCGGAGCAGAGTAACGCTTTCAAGAATAGTGATGGAGCTAGAGTTAATCTTCAAAAAAGTCCTTAGTCAAGTTCTTTTTCTATGAGTTAATGTATCGGCGCAATCTAAAAGACTTTTGTGAAAAATATTGCCACTGCATCAGCAATTGATGAGGAATGTAAAAAAGACCGGAGCTCCGCTACAGAATGAAAGCAGAAGGGAGTGGTTGGGAAGAAACGAGCCCTGTCTTTTCCTATAACACAGTGTACTGACACAATATCACAGAGCAGGGAGGATAAAGAACCTCGGGAATAAGAGGCATTCTAGGTCTGGGTTCAAATTAAATTCATATTTTTGATGTTTGGAACATTATTTATCTTACATTTTAGACTCAACATGCAACCAAATATCATAACATTTCGTATGTTTATGCTAAACTACTATTCTTAACATTCTCAAAACCAAAATGTAAAGAAAAGATTGAGGGCCAGATTTACTAAACAGGGCAAATTAGCGTAAGAGCGCTAGGACTGGGAAGTTCTGCGCGTGATCTACTGACGACGTGGAAATTAAAGAACACAAACGCAGTCGGATCATTTCCATAATGACCAGTGCAATCTACCGAGAGAGCTCAAATGTGACCCTGGATCACAAAACCAGTCTTTTGTGAGTCGCACAGGTATATTTGTGGCAATAGCCAACAAAACACTGTATGGGGCAAAATGATCGATTTTTCTTTTATGCCAAAAATCATTAGGATATTAAGTAAAGATCATGATCCATGAAGATATTAAGTAAATTTCCTAGCTTAAATATATCAAAATTTTATTTTTTTAAGTGGATGCAGCACAATCGCCAACAGAAATGGAAACCTTTAAAGGTGATTTTCTCAATTTTTCGATTTTTTTGAACCCTCAGATTCCCGATTTGAAATAGTTTTATCTCGGCCAAATATTGTCCTTTCCTAACAAACCGTACATCAATGGGAAGCTTATTTATTCAGCTTTCAGGTGATGTATAAATCTCAATTTAAAAAAAAATTGACACATAAAGGCCTGTTCACACCGGGACGAATTTCGCGCGCGTTATTCGCCGACGTTTAACGCCTCCTGACTAAACAAAGGGCGCCAATGTGAGTGTTCACACCGACGCGTAAAACGCCACGCGTAAAAGCGTCATTTTTTAAAAAACGCCTCGGGTTCGTTTTTTTTGTTTGACGCGCCGCGTCAAAAACTATCCGACCAATGAGATTGCCGCTTTTGCTCACGTGTCTGGAGCTTCTGAAGTTACATTAAAACACAACTTGGGGGCGCTCAAACACAAAACGGTCTTGCCGACCGGCGGCGAAGAAGATATACGCCAAGTAGCGTCTACACTGCCGGGAAGAAATAGACGAGGAAGATGCAAGGCAAGATGAATGTAGAGCTGCTGTTCTCGTTGGTGTCCGAACATAAAGAACCATATGACAAACGCGACAGCGACTACAAAAATCTTGATAAAAGAGAACTGTTATGGAGTGGTATTCCAGAGGGTATTTCTGTTTTACATTAAGCGCCATCTAATGTCTGGGAATGAATTTGCATGTTCAATCAGCTCATCGTCAGCGAAAATCGCTTGGGTGTGAACACTAAAAACGCGTTGAAAAACGCTGGCGAATAACGCGCGCTGATATTCGTCCCGGTGTGTACGGGCCTTAAGACTGCTTTTGTGGTCCAGGGTCACAAATGAACAGTCTACTAATACTATAATGAGAGTTAGTTGACACGTAGTTGCAAATTAATAAGAGTTTGCTGACATAGTTGCAAAGTTATTTACAGATAGTAGAATATCTATAGTAGACTATAGAAATAAAGTGTAACCAATATCACACAACAATGTCAAAAGAGAGACTCCCTCTATCCACTGGTGTCGCTGTCAGCAGTTTATTCACTATTTGACGTCATATTTTGTGTTTTTTGAAGAAAAAGCATAAATCTTTATAGAAAAATCCCATACAAAAGCCCAGTTATTTTATATAATGTGTCTCATCCATCCATCAAAATGGTTCAGGCTAGTGGAACAGGGCTGCTGTGAGAAACCACAAACCTTGAAGAAACGCTATGTTCTCGACAGCACAGTCACATTTCAAGCTGCCAGTGGGAGATAAAGCAGTGGTACGAGTCGACTGCTATAGTGTAACAGGTGAAGGCCAGTGTTGGACTCTAATTAGGTCTCCAACACAACGGAAAACTAATCAAGACAAATGCCAGGGGTGCGCATTTCAGCTTTGCCTCTCTGAATCATTCATGGACCTATCAAAGCATTCATGAGTTGAGAATGCAACTCTGCGTCTATCGCGGTAATGCTCTGTTATGCAAATACCCCTGGTGCTCCTGCATAATTAAAAGAGCGAACATGATTTAATTATGACAATTATGAAGACTCAATAAGTGAATATTCTATACTACTGAAGGAGTTGTTGAAGTAACCTTTCCTACGTTCTGCATAGTGTGTGGTGTGTATGTGGAAAATGACTGTGTATTCAGGAAGGTCATGCTACTTTACAGATGAGTGCAGTACCTTATTTTGCTGGTATTGCTTTCTTTAAACTTTAATACAAACTCCTACAGTCTTTTGGATATTGAGGTTAATGCCCTCAGGTATAGAGCAACACCTCAGAGAGTGCCTGATGCTGAAATAGATTCTGGAAAATACATTTGATGAAAGAAGGAAAAAGAAAATAGCCACTAATTTCTGCCTTAGAGCGGTAATATGGAGTGTAAGGTTAAACTGTCCAAGAAAACGGGCCTTTAGACACATCACTGCACACACAGTGTTCAAGGTGATCATTAATTACATTAAATTAATAAGAGAGAAAAAAAAAAACGCAAGACGATGCACAAAAACTTTATCTGAAAAAATGTAAGTCTGCAATCTCTGCATGAAACAGAAATTATATATATACACAGTTGGTGTCAGAAAGTATTTCTAGTGTCTCTTATGCTCACTACTTATTTGTATTTGCATTTATTCAATAAACAATACATTAACAACAGTAATATTGTGAAATATTATTACATTTTAAAATAACTGTTATCTTTTTGAATATATTTTAAAATGTATTTTATTCCTGTGATAGCAAAGCTGAATTTTCAGCATCATCACTCCAGTCTTCAGTGTCACATGATCCCTCAGAAATCATTCTAATATGCTGATTTGGTGCTCAACAATCATTTCTTATTATTACCAATGTTAAAAACAGTGCAGCGTAAAGGGTTAGTTCACCCAAAAATGAAAGTGTCATTTAATCACGCTCATGTTGTTCCAAACCTGTAAGACTTTTGTTCATCTTCAGAACACAAATGAAGATATTTTAATAAAATCTGTGAGATTTCCATAGTCAGCCTACACAAACACCACTTCAAAAAGTTTGTGAAGAGATTGTAAAACTAATCCAAATTAATTAAGCGGTTTAGTCCAAATTGAATTCAGATTTCATTAAAAATAACTTCATTTGTATTTCGAAGATGAAAGTCTTATGGGTTTGGAACGACATGAGGGTGAGTAATTAATGACAGAATTTTCATTTTTGAGTGAACTAACACTTTAATATTTTTGTGGATAAGCCTAAATCGCGCACAATAAGAAAAAAAAAAAAATAGGGTAAATGTAGGTATTTCATGCCAAAAATATGCCATCTTTGTGTTGCTCAAACTCAATGTTGCCATCTTTATACAAATATAAAGTTTTTGTTAATGGATAGGAAATAAATATTTCATTCAAAAATGACAATCTCTCATAATTTAATCACCCTCATGTCGCTACAAATCCAATGAATGGAGACCAGAGGTTTCAGACTGAGTCTAAGAGACTTATATGCTATGTTCTAAGATTTCAAGTAATAAAAAAATCCCTGTGTGAGAAACAGACCACAATAGACTGAAGCCTGCTGTGTAAATGACGGCTGAGAGTAGTGAACAAATTGTTTAGACAAGTTTTCTGAACAAGGATACTTTTTCTTTTCTGAACAACTATTCATTACATTTGAATAGAAGCAAAGGAAATGGCTGCATACAGTTCAACATTTCGTCATATCAGAGCTGTCCACACTTAACTTAAAAACTGAACGCTGAATGGCAGAGGTGAGCATAATCACTGGCATATCCCAGCATGCAACAGCAACGAGATGCCTAGATTGTTTTGATGGGCCTAGTGTGTGACAGAGCAGAACAGAAAATTACAGGGTGTGAAATGATAATTCTGACAAGCTCTCTATACAGTAGGGCATAGACTTCCTGATCCAAACAGCAACAAAAAAATCTGACAAATGGACAAAGTAACCATCCCATTTGGCTTTTGGCAAGGCACTTGCTAACATATGAGAGTTTTGTGTTTGACTGAGGAAATGTGGGTACTCAGACACATTTTGTTTCTCTCTGCATCTGTTCCTTTATTTCCATTCCCCATCTCTCATGATCACACCAGAGCAAACATGGAATCCCATAATCCAACATGAACACAGCTGCGTGAGACCACAGAGAGATCAGCACTACTGTTGTTTGTATGTTTGCAGCAGGTGGTGTTTATCCGACAGCCTTAAATACTTGTCCAGTACTTTTCCCCTTGACAAGACAGCAAAGGCGTATTGTCTCGTTTCTTCTTATAGATTATGAGCACAATCACACCTGAGTGCTTCGCATCACACCAGCCTCAAATCACTCGCCTGTTTAAATCCTTCTCCCATAGCACACATCTGCTGACATTCTCATGGCAAATATGTCTTCTGGGACAAGAGATGCACTCAAATATTTGATGATAGCATTACAACTTGCGTCAGTATTTGTTGTCTTAAGCATTAAATGAATTAGACTGCATATGGGTTCGGACTACTTGCCTATAGTGGGCTTATTTGACAAAAATACTAAGCAGCAAAATTGTTTTTAACATTGTTGATAACAAGAAATGTCTCTAAAACACCACACCTGTATTATTTCTGAAGGATCATGTGACACAGAAGACTGGAGTAATGGCTGCTGAAAATTCAGCATTGCTACTGCAGTAATACATTCATTTTTTAAATATTTTTTTAAAGAAAATGTAATAGTTCACAATTGTATTGTTTTCACTGTATTTCTGATCAAACAAATGCAGCCTTGGTGTTAAGAGACTTTTTCCAAAACATTCAAAAACCTTATCGACCCCAAACTTTAGTACAGTAGTCTATATGCAAAAATATATTACGTTTTTTTTTACTTCTGGAATCCTATTTGTTAAGCCAGACATGTTGCGCCGATTATATAAACAACAATATTGGAAAGTGACACATAGTGTTCAGCAACACAGTCTGTGGAAAGAAAAAAAAGAAAAAAGAAAAAAAGCACACTTCAACTTTAATACCATTAGAAACAAAATTGGAAGATAGTGTACTGCCATTGTAGTGGACTTTTACTCAGTGGCCCTTGAAGATTAGAATTTTTTTGACAGACATCCAATTTCATGATCTCTAGAGCGCCGTGTCTGGGCTGAGGGACACTGTCTGACCTTTAAATCTTGAGGAGAGAGAGGGATGGGACCAAGATCATTATCTCCCCTCTGAGTGTGGTGTGTTTCCCCCCGCTGACCTGTAGAACGGCACTGACCCCAACTACTGATGGCTGACCACCAACCTCAGCTTGTTTTGCCCTTTAGATGTACGATTACTTTTATCACACGCCCCCTGCAACCTCTATAATACTTACTGTACATTCAAACGCCAACAAACAACTTTGCTAAAAGTTCTAGCTATTACTGTTCTGTATCAATGGTCATCTTGTGTAGCCAGGCATCAATGAAAGCTGATTTATGCATTTTCAGGCATATAATGTATAGAAAACATATCTCCCATAAATAAGTTGAACAAATTCATTGCACAAAACTAAGTATTAAAGCGTATTAAAGGCTTATTGATATCCATAAAAAAAATATTTCACATGTAGTGATTGGGCACAATATGGAAATGTATTTGCCGGGCTGGTGCGTTCTGTGGAAGCAGGGAGCCGTGCATCATCCCAAGCTTATGAGTTCAGACCTGCCGTTCCAGGACTAATGTGAGAGGAAATCCCAGCTGACAGTGCAGGATTGTTCCTCTCATTCACAATGAAAGCAATCGCACAGACTATCAAATCCAACTATTTAGCCTGGTTTCAACACAAGAGATGAAACAGAACTATTAAAAGAACAGTTAACCCAAAATGAAAACATTTGCTCACTTTCATGTTGATCAAAACCTGTATGACGTTCTTTCTAATAATGTAGCAATTAATAATGTAGTGAATGTGGGGCTGGAGCTTTTAAGGATGCAAAAAGCACCATTAACTCTGTGTCCAAAGTGAAAATGTATTCTAGAATACAAATTATTTTATTGCAGACATCATAGTCTGCTTGAGGAGAAACTGTATGAGATGGTCTATAGAGCGAGTGTTGATCCAGACAGCTGGAGGAGTTCATCTGACGGAGCAGAGATCAAAGGGTCTGGATGAACTGACTCCAGATCAGTGGGCATGCTGTAGTGAATCTGAAAAAATACTGTCATCCTTTATACATGCAGGGAAAACACAGGCAACACTGGCTCTGGTTGTATGACCTGTGAGGAAACTCTGGCCTTCTGTGTGTACAGTGCATTGAGTGGTCACATCTCGCTAAACTACAATACCCTGAATTCTGAACTATGTATCCCAACACCTTCACAAAACTATAGAGGAAACATGACCGATGACTGTATGGTGACCTGTGACTTTCCATTGCATCCTTCACTGCCCACAACTTCATGGCTTACAATACAATGAACCACCAGACTGCATCAACAAGCACAAACAAACACATACTCAACCATTCAAAAGTTTGGGGTCAGTAAGATTTAAAAAAAATAAAAAATAATAATAATAATACTTTTATTCAGCAAGGACACATTCAATTGGTCAAAAGTGACAGTAAAGACAGTTGTAATGTTATAAACAATTTCTATTAGAATTAAAAGCTTCTTTTAAATGTTCAATTAATTAAAAAGAATCATGAAAAAACTTATTTAACATTGATAATAATGAGAAATGTTTCTTGGGCACCAAATCAGCATGTTAGAATGATTTCTGAAGGATCATGTGACACTGAAGACTGGAGTAATGATGCTAAAAATTCAGCTTTGCCATCACAGAAATAAATTACATTTTAAATTATATTAAAATAGAAAACAGTTGTTTTAAATTGTAATATTTTACAGATAGTGTTTTTACTGCGTTTTTGATCAAATAAATGCAAAATCTTACCAATCTTTTGTTTTTGAATGGTAGTGTACTAAGGGTTTCATCAACTTTAACTATTGGTTAACTATTGGAGTTCTTTTGGTCAAATAGTTGCGGTTGTTTAATAAACGGTGACAGCAAGAGAGTTGCTAAAAAAGTCTAAAAAAGTTTTCAGTGTTTCCATAATACAATCCCAAGTGCATTTTGACTAAGCAGAGTACAACAAAAACTTGCATCAACAAAACAAGCAGCACTCATTTCAAAAGACAAAAACAAGCAATATTTCCTAAACTACAAAGGTAAAATGGATTAAATGAAGAATGAAAGATTTACTATTTTTTTTCTGATTTAATTTCAAATTGTCATAACTTTTAGATAAAGAAAATAATAATAATTTACTGAACAAAAGAATAATTCTAATTATGAGTCAATGGCTTGCTAAATCTGTATTCAAAGTTCAATACGAAATTCCTACAGATAATCTTATATAACACATCTTATTTTCCATTTATTTCAATACCACCATAAACCTACTGACAAATATTGAAAAATCAGGCCGCTGGGACTCTTCTTCCATTATTTGATCTCCTTCTGGTACTATTATTATCTGAAGTTTATAAACTATTAATGTTCAGTCTGATGAATAATGCAAAGAAACAGGAAGTGAAGTTTCATCATAGGGAGGGATGGACTGCACATCATGACTTATACATACACGTTTTCCGAGCGGAGTCCTCCACGAATAGAGAGGAGATGTCCTCGTCCACACCCGCCTCGTTACGCGCGATGCACGTATAGGCGCCGGTGTCCTCGAAGTGAACGTTACTGATGTGCACCTCGCTCCCGTTAGCTGGAAAAAAAGGAAAGAAAGAACGAAGGAAGACTGAAGTGAACTTTTCCTCCATCACCCAAATCACTTGTGAAAGAAACGGCTCCATTTATGCAAGTTTCTCTAATGGGATCATGAAAATGTGTTTGATAACAGCTGAAACATTTATAGTGTTCTCAAGTTGTCATGTTAGCTTTAGCTGACTTGAGGAACGTTTGTTGATGAGAGGCCCCACGGGGGGGATTTGTGGGATTGAGTAAAGATCTAGATTATGACAAACACATCAATCACCGCTACAGTGGAACCAGCAGGCATCACGGCTATATAAAGCTCCTTCAGAACGACAAGATCAATGTCTGCTTGTATAAAGATATAGGCACTTTTTTTTTTCAAGGTGAAATCAGCTAGTGTTGAGAACAGAGGACACTCCTGCCATTAGGGTTGGGAATTCCCTGAATTTCAGAACTGGTTTCATTGATCTTTTTTTTTTCTTCTGTTAACAGTTCTCACACATGCATTCTTTTGTTTATGCAGAATACTATACTAAAATATTCTGTCAGAGTTTCCTTCACTACTTTTTGAACACCACATTAACTGTTACTGAACCTATGAAGTCAAACATATCAGTCTGATTAACCGGCAAGCTGAACACTGCTAAGAATGGCAAGGAACAGTTCCAGTTATATTTCCATTTCAGCTTGGTTCAGCACGGCACGATTACAACCCGTTCTCGGCCAGGAATTCTGTGTTTCGGCCCGGTAGAATGCGTGGTGACCTCGCCACTCAGGATAGGTCGCTTGTCTGTTACCTGGCTAACAGTTTCTCTACAGCAAAGTGCACTATTTGAGCAAAGTAAACACAAGTTAATAGTAAAATGAGACCTCGTCTTCCACAATGCGGTCGCTATTTACATCTTATACCGTCTGTAAAGTCTTGCCTCACGAAGGCAACGACTGACACATTTTTATTACATTCCAAAGAGGTTTGTTATCAGCCCCACGGTGGAACATGGAACCATATCCATAAACCATTTCATGGAACCATATCCGTCCGCCAGATCGGCACGAAATGGAATGTTTAAGCAATGAGAACGGTTTGGCTCGATGGTGAAAAAGTGGCTAATGACTCTTGTGAGATTTTTATCCTTTTATCATTTGGCAGTGGAATTGCATTTTCCCACAAATATTATTCCTTAATGACACTAAAAGATTCTTTAAATGAAAGGAACCAGAATGAAAATGGTGTAATTCTTTAAGATTGACATCCATAATTGTCATATATAGAGGGCATGTTTAAATGCTTGTATCCTTAAATGTGAAGAGTCATTTCTGTGCCACTTGCAGCATTACAATCAGAAATCATAAAAAAGAATCAGAAATGTCCAATGGTTATTTGTTTGTTACCCTGAAGTGTGAGTTGTTTGGAGAGTTTTGTGGTGATGTCCATGCCGTTCTTCAGCCATGAGAGTTGTGGGTCGGGGATGCCCTCAGCGTAGCACCGCAGACTGGCTGTGACCCCCGGCTCGCGTGCCTGGCTCTCTGGATACACTCGGATAACAGGGGGCACTATGGAAAAAAAAATACAGAGGAAAGAACAAAGTGTAAGCAAAGATAATGAATGAACAAGTCAACATCCTGGCCTGTGTTTCCCCAAAGCATTGTGAGCCAAGTTGATTGTAGAGACCATTGTTTTATAATCTGCTTATGTATTCAATGCTTTTGGGAAACACATCCCTAAATGGTCAGAATGGTGAAATAAGAGGTTTTTTCATTCTACAAGAAAGTACATATGAAGAGTTCAGATGCAAAAGCCTCTAAGTGCCATCTGAAATTTTCTTCTAAATTGATCATTTTTATCAAGCTCGTATATTAAAGTTCAATAATTTCACTTAAATGACAATTAACAGGTAATCTTCATTGCTATTTAAGTGAAATTACTGAACTTAAATATACGAGCTTGATAAAAATGATCATTCTATAAGAAAATTTAAAATGGCATTTAGAGGCTTTTGCATCTGAACTCTTCATATATATATAATTTTGCTTATTTACCGTTTACTTTATTTAGAACTCTATATGAGAGGAAATGTTTGGACAGTGCTGGCAGGTTGACCGGTTTTGTAGCACGCAAGGGGGTTGATTTAATGAAACGCTTAGCTTTAAGGCACAGGGAGTGGAATCAGAGCATTAAGCTCCCTGGAACTGTGGAGTTCAACTCACGATTGAACAGCAGAAATCATTTAGTGTAAAAATCACGAGCTCAGGTCCTTGTGGTGTTCCAAGATCAGCTCATTGCTAATGAGCAGATTTTAATAAACAGTAAACCGTGTGAAAACAAAGCCATGAAGCATGAAGGAAATGAAGGAAAACATATAATCAAATCTACAGTGTAATACTGAGTTTGAGAATCAACATTTTACCCTATTTCAATATTAATATTACAAGAAAAGTGCTGCTTTGTGTTCTGAAAAGTGTTATGAAGCCACTGAAATAGATTTGTGTGAGGAACAAACCGAAATGTTATCATTTCCTGAATTCATTATTCCTCAAATATATTCCATCAAAACTCTGCAATGTACTTAAAAAGTTATATGGATGTGTGTCAGCGTCATTTTTACAGCTTGACAGATCTGGTTTCCTAAAATGTAAATATAAATTGCAAGGACAATCTTCAAACACACTAATTTTGAAAAAACAACAGGATAAAGCAGATGCTTCCTTGAATTCAACAGTCATTCTTGAATGTCAGTTAAATGCTTTTAAATGCTTGATTCTAATTTGTCATTAAGTAAGTGTGCATATGCTTGCATATTTAATACTTTAATTATATGGAGAAAAATACCAAGGATAATCTTCAAAACCCCTCATTTTGGGGGGAAAAAAACAACCGCATAAAAGTTTGCAAAAAAAGAAAGAAACCATGACAGTAAGAAAATAATGAGACGATTATTTTTTGGGTAAATTATCCCTTTATTTGTCCTTTAAACAAAAAAATGTATTATAGCTAGAGAATTACCGTAAAACTTAAAATAATAGCCGGGTCCCAAATAGACGCCTGTCTCTTTTACACGCCTGGTGTGGTGACAGGTTTGGATAAATAAAGGTCAGTCTCAAATAGAGGCCTGGTCTGTTTTTTAGTTTCGGGTTGCATTTAATCTTATAAAAACCCGTCAGATCGTCTGTTTAAGCCAGTTCTATGGTGCAGACTGCGCACACAAGAGAGCCCTGCGCGTCTGGGCGGGAGCTGTTAGCGCAAGCAAGGCCGGCAGAGTTAGCAGAGACGAGGAGGAGGTATTCACCAATGAACTTGTAGTTGAGGATCGCGGTGATGATGATAGTGATGAATAGGGTCATTTTGTATCACATGATTGCAGATGTTTTACAGGGTAGCCTTCATTCTTTCTTGTTGATGTGTTTCGGGCAACAAGTTCATAGGCTCGATGGATATTACCAGTAACTTGTAGTGTTCAGCCCATGGCTGTCACATCGTTTCGTTTTTTTATGCTGCCAATAATCTAAAGTGGGTCACATAACGGATGCGAAGCGCCGTGCCGCGTCGGGTCTATGACAACTCGAGGTATTATGATATTCTCAATTCATTTAGTTAACGGGCGGTCTGAGGTAACGTTAAAGTGTTCAGACTGCAGACTTAGCAACGATTGTATTTAACGTTAATTGTACAGTACAATCATAACATAGTACAGACATTATCTTAATTTCATAATGTCCTTAAACATAACAATATTACTGGCCATAAACTGAGAAAGTGCGCGTCCGGTATGCGATACCTCGAGTTGTCCTAGACGCGACGCGGAGCAGCGCTTCTCGTCCGGTGTGCGACCTCCCTTTAGACATACGGTAATATAGGCTAATTCTTACATTAACTGATTTGTTAAAGACATTCGAATTATAAATAAAACATAATATAATGTGGTAACCTCCTACTATATGCTTTCCGTCTATCAGCCTATGCTATTTGGATCGTTATCTCTAGGCCTACACTCATTGAACAACATCTCAACACTAAATTAAAGGCCTGTCTCATATAGACGCCTGTCTCAAATACAAGCTGGTGTAGTTTGGCGATTTGGGAAAATAAAAGCCCGGGCTATTATTTGAAGTTTTACGGTACATTAGAAAAACCACGTGACAGAATTTTGGTTAAATGAACTAGAACATAACCAGCACTCTCTCATTCTTATTCTCTACTAAGCTTAACCTAGAAATGATATAAAATCCCTACGAAATGACTTTTCTCTCTGTGTATGTGTGTGTGTGTGCACCTTTATCTGTCTTTGTGTGTATTTTATTACCTGGGGATCGACTTGAGATTGTCCCCTGTGTGAAACACATCAAAGCTGACAGCTCTATCACAAAATTCTCATGGCCCTTCGTCTCCTCCAATCTCACTCCTTTTATTTCTCTGCCCTCCTTTTCTTTGTTTTCATCAGTGTTGATTTTCTGTGAGAATAAGCAAGTGTTTTGGCTCGGTAGTGTGTAAGTCCACCATCACTGGACCGGATAAATTCTCTGTGTGTATTTGTTCCTCCGTGAAATTGAGAGTCAGATTTATTAGTTTATGTTTGTCTTTGTCTCTCTTGGTGTGCGGACGTGACCATTACATGCGGCACAGATAATTGTGTGGTTTTCTAGTACTTTTGTGTGTGCGTCGGTGCTGATGAGCTTTCAGTGTCCTCGATTAGAGTTTCCTCTCCATTTCACAATCTCTGAGACTCAGCGGGTCTCTGTGAACCTGTCCGACCCCTTTCATTTTCACAGCTAACACTGCTCTTAAACAAATAACGAAAAATGACACCCACTCACACAATGTATACATACTACATCACAGAGATGGTTATTAATGTCTCTCTTTTTTTTTGCCTTATTTTTTAACCTTGGTGAACCATCAAGCGATAAAAATAAAAATAAAGCAACAACATTATATTGTCATTATTCTAAATGAAAAAGGCGCTAAGTACAATAATTTAAAGCCAAAAGGTTAGACGTCATTTACATTTACGTGCAGGAAATTAATTATAATTTGTTGGAGACAAATGTAACTGCTTTAGCTTGAAATTAATCTACACAGATGCAATAGTAAAAGCATTAGCAAACTGACTGTGGACTGTAATAAAAAAATTTAAATAAAAAAAAAGACCAAGCAATATTCCATTGCTCTTGGTCATCAGAAAGCATAATTAGGTAAAGGGGAGCACTAGTGGCCTTGTGGCTCAAAACACAAAAAGGAACATGTGTCACATCCCTTAATTAATTTCTCATTTTCTCCCAGCTCTGACCACGATTAATTGCTAGGCAACGGCTCCGGAGGCAAATTCAATTGTTTTTCATTCAATTACATTGTGATGTTATCATTTAGGGCCATTTGATTGCCATGTGTTTCATGTGTCAATGAGAAACAATGGTAAAGGTAGCAGGAGATCAAGGAATGGTAAACAACTTACAATTTCAGCCAGAGAGAATAAGAAAGATGCAAAAAGACACTTTTTCCCATCATAAAAAAGCATTTTTATTTGTCCCCCTTCTTTTTAATCTCTCTGTGTTATGGACCATAAACTGAGTACCCTTTCATGCATAGTGGTCACTACAGTGGACAGCTATTAAAAAAGCATTTTCTTGAATTTGCACGGGTTTTGATGGCATAGTTGCACATCAATTTCTACAGTGGACCCTGGTGCATCACCCAATACATTGCAACCAAGTTGCAAGCCGCTGTGTGTCGATTCCCCCCCCCCCCTCCAAACCAAGATGGCATTACTTTACTCGTAACATCAAAAAAGTAATCTGATTTAATCTGATTTGTGTTATGCATGTTTCTTGTAATGCGTTAACACTGCTCATTTCAGATGAGATTGAAAACACCTGATCGCTAGGTTTTTTTAGAGGAGAGCTATGCTAGAAATGTGTCCATCTTGGACATAATCAGAATTATCAGCTAATAAAGGTAAATAGACATATTCTGGCACACTGGAGGGAGCGTCTGAGGGGTTTCCACATTTTGTATCTTGACAGGCTGCAGACATTTCTGATGGAAGCACGTCCTCATGTTCTGATATCAAAGATACGCAAAGTCCAACTTGTATGAAGGTCAATTGCCTTTGCAACATTTTGCATTTTTATTTTTTGTATATATTTTATAGTTTTCACATGATTTGTATTAATTGGTTTGTTAAATACACACACTATATCTGTTTGATTATTGTATTATGTTTAATACAGTATCTCTTCAGTATAAACCATAAACGCATGCGGTCCACTCAAGTGATCTGAAAATCTCTTTGAAAAATGTGTAATAAATAAATAAATAATTCAAATCTTGTTTTTCATGCCCTAAGAGCAATAAAAACACAAAGGAAAAAAAATCCTGACTGAGGTTATCATAATTCATGCATGAAAGGGTAAACAACAATATTATTTAATAATAATTTAATTGATTGTATGATTTATTATGCATAAATCTGCATCACAAGTATTAACATAGTATTTTATATGTATTATTTTATATATTTTTTAAATGCATTTAATTTGATATACTATTCATTGCTAAAAAAATGTTTTTATTGAAAATACAGATATAAAGGCCTGTACATACTAAGAATGATAAATGTAAAGATAACTATAACAACAACTTTATTAGCTTCAACAACAGCAAACGAAAGCATGTAACATTTGGTATATAACGTACCACCTACATTATAACATGTGAGATGATAACGCTTGTTGTCAAGTACTCACTATCAGTGTTTGCTATGAACATATACATTGCACAAGCTATATGGTACAGTACAGTGCATATTGCATTTTGGATTAAATTCATGCTCTCTCGAATACTTGATTCTGACTGCTCATTACACAAGTGAATATGCTTGTATGTTACATACCATTAACCTGCAGGATGTGTGTTTGGAATAGCTGCTCGTAGCCGTCTGCATGGCAGGTGTAGTTGCCCATATGTGTAGTGGTCACCTTGGTAATGTACAGTGATCCATCATCTCCGAAATCCTGTTAAAAAATACACAAAATTACATCAACATGACCTTAAAGAGTGAGAGATTATGACACACAAGTGCAAACAACAGCCCAGAGCTGGAAATGCCAAAGTAAACTACTATAACCAACGTTAGTCTGAATGCATATAGTATCTGCAAATAAAAAAGTGGGAGTTCAATCAAGCATCCGGATACTGGATTGCAGAGAGAAAAGAAAGCAGCTTGCAGTGAAACTGTTCTGAGACATAGTGAAAAGAAAATACAGAAGGACTGAAAGAGAGAGAGAGAGAGAGAGAGAGAGAAAAGGAGAACGGGCACAGTTAAAAAACAAGGTAATCAATAGGAGCAGATTGCAGCGGACATTTGCATCAGCTCTGCTGCAGGCCGTCATTAAAGCGCTACACACACCATTTATTCTGAACACACTGCTTCTGAGAAAAACAACAAACTTAAAGGAACAGTTCATCCAAAAAATCTCAATTTTGTCATCATTTAGTCAACCTCCCCTTCTTCTAATCGTATGTACGACTTTCTTTATTTTGCACAAAAGATGATTTTGTCAAAATAACATCTGACCCCATCGACTTTCATTGCATGGATACATACATACATATAGGCTATATATTTTAAAAAGTATCTTTTGCATTCTGCAAGATGAAAGAGAGTACATCCAGGTTTTACATTTCATTCGAGTGAGTAAATTATAGAATTTTTTTGTTGTTGGGTGAACTAACTCTTTAAAAATGAGAGAAAGAGAAGTATTTATTAATTTATGAGAATTTATGCAGAAGGTCCTTATGTAGCCCCGCCCCTTTTCAGCGCTGCGCTCGTTGTCTTTTGAATTACGGTCTGTATTTTCACAGCGATCTTGCGTAGTTATGAATGAACGGCTCGTTAAAAAATTTGTTAAGACATCTGCTTTACAATGCTTATGATAAACATACCAATGCTCATGATAACTTTCGTTAACTCTACAATAAGTAAATCCACTTCACCAGCTAATTACTCCTCGACAGCGATGCCATTGAAATATACAGAGCGAAGTTCAAAGACGATATTCTAAAGATTTCTTCAAAGGGGGCTAGATTCGATGTTGTAGACACACCTGGGGGCCGGATACTTCTCCTTCATTATTTATAGAGCTCAGACTAATATTTGAGACCAGTGGCACCTAAAAAGTAACTATATGGTTTCTATGGAATGGCTTTATATGGTATACTTATTCGATAAACAAATTTAGTATAAATACAAATGCTCAAAAACTACTAGCTTATAACAAAAATTCTTGTAATTTGGCCTATATCATTCCTCCTTTAATAGCCTACATGTCAACCTTAATAATATAATACATTTTTATATGAATATCCCACATTTCTGTCACAATCTCATGATTTCAGTTAGTGTTACCACAGTAACGGGCAACATAATATATTTTAATAGACAAGCAGCAGGCTGTAACTGGCCTTTGGACATACCTGTAATAGAACAATCAATGAAGTACGGCAGTTTGGCTGTGTGTTAATATGCACTAATAAGGATGCAAAACTGTTCACTAAAGGCCACAACCTTGATTGTGCAAATCAACAAATAAACAAGCCCCTTTCGTCACTACGTGCTGTTAATGAGTGAAAACCAGTACAGTCAAAAAATGCTTTATAAAGAGGCAAAACAGAGGAGCCTCTGAATATTAAACCAAATCAGATTGTACCAAGTCATTTGAAAGTCTAATGATAAGAATAGAAAAAAAGAAGAATCAGTGCTTACAGCAACAAGCAGCATCAGAGACAACAAAGGCTGAAGAGAAACGGCATCAATGTCCAAACAAAAACCCCATGAAGCTAATAAATTCAAACGCCATTGTTTTTACAAGGTCAACTGGCCTCTCCTGACACCCTGATGCTCAGGAACATGAAAGTATTCCTTCAAGGACGATTCAGATGGTTCTGATTAAATATGTAAATTTGATTTGATTAGGCTGCAGAATCCAGATAAAGCCAGAATTATACAGTAAGATTTAATACACGTGGACACACTCACATGTATGGACACAAAACCCACAATGAATGTGTACACCAGTATTGTGGAGAATTTAACTAACAGCACTGATGCTGTTAACTTAGCTCAGTTTTCTACTTAATGAGCTACTTTTACCAATGAGTGTCAGTGTAGCATGATGGTACATTGCTGGTTTTATGTGACATTATATTGTGCATGCAGCTTTAAAACCTAACAAACTGAGGCAATGATCAAACACACTCTCAAACCCATACTCTCTCTCTCTTAAGTTCTGTTGGGAAGTGTGATTCATTTATGGGACTTCATTCAGATGATTTATTTGATTCCCTGATTGATTTTGTATGTATACTATAACTGTATTTAGGTTTACATCAATCAGTTTAATACAAAACTGCATAAATAAAAATTTTGTCAGTAACTTTTCTATATTTTTCTAAAGCTTGACTGGTAGCATTTCCCCAACACTGATGTCCAGTATACTATATAAGGGATATGACATACAGCAAACCACTGCAAAATATAAGTCTAGGATATGGCATCATAAAGCTCATGGTAAATGAACAGAGAAATAGGATGTCTTGAAGAGGCATTGAAGTGTGCAAACCATCCGCTCCTTCATTTCCCTTGACTCTGAACCAGCTCAATAGTGCGGGCACCGTAACCCAGTCTTCAAATTTGTGAGTCACCAAGGGTCAATTGTGGTGTTAGAACTGATTAGCTTTAGGGTTTTCAGACTCTGCCAGCTTACAGGCATGCAAACCCAAAAACATGAACCTACCTGAGAGGGGATCTGCAGAGAGGAAATTAATTGAAACAACATTTCAGTTTCAAGAATCATTTTAGGTGCAAAAGAGAAAGTCAACATGCAAAGATAGTTAACTGCTGGTTATCAGATTTATGTTGCATAGGAAACAACTGTCACTTTCTAATAATTAGACATCTACTTTAGGCAGTCTTTTTTAAATTTTACCATTCATCTTTATAGGCCATTATATTCGACAGTGTGAGACCATATGCTAGCTCAAACAGTTCTTCTTGCTAATCCTTAGTAAAGTTTCCCCCACAGTTTCTACTTTAGTCTTTAAATCCTCTTCTTTTGTTTTATGTATTTAGGGAGCCGTTTTATAATGGCCATGTGGACTTAGCGTCCCATGATGCAACGCTCAGCAAGCGCCCTCATTTTATCACATTAACGTGCACTAGATGCTTCCTTACATGAAGACGAGATTCACTGATCTTAACGATATTACCTCTTAACTATACTTGCATTAATGAGGTTCTAAATTTGATGGCAGACTAAAAAGTAGACAAGAAAGAAAGAACTGCATAAAATAAAATTCACTGAACTTAACAATATTACCCCAACTATATTTGTATAATGGGGTTCTATCTGACAGAAGACCAAAACGAAACAAATTGAAACAAAACAAAACACACACACAAAAAAATACAACTCTAAAAAAGATGAGGTTCTCTAGAGGCAGACTAAAAAGTAGAAACAAGAAGAAAAAAAAAGCATAATGTAATATAAAAAAAAAAAAATCAAATCAAACATTTATAACAATAAAAACTAAAATTCACTGAACTTAACAATATAGCCCCAACTATACTTGGATAAATGAGCTTCTATCTGATAGAAGACTAAAAAGTAGACACAATAAAGAAAGAAATCTATTATAATATAAACAATAGAATAAAATAAAATAAGCGTGGGATGGTTGTGACAGACAGGGTGACATTAATTGTTCTGGAAATGCAGGATACCCCAACAGTGTGTGACTGTTTTTCTGCCTACTAGAGTTTTCTGGTTTAGGTCAGCCAGCTTTGCCGTCCTAAAGGATTGTCTGTAGAGCTGCTGACATTTAAACAAGCTTTCCTCTTGAGTCTGTAGATTATTCATGTAGATGCTACCATCTTGTGTGAGTGTGTATGTCCCGTCTGGCTGATATTGTGGAAGAGACTGCAGGGCGAAGGTTCTAGAGATGGATCTTGGCAGCCACGGATTCCTTCCTCATTTAAAGGCCTCATAAAGGTTTAATGTATCGAGGATGACACAGAGGCTAGTGTTGACTCAATTGAATAAATACCCCAGTGAACGGGCTTTTGTCTGGTCAAATATATACACAGTAATGGAAATAAAAATACAGTGTAACATAGAGAAGCATGAAAAGCTTTCTTCTACATACAATAGCACTAAAATAATACATTTATGTGTATTTTTAAATCTAAAAATAAATAAAAATAATAATATATTGTAAGATGTTGGGAATACAACTCCTCCCCCCAAAAAATTATTAAAGAAAAAAAATAAACCTTTTCTCTGGCAGACTGCACATATATTTATTCATGAATGTATAACACTGCGTTTAATGAATTTGTACTCATTTATGTTAGACAAACTGAGTTTCTAGCCTGTAGCATATCCCACGAGAGACATAACATATTCTCTATACTGCCTTTATTTATTTAAGTACATCTGTTAAATTCTTTTGTTAACTATTTTTTTCTTAAATGACTTCATTTCATATTGGCTTAATCAAGCATCATAACAGACAACCAAACCCATTTAGTTTCTCTTGAGTATTTTATCTCTCAATTCTCATTTACACTAATGTGTTTTCTATTGAGTTGTAGCCGCGTTGAGTGATGTTGCGTTACAGTGCAAACATTTAAAACATCACTCATATCTCAATTTGGTATCAGGGGGCCATATTTCATCAGCTTGGGTTGGTTGAGGTTGCTGTAATAAATATATATTATAGCTGGAGCGCGGCACAACTGTGGAACATCTGAAAACTTTAATTTGAGCTCTTTTAGTGTTATTTATAGGTTTCTTTTGTGAAATCCCACCTGGCCTCAATCTCTTTGTTGAATGTTTCACTCCAAACTCCATTACGTTAAAAGCTAAACTGAGCAGAAAGCACATTGAGAGAGACAAAATAGATTAGATTGAACATGGAATGATCTCACACCATGTCGTATCACTTTAAAAACAAGGTCGCTGTTGAATGTACGTTTGCACACGTGTGTCAAGCAATTTATTGGCTTGAAAATGCTGCCACTCACTTTTCATCAGCTTTAAAAAGGTAGATGATTGCAACACTCTCCAGATGGCTCGCGCACACACACGCTTGACGAGCAAAAGCAGAGCGTGACGGAGACAAAATTAGGGTAAAGGCGCATGTCACTCACGTTAATGTCTTTCAGCTCCAGCATGTTAAGGGCATGGTTGTTACGTCTCCAGATGATTGGCGGCAGCTGGTCTCCAGTGATGGCACACGTGAGAACAGCGCTCTGACCCACCGTTACCGTGGTGACGCTCAGCTTTTGGTCTTCGGGAAGGCTAAGCTGATAGACCTCTGAGAAACAAAGGGAGACAAAGTGTGGTTGATATCAGCTTGTTTTTTGTTGTTGTTTTTTTTCAGTAAATTTGTTCACTAGGTGTCAACATCAGCCATTACAATATAAAATATAAAATAATTTTTACACTGTAAAAAAAAAGTTGCTGCCTTACATTTGTAAGCACAATCAACTTGGATGTTAAAGTAATTTCAACTTAAATTCCATTAAACTGACTTAAAAATGAGTTCGATGACTACATATGACTTCTAGTGAGAACATCATCTAGTTTTCTCAGATGCCACATTACCGGTGTGAATGTTACTTTCTGTGACACATAACATTCCAATAAAACAATAAACAGTACTGCAGACACTTAAATGGAGGTTTAAAAGTCCACTTTTTAAGTTATAAATCAAACTCAGATTGGTCCAAAGGTAACACAGATGCATCCTTAGTGAAAAGAGAATAAATACAGAGCTGCTCCTGCCATGACCTGACCATGAACCAAGACCAAACCAGTTCACCAGTTCAAGTCCAAACCAGCACTAACCCCCCCCCACACACAGCCTCTTGAGGGCAATATGTCTGATCTCTTTATTTGTTTGTGAATACATGTTTTTTCACATTTTCAGCTGACAGTCAGTATTCAGTCCAGATTTAATTCAAGGCTCAAAAAGTTTTTGTACAAAAATATTCTCAAAGGCCATGTTTTGCTAAGATCTCTATATAGGTATTATAATTGCCACAAATAGCCACATGTGCAAATAGGTCATACCCATTTTTAAAGGAGGCTTTTGCATGTTTTTTTTTTTTTTTTAGCATGATGATTTATGTGCTACTATTAAAAGATAGTGTATGTATTTAAGGATACCATAAATATAGCATTTACATATTAGAGTTACCTAAAGTTGGCTTTTTCTGATCGTATCAAGCTTGCTTATGATTTTATACCATACACTTTTGTTAGCTAAAATTAAAATGAAAACCATAACTAAAACTATTAAAGATAATTTTTGGTATAATTGAAATAAAATAAGATGAAAGACTTTATTCTGAATTTAATTCTCGCAATTTTCGAATTTATATTGCGCAATTCTGATTTTTTTCTCGCACTTGCTAGATGTAAACAAGCATTGTGAGATAAAATGTCACAATTATCGTTTACATTTTTTTTTAATTCCGTGGTGGAAACAAGCTTCCAGTAAAACAATTAGGCCTACACTTAGTTAAAAAACGTAAACAAAAAATAGAAATTAATATATATATATATATATATATAGAGATGCACCGATTGACCGGCGCGTGACCGGAACCGGCCGATTTTCACGTGATCGGCCATGACCGGCGATCGGCCGGTCAGTCTGACATATGCCTATTTTATGCCGGTCAAATGCACTCGGGCGCCGCATGATTAACATTGCGCAACATCACACATGCACACAGAACGCACATGTAGGAAACCTCGTGAATTACGGCCGTTCAGACCGCAAGCGCGCATTTTCTTGTCGGCGTGCATGTTAATCAATGAGTGCGTTCACACCGGGAGCGGGAGCAGCGCGTGAGCGTCGAGCAGGAGCGTCGCGTGACCAGCCGTGAAACGTTTCCGTGCCGAGTCTAGTATTTGCTGCACAGCTCACGCTCAATTAAAGTGAAAGCACACTTTTGATGGACAAAATAAATATGATTTCACACAAAACGCACAGAATTTACGTGTTTTATCAAGAACTGGAGTAGGCTATGTCAGAAAAGAAAACGTAGACTCAAAAATATTTATAGAACATGATGAACCCATTTAAACTTTAAAGCCATTATTCAGTTTGTACAAGTGATTGCAATAGGCCTGTGTGTGTGTTTTGAGAAATATCTTTATACTGCAAGGCTTGTTTATACAATTTTTTTTAAATATTATTTTATTGCATTACCTGTTTTCATACAGATGTTTAGTTTGCTAAATATATATATAAAAAAATTTTTTTTAAAAAGATTATTGGATGTGAAAAGGAAATGGTTCTTCCATAACACTGCACTTTAGATGTGTGTGAGTTTCCCACACCAGGGGTAATTTATATAGTTCTATTTTATAGCAATTATCTGTTAAAAACATTATGTTCTGTGCAAATTGTAAAATGTTCTATTAAAGAAAAGCTAGAAAATAAATATTTGTGTGTGCTGTAAAGTGGTTAGAAAAAATGAAATCGGAATCGGCTACAATCGGTATCGGCAGGTCAAACTCAATGAAAATCGGTAATCGGAATCGGCCTAGAAAATTGTAATCGGTGCATCTCTATATATATATATATATATATATATACACAGTATATATTTTTTTCACATTTATTACATATATTAGTTGATTTTTAAATATCAACTAATAAATGTATAATAAATGTGTAATAAAAGATAAAAATGACAAAAGCACATACAATTACTAAAATGAAAATGAATAATAATAGTATATAGATAATACTAAAATAACACTGCACTGAGCATGATGCAATGCATTCTTGTATTGTCTTCACTGTGAAAGATATAAGCTAAGTTGCATTGGAATTGAGCCAAAATGGGAGCATGCATATAATGCCTTAAAATGCAGACTTCATAGGCAGCTTACTAGATTTTGGGACAGATCATGTGTGCAACGAGCCACTACGTTTTCTGGCTCTGAAATGTCACCTTTCTCATAACATATAAGCAAACACACACCTGGAGCGGGACAGGGATACCAAATAAACTCCAACCCCCAATTCTACTTATGAGCTCCATCAATCAGCTCCGACTCTTTAGAGAATCTGATGAGCATCTAATGCGACTGAAGCCGCTGTACTGCCCAAGGCGAGAGCTGAGATGGCTTTACAATCTTACTCATAGCTTCACAACACTTTTTAGAATGATCTTGATAGGCTTTGTGCTACTTTTAAGCACGCATCTCCTGATAGTTTCACTTAGTTTTGAATTAAGATTTTAATGACGGTGAGAATTAACAGCTGTTCCTACGAGCCTCTCAGAAGAAAAGGCCAACCAAACACGGCAGTTCATTATGAAGGCTTCTTTTCAACTAAAAACTACTCAACTTAACATCTAGTTTGAATTTAATTATCTCCACTGCCAAGACTCAACAACATCATTCAGTCATTATAGGATAGCTGTTGAAAGATCCTCATATCATTTCTCAGTATTTCTACAGCATGAGAGGAATAATAGAGCCAGGTGCCAAACACTTCTGTTGGTCTAATTAACAGTAAAGTCTCTTCATTTGCTTTTCAGTGGAGCTATACCCTGACCTTTTGGGTTAACCAAGGCCACATGCTAATAAAGCTGACAGCGACTAGCCTTTAAATGAGAAAGCTGAGAGAAATGTCAAAATTAGATCTCCAAGAAAAGCGTCAGGACTCTACTAGTAAAGTAGTTATGCTCTTAAGTTAAATACATTTTTCTGTAGAGTGAGAGCAGCTCATTTAATTCCAAAAAGAAACAATTAACCAAGGTGAAGTGTATTAATTTATTTAACAGATTTCTTCCATAGGGGGCTTCAGTGAAGTTTTGTATTGCTAGCTTACACCTAACACATTTTATTTTTCAAGATTACCTTTACATACTTCAACAATTTTAATTAATGCCAGGCTGAAAAGCTGGTTTTAAACTAGCTTCCTCAATAAGGAAGCTGCGGCAAAACAAATGAGTACATGGGTTGGGATATCTCAAATGATTATGCAATTAAAGATACTGGGAATTTTAACCAGCTTGCACGCAAGACAAACATGCTTCTCGCCTCGCAAGCGGCAATTTCGCATTTCAGCGCTGTGCTCTCATTTAAAGCTAATTTACCAAATTAGTCGGTAATGTCTCTTATTCATTGTGTTGCTCTCAGCTCATATAGTGGATAACAGCAGTGTAGCACTGGTGCACCTTTAGCAACCCTCATTTAATGTCAGATTCATTCTGCATGGCACACTCTCAGCTTTCATGAGTGATTTCAGGGGAATACTTCTGTGGAACAGTTATGAGAGAGGGGGGATCTGAGAGTATATGCACCATAGCACAAATACATGAGTGTCACTTTTTATGTATTTAACCAGAGATCAGATATGTAGTAGAGTTTGCTTATTTCTAAGTGTGAATTTTGAGCAGAAACAGAGCTGCCTTAACTTGTCAGTTGCCAAATTTACACTGCAAAGGTGACACATAAGTGCTTCTGAAGTGGGATTTAAGTGTTTTCACACAGACTGTGTAATGCTGCTCAGAGGTGGCATGAAGGCATTTACACAGCAATCGCAACTCTACACTTTGATATTAGGAGATGAGTTGGGTCAGTGCAAGCACAATTTATACGGGCTTTTATGCGCCATTGCATCTTCACACTGAATTTTGACCAGAAACAGAACAGCCTTAACTTGTCTGTTGCCAAATTTACACTGCAAAGGTGGCAGTGAAGTACATCTTTACACAGCTGAGTTAAAGTGATAGTTCACCCAAAAATGAAACTTCTGTCATTAATTAAAAACCCTCATGTCATTCCAAACACGCATGTTACGTTCCACTTGTGTTTGTATTGTGTTTTCTTTCTTGGGTTCGTAAGTTTTCTTTTAAGGTGCGGTCATTGGATAATCTGGCTGTCCGTCATACTTGTGGCATCAAGATGCTCGACGTCACGATCGGGGCGCGA
The DNA here is from genome assembly GCA_031834385.1 of Semotilus atromaculatus. Classification (NCBI taxonomy): domain Eukaryota; kingdom Metazoa; phylum Chordata; class Actinopteri; order Cypriniformes; family Leuciscidae; genus Semotilus; species Semotilus atromaculatus. Next base: position 7,833,066 of record JAULUF010000052.1, on the reverse strand, counting down.
CCAATCAGCTGGAGTGCCGGCACTTTAAATGGCTCTGTTTACCAGTCGTCAGCAGTGAGGGATCAGTGGCAGCCCTCACTCACACCTGTTGTTGCTAAGCCGATCAGCCAGTTCGTGTCCTTGTTTGTGTTGCTGTGGGTTTTGTTGATCTAGCGTTGCCGAGCTGGGGACGGTTGCGTTAGATAGGCTACTGTTAAACCTAGAGAGACGCATTGCGAGTAGCCCGGGTAACATAGGCTACTTTGTGCCGCTGTATCTGTTTGTATCACATGCTGACATGAGAACCGTAAAGAGACTGCAATGATCGTTCCAGTCGCCCATGGCCGCCTGTAAGTCTTTCGATTGATCTCAGAGCTATGTTATGTGATATTGATAGTTAGTATTTTTTTGGTGTTAGTTAGTTTAAAGAATGATCGCCATCAATTGTAATTTTTGTTTGTTTTAGTTAGAACAGTGTATCTAAGGCGTCGTCATACGCTGAAGAATTCGGTTTTGTTTCTGCATTTTCTTTTGGTAGACAGAGTAACCACTGGGGTCAAAGCTATGGGGATTTTTGCTTTTATTCATTTCATTGATTTGGCGACATTCTTGTTTTGTTTCTTTAATATTCTACTTTTTCTGTAACCTTGTCCGTCTGCACTAATAAAAGCAACTTGATTGCTACTTTTGTGATGTTCCGGTTGTTCTTGCCATGCCACATATAGCGTCTACAACATCTCATATTAGTGTTACGTAGTCATCCCATTCAAACATTCTTAAGCGCGTAACATTTGTGGGGGCTCGTCCGGGATATTCCTTTTAAAGGGATATATTTTTTTTTTGGGATGAGTTTAATGAGATGTGTAAATCGCTTTTGTGCTGGTAAAAACAGCCGTGTAAGGGTATTGTTAGAGTGAGGGCAGGTTTTGTATGAGGTTACTTTGGAGTTTAGTGTGTGTGGTGCTTAAGTGTAATTAGTATGGCTGACTTTGATCTGGCTAGTTTTTCGAGTGCACCGACTGTCGAACAGTTGAATAGGTGTAGGAAGGATGAATTATTGGGCATTGCTGAGCATTTCCACATTAAAGTTTCTAAACAGCAGCGTAAGCAAGAAATAAAAAACGTTATAGTTAAGGAGCTAGGGAAATTGGGTGTGTTGAAACTGGCTGATAGATCTGATCCGAATCCTACAGGTTCTGAGGCTGACCCTTCTTTGATTGGTGAGGAGGAAGCGAGTGAGACTGATGAGGAGGAGGCTTCCGAAACCAAAGCAGTCTTGCCGCCCTTCGAACCTTTTTCTCCGACTCTGACTGGGTCTGGAGGTGATGCGCGTCTCCGGGTACGTTTGGCAAGGATCCAACGGGAAGAGCGCGAGAGGGCAGAGGATCGTAGAGCTCAGTTGGATCAGCAGCTTGAAATTCGCCGTCTAGAAATAGAGGCAGACACGCAAATTAAATTGCGAGAGTTGGAGCTAAGAGTGGCCAGAGAATCACCAGTTTCCCCTACGCTACCTACGTTGTCTGTTCAGTCTGTGCAGCCTGCTGTGGTCGCGACAGGTGCAAGTTCGTCCAACACCTTTGATGTGAGTAAACACATTTCTCTTGTACCACAATTTAGAGAATCAGAAGTTGACTCATACTTTAATGTATTTGAGCGAGTTGCTTCTGTTTTAAATTGGTCTAGGGATGTGTGGCCTTTGTTGCTGCAATGTAAGTTAACAGGAAAAGCTCAAGATGTGTGCGCTGCTCTATCCTTAGAAGATAGCCTGGATTATGATGTCGTTAAAACGGCAATTTTGAGGGCTTATGAGCTCGTGCCAGAGGCATACAGGCAGCGATTTAGGAGTCATAGTAAAAGTTCAACTCAGACGTTTGTTGAATTCGCTAGAGAAAAGTCTCTGTTGTTTGACAGGTGGTGCACATCGAATAAAGTAACAGATTTTCAGGGGTTACGTGAGTTGATCTTGTTGGAGGAATTCAAAGGTTGTCTTCCTGATCGAATTGTTGTTTACCTAAACGAACAGAAGGTGACATCATTATCACAGGCGTCTGTTTGTGCTGATGAGTTCGCGCTGACTCACAAGAATGTTTTTTCCTCTGCTCGTACTGAGAAGGTTGCGCATGTCCCTGCTGGTCCGAAAGACCAGTCGCGTTCGAAAATGACTGTAAGAGCCAGGGACGGGAGAGAGTGTTTTTACTGTCACAAGCCGGGGCATCTTATTGCCGACTGTCTTACTCTAAAACGCAAAGAGAAAGAGCAGAATGTCGGTACTAAAAGCGTTGCTTTTGTAAAGACTGTTGATAATTTTGACTGTGAGAGTTGTGATTTATTACATGCTATGTACAAGCCTTTTCTGGTGGAAGGGTTTGTATCTGTCAATGATCAGCAGGAAGAACCGGTTAAAGTGACTATGTTGCGTGATACGGGTGCGATGCAATCATTTATAGTAGCAGCTACATTGCCGTTCTCTGAACGTACCTTTTGTGATAGTCATGTGTTAGTGCAGGGACTTGAAATGAGTACTATAAAGGTTCCGTTGCATCAAATCTATCTAAAGTCAGATTTGTTTTCTGGACTTGTGAAGGTGGGAGTGCGTGAAAGTTTGCCAGTGCATGGAGTGAATTTCATTCTGGGCAATGATATAGCAGGTGGAAAAATCGTGCCACTGTTAGAAGTTTGTGATAAGCCTGTTCTGTTTGATCCCACTGATGAATTATCACAGAAGTTTTCTGAAATTTTCCCTGTTTGTGCTGTGACCCGAGCTCAAACTCGTAAGTTTGCTGATGCAGATGATTTGTCTACAACTTTTATGGCACCTACTTTTATGAATGACACTTTGTTGGTTAATGAAGGTAAGCCAAATAACAAGGCTATTGTGTTGGAATCTGATCATCTTAAACTGCAGGTGACTCGAGGAAAGATTATCGCTGCTCAAGGAGAAGATTTTACTCTGCGAAAATGTTTTTCTTCTGTGCTTCCTTTAGCAGTTGCGAAGGAGAGAAAAACTGCGTACTACTTAGAGGACGGATTGCTGATGCGCTGGTGGCGTGCGGATTTATCAAGTGACTCGGAGTGGACTTCTGTAAGTCAGATTGTCATTCCTGTCTGTTATCGGTCAATGATACTTTCTTTAGCGCATGATCATGACTTGGCAGGGCATTTAGGTATTAAGAAAACGTATCATCGGATACTAAGACATTTCTTTTGGCCTCGAATGAAGTCGGATGTCACGAGATTCTGCAGAACGTGTCAGACGTGCCAGTTTTCAGGTAAACCAAATCAAGTGGTTCCACGCGCACCGTTGGTCCCTATTCCAGCCATAGGTGAACCTTTTGAGCATGTCATGATTGACTGTGTGGGTCCGTTGCCTAAATCGAGAAGTGGCAACCAATATTTGTTAACCATAATGTGCGTGGCGACACGTTTTCCTGAAGCGGTGCCGCTGAGGAAAATTACAGCGCCAGTGATCAGTAATGCATTGATAAAATTCTTTTCAATGTTCGGGTTACCGAAGGTGGTACAATCTGACCAGGGTACAAACTTTTTGTCCAAGCTTTTTGCACAAGTGTTAACAACTCTCAAGATTTCTCACAGAGTTTCGAGTGCTTACCACCCAGAAAGTCAAGGAGCTTTGGAACGATACCACCAGACGTTGAAAGCTATGCTGCGCCGGTATTGCATGGAAACGGGAAAAGATTGGGATGAGGGAATTCCTTTAGTGTTGTTCGCTACTAGGGAAGCAGTGCAGGACAGTTTAGGATTTAGTCCTGCTGACCTTGTATTCGGACATACCGTGAGGGGTCCCTTGAAGATGCTTAAGGAGGACATGTTATCCCATGAGACAAGTGGTAAAGTTACTGTACTTGACTATGTGAGTAAATTTCGTGAGCGCTTGCATACAGCTTGTGAGATAGCAAGAACATCTTTGCAGAATGCGCAGATATCAATGAAGAGTCGGTTCGACCGTAAAACTGTTCCACGTCACTTTGAGGAAGGAGACCAGGTGTTAGTTTTACTACCCATGGTTGATTCCGTTTTGTCTGCACGTTTCTCAGGTCCATATGAGGTAATTAAGAAAATGAGTGATACCGATTACTTGATTCGTACTCCTGATCGCAGAAAGAAATCTCGGGTATGTCATATCAATATGCTAAAGGCGTTTCATACGAGAGGGGCGTCACTAGATGATGCTGCGGAGGAATCTGTTCCTGCAACGTCTGCTGCTGCTCTGACGTGTCAGGTGGTTGATTTGACTGCTACGCATGACAGTGAGGATGGAGTATTGGTGCGACATATGTATCAGCAATGTGCGAGGTTAACGAATTCTGAGGTGTTGGCGGATTTGACTTGTTTGCTTCATCTACCTGAGTCACATAGAAAAGACATCGAAAAGGTAATAAATGATTTTCCATCATTGTTTAGTGACATTCCTTCGTGTACCACAGTTTTACAGCATGACATCGATGTAGGCAACGCCGTTCCTATTAAGCAACATGCTTATAGAGTAAATACTGTAAAACGTTCCGTGATGAATGCAGAGGTTGAGTACTTGCGTGAAAATGGGCTGGCCAAGCAGAGTTTCAGTCCGTGGAGTTCTCCGTGCTTACTTGTGACAAAAAGTGATGGGTCCGCTAGGTTTTGTACGGATTACCGGAAGGTGAACGCGGTGACTGTTCCTGATTGTTTTCCACTACCTCGTATGGAGGACTGTGTGGACAACCTAGGATCAGCTAAATATGTTAGTAAACTAGATTTACTAAAAGGTTATTGGCAAGTACCTTTGACGTCTCGTGCATCAGATATCTCCGCTTTTGTGACCCAAGATTACTTCATGCAATATTGCGTTATGGCGTTCGGCATGCGTAATGCACCAGCGACGTTTCAGAGGCTTATTAACATCGTGCTTGCGAATGTCCGGAACTGCAACGCGTATTTGGACGATCTCGTGATTTATTCAACTACTTGGTCTGAACATGTTTCCACAATAAGAGAGGTGTTTGATCGGCTGGAGAAAGCGTCACTGACGTTAAATCTTGCCAAATGTGAATTTGGTCAAGCCACCATCACCTATTTGGGAAAAGAAGTGGGACAGGGACAGGTAAAGCCGGTGGAGGCGAAAGTGACTGCCATTGTAGAGTTTCCCGCTCCTACTACGCGTAAGGAGCTTCGCAGATTTTTGGGAATGGCCGGTTATTACCGAAATTTCTGCAAAAATTTCTCGACTGTAGCCAACCCGTTAACGTCCATTCTGAGTCCATCCCGTAGTTTTGTGTGGAACAATGAATGTCAAAGTGCTTTTGATAACATCAAAGCTTTATTATGTAGTTCCCCTGTTTTGACAGCTCCTGATGTGACGAAATCTTTCAGCATGGAAATCGATGCGAGCTCGGTTGGTGCTGGAGCCGTGCTGATTCAAGAAGATCTCTATGGTATTGATCACCCAGTGTGCTACTTCTCACGCAAGTTCAACAAGCATCAATTGAACTATTCTGTCATCGAGAAGGAGACTTTGGCTTTGTTGTTGGCTCTACAGTACTTTGATGTCTATGTAAGTTCAAGCAATCTACCTGTAAATGTGTTCACTGATCATAACCCTTTGGTGTTCCTGGCTCGTATGTACAATCATAATCAGCGATTGATGCGCTGGTCTTTGATTGTGCAAGGGTACCATTTGATTATTAAACATAAAAAAGGTTCGGAGAACATAATTGCTGATGCTTTGTCTAGAGTCTAAGGATAAAGGTGGTGGCAAGAAGAAAACATAACTACCAAAATGAGAAGGACTGTGTGATTGGTCATTCACAGTTTTTTTAAAGGGGGGAAGTGTTACGTTCCACTTGTGTTTGTATTGTGTTTTCTTTCTTGGGTTCGTAAGTTTTCTTTTAAGGTGCGGTCATTGGATAATCTGGCTGTCCGTCATACTTGTGGCATCAAGATGCTCGACGTCACGATCGGGGCGCGACCAATCAGCTGGAGTGCCGGCACTTTAAATGGCTCTGTTTACCAGTCGTCAGCAGTGAGGGATCAGTGGCAGCCCTCACTCACACCTGTTGTTGCTAAGCCGATCAGCCAGTTCGTGTCCTTGTTTGTGTTGCTGTGGGTTTTGTTGATCTAGCGTTGCCGAGCTGGGGACGGTTGCGTTAGATAGGCTACTGTTAAACCTAGAGAGACGCATTGCGAGTAGCCCGGGTAACATAGGCTACTTTGTGCCGCTGTATCTGTTTGTATCACATGCTGACATGAGAACCGTAAAGAGACTGCAATGATCGTTCCAGTCGCCCATGGCCGCCTGTAAGTCTTTCGATTGATCTCAGAGCTATGTTATGTGATATTGATAGTTAGTATTTTTTTGGTGTTAGTTAGTTTAAAGAATGATCGCCATCAATTGTAATTTTTGTTTGTTTTAGTTAGAACAGTGTATCTAAGGCGTCGTCATACGCTGAAGAATTCGGTTTTGTTTCTGCATTTTCTTTTGGTAGACAGAGTAACCACTGGGGTCAAAGCTATGGGGATTTTTGCTTTTATTCATTTCATTGATTTGGCGACATTCTTGTTTTGTTTCTTTAATATTCTACTTTTTCTGTAACCTTGTCCGTCTGCACTAATAAAAGCAACTTGATTGCTACTTTTGTGATGTTCCGGTTGTTCTTGCCATGCCACATATAGCGTCTACAACATCTCATATTAGTGTTACGTAGTCATCCCATTCAAACATTCTTAAGCGCGTAACAACGCAAGACCTTCGATCATCTTCGGAACACAAATTAAGATATTCTTGATGAAATCCGAGAGATTTCTGACCCCTCAAAGACTCAATTACCATTTTCAAGGCCCAGAAAGGTAGTAAATACATTGTTAAAATACTCCATGTGACTACAGTGGTTCAACCTTAATTTTATGACGAGACGAGAATAATAATAAAAAAACTTTATTCAACAATTTCTTCTCGTCCGTGTCAGTCTCTGTCAGTCTCAAAGATGGTTTCCTTCAATTTAGGCAGTTTTTATCACGCTGATGCTAGTTCAAAAGTTCGTATTTTAAATAAGTTTGGTTTTATTTCATTATTTGATGCTATAAAAACAGGGATGTGACGTCATAATAATTGTATAGTCATGGAGGCACCAACGGGCTTTTTTTGGGATCTTCGGGAGGAGATTGGAGCTTTAACTTTCATTTCTACATTTCCATAAATGTTTATTTCACACCAACATAACGAGTTGTTCTGCACTAAACTGTACTATTTTATAAGCTAATAAGTAAATAAATGTTATGGGCCAGATAGCTAAAAGACAACAAGCCTAACGTAAAAAGCAGGTGACCGCTAGCTCGTAGTAGTTACTAATTATTTTGTCTATACATTTTTATAAGGATAACAAAAATGAAACAATGCATAAAAATCCATTCAAATAACCCAATTCTATATGAGAAAAGCAGAGGTGTGTTGCAATAATAACCTGTTGCTGACATATTGAATGTATGTGTTAAACAGGTGTTAACCATCAATTCTAGGATGCTAACCTAGCTAAAACAGACTACATGAGCTAATGATTGTTGATGTTTCTATCCACCAAATTGTGATGGTTGTTTAATTTCAATAACATGAAAAATTACGTAACTCATTTTTATTTCATTTTAATACATCAATATGTTACTTTTTAAATATGAATATGTGGTTAGCACTGTAGTTGTATTTATCTTATTTGAACAAGTTTTCAGTGTTGTTACAATCCGCAGACATTAAAATTGTTGCAGTCAGGCTACTTAAAAGGATAAGGATTGTTCTTGCGATTGATTCTGTAGGAGTGTGGTACCACCTTGATATCACGGCTCCACTTCAATTGATTCAAACATATTTATCTGTCACAGTCTATCCTGGGATTTTGTAAACCAATGAATTAATGCAAGGATCATCAATTGATTGTGAATACATCATTGATTGTGAAGTTGTTGCTTTCAGTTTAAAGGGTTCTAATATGTGAAAATATTACTTTTTATTTTAATAAACCAAAATTGCAGCTCTACACCAGAGGTTGTACATTAGAAGTAAGGACCCCTGTATTTGCATTTCTTTTGTGAATTAAGAAGAACAGACAGTGAGCCATTGAAAAACTAGACAATATGGAGTATGTGTCTGAGCATGTGAGAGCTGAATTTGACATTGTTGTTGTCCACTAAGAATGCAGTGACTCTCAGCAAAACATTAAAACATTTCCATTTCAGCACCACTAACACAAAAAAAAAGACGAGCTCAAGCGGTTTCAAAAAGTGGTGTGGACAAAGAGAATGAAGTCTTGCTGACTTACCAGATTGGGGCTTTTAGAACAGTATGGGGCAATGAGAGAATAATGTGAGGAACTAAGAAATCAGAAATGAAAAGCATGACTTTGGAGAAACTAAACAGCCAACGTAAGACAGTAAATCTGTCAACCAATCATTTTATGATAGTGCCACATTAAATCTGGAAATGGTAGTGGGGGGGGGGGGGGCATATTGCACCAGAACGCCCACCACACACCAGCTTACTGGTGGAGAGGAGACAGTGATAAAGCCAATCAGTATATGGGGATGATTAGGAGGCCATGATGGACAGAGGCCAAGGGGCAGATTTGGCCAAGATGCCGGGGTTACACCCCTACTCTTTTTCGAAGGACATCCTGGGATTTTTAATGACCACAGAGAGTCAGGACCTCGGTTTAACGTCTCATCCGAAGGACAGTGCTCTTAAAAGTGACATTAAAGTATCATGCAATGGTCCATGTGACTTGAGCTACACAATTGTTCAAAAGTTTTGGGTGTATTAATATTTTAGAATCCTGAAAACACACACACACACACACACACACACACACACAAATGGTGCTATATCATGTCCTTTTCAGACCTTCAAATTTTTTCAGAAAACTATTCCTTTAAGCATGGCTACATCGTCATCTTTTTACACTATTGTCACTGGCAAAAATTAATCTGAACTCTCATGAATACAACAAATAAAGCCTGAATCCAAAAATGCAACTTCCTTTTAAAACAGACCATGTGTATGAGTGAGCTCTAGAATTCAGTAATATTTTTTCAAGCCATTCAATTACACTCCTTTGTGTCTTAGTAGATTTGGAATTTGCTCCAAGGCAAGGCACCGCGTTTTACAATTCCCTGTAGGATTGAAAGACAAATGGATTTTTCAGAACAAGGAATACAAGTGAGAAGATGAGTATTTCTTTAGGTGGATGTCAGTGTAGGAAACCGAAAGAGAGAAAGAGATTATGGTATTAAAAACATCTAGATGCAGCCTAAACAAATATAATGCACCAATCACAATGCAAGACTACTTATAATGTGGAAATATTATGACAGCTGCTGTCCAGGCATTTAATCCTAAGTCAACGTTTGTGATTAATGACACAAGTACAGGTTTTGCCCCCTCATTTAGAGCGTGTGTAGCAGATGAGTAGATATCTCCCTCAGGGCTCGACCATCTCTCACAGCAGCAGCATGAGTCTTTCCCATTACAGAGTGGTGATGCTTCTACTGCAAGCAGAGCTACAGTTAATCCAACTCAGTGAGAGAAATCCCATGCACACAGCAGCAGAATACGTTTTTTATTCCCCTTTCAGGGGGTTGTTTATCGCAGGCCCCCCAAAACGCCTGCCTGCAACGCTACTCCCCCAAACTTTTGAACAGTAGTGTAACTTTCTAGCTGCAAGCGTCAACTAAGGGGATTTCTTTGAATTTTTTGGTTACCCTATATTATTCTGTTGACTATAAGTAACATTGCACATCAACTAACTTTCATTACATGCCAACAAACTCTCATTTGAGTATTTGTCACTCTCAGACTGGTATGGTTAGTAGAATAAGTTGACACTTACTGGCAAAGTTACTTATAGTCATTAGAATGTCTGTTGGGGGACCATAAAAATAAAGTGTTAGCATGGTATATTAACCAGTTTACTAGTATTCTAATGAAAGTTAGTTGACAAGTAGGTGCAACGATACTTATAGTCAACAGAATGTCTAAAGGGGACCATAAAAATAAAGTGTTATTAAAGCTGCGTTTCCACCGAAATTGCCCAGAACAATTTGTCCCAGGAACTTTTTCCCCCCCAGACCTGTTGCTTTCTGTTTCCACCGCGGTCTAAATTACTGTGAAGATTAAGCAAATTAGTCCGTTGACGTAAGAGAGCACGCACCGCAACAGATTTTTAAATGAAATGCTGCGTGGAGTCAACCAATCGAAATGCTGCAACTCAACCAATCAGCATGTTCAGTGCCCAAGCCCCATCCCCGAAAGTTCGCAAGCAGGGACTTTCTGAGCGGGAACTTTACCCAGAACTTCATTTAGACCCTGGTTCCTGTGGTTGAAACACACAGAGTACCGCCCCAAAGTTCCTAGTTCCTGGGGGAAGTGGAAACACAACTTACATTTTCTACCTTACCTCCAAATTTGGCATCTGATTACAACCTTTGTTTAAATTAATGAATATTCAAGAATTGAACGGGAATGTAAAAGGCATTCTCAGACAACACAATTCTGAATGGCACACAACCCTGGAATGAACACAACAATTCGAGTCACACCTGTCAGTCCCAAACACTAACACAGCAAAGAGAAAACCAGAGGAACACCAAGATTTCAGTCATTAGACTTTAGAACTGCTACTTTAGAAAAGTTTACTATAAAGAATATAAATGCTCAAGAAAACAACAACAGACCCTTTCCAACAAGCAGCGATGCCGTCAACGGTCTTCAATCATAATTACCAGCTGCCCTCCTATCAAAAGTCATGCTCCGCTCTCCGCCGCCCATCCACTAGTACATTTATGAGTCTGTAAGGCCTCTGTGATAGCTGCAGAACCTTTTCAAATTTGAAGTCATTGAAGTCAGATGGAATAAAACCTTTACTGTGACCCAATCAATGTGAGAGACTGACAGTAATAGAAGATGAAGAAAGGATGACCTCACACCACCTGTGAAAAACACCATCTCCATGGCACTTGTCAGTAGAGACACACTCATATTAGCATGCCATCACAGTACACATACTTCTAATTGGGCTAATTGGAGCTCGTATACAAGAGGGACTGTTCAAGAAAAAAAAAATGGGATAGACTCCTGGTTAAATTTGATAAATTAAAGTGCATTTCACACCGTATTACAGAGCTGTAATTTTTTTTTTAAATTTATCTTTCTCTAACTCGCCACCTTGTTTTTTTTTTTCTCACTTCCCATATGGCAATCTTTAAAAGTCTGTATTACCTTTCACCGAAGTCAATTTTGTTTCAAGTGAGGCCCTGTTTCTTATCACACAATTCTCCGCTGCCAATGATATTGAGCAGATCCTCTATTTCTGTGTGTGTGCGAGTGTTTGTCGGTTTAGCAGACAGAGCAGGTGGATTGACGTTCTCTCCGGAGGCATATCAGCCCTGACAGGTGAAAGGAACGGCATTGTGGGCCGGCGTGGCGTTAAGTAATTGCCTTCTGACTCCACTGGGGGATGTAAATAGTTTGGAGCATGAAGCATACCGATATGCCAACTGAACAAACCAATCATGATAAAGAACCACGTAGACACACCAATCACAAGTAGGAGCATGAGTAAACAAGAGTCAAAAGCAGAAAAATGACAGGAAGATTTGTCATTTTTTAACACATTGTTGGCTTCAAAAACTTCCCCAAACAATATATAAGAATTTTACACAAATGTAACTTTCTTTTTAATTGTATTTCAGACATTTAAAGAAACCCTGAAGTAATTCCTAACCAACTAACAATCTGATTACCTCAAGTCAAGGTATATTTTACTAGTGCAAGCATAAACATGTTAAGGCACCAATTTTTGTAACAAATCTTTTTGGCTAAACCAGTTCACAAAACCAGACTAAATGATTTGTTCGCAAAATGGATTGACTAATTCAACCCAATCGTTCCGTCCAGTTTTGGTTCAGCAGATTCATCATTCAGATTTGGAACACTTATTTCTAAACTGATGCTGAAATATATGCCAGATATTACCAGATTTTTTTTTTCAGAAAATTACCAATTTTCCTCATGCTCACAACGCCTGTGAGATTCATGTATGTTGGAAACTGACCCTGATAAAAAAGTATACAGTAATTATAATTACTGCTATGAATAAAAGTCACATGTTTAGTCTTAAATGCGTGAACTACTCAAATAGTTGAGAAATGAAAATGCTGTCTAGTGCCAGAGAAAAGGGCCAGAATCTGAGTAAACACATTTAGCATGTCTCTAAAACTTCTCATAGACCATGTGCTAATTGCTGCAATATGGAATCGAGAGGGCATGAAGAACCCAGACAGCATCTCTCAGTAATGAACTTAGATGCAGTGCAATTAGAAAGTTTATAGGCTGCATATTTTACTTTAACACTGCATAAGAAACCTTGCCCAGCTCTTTTAGATTCCCTTGCCCACCATCTTACTTTACGAAGACCAGAGACTCTCCAAACCAAAACTGGACCGTTTCATGCTTTCATGGCCTGTCACCCTCCATCAGGACTGAGATATATACCCATGTGACTGATGTACACCCAGACCAGGAGAGTTTGAACAACAGAAGTCAACGCTGACAAGCTCTGTTCACATCAGTAAATCCCATCAGACCAGATTCAACCTTCCTTATCATACCAAAGTGTGCTAACCCCATCAGACCAGAGTCTACTACACCAGTGTACATTTACCCCCATATCAGACCACCAAGATCAAAATCATACAAGAGTAAGTCTGAGTTATTCATGTGAAATAATAAATCATTCATGCTACAAGTGAATGTTAAAACCAGCCAATAAATCATGTTGTTTAGATTTTCAACTGCAGACAAAGCCAGATCAAATGCCACAATGAATACTGGAGAAACAGCTGCTTGACTCACACACAGAGCGATTTTATCACTGGAGGTCACCAGGTAGCTGTCTTATTGACCGTTATTGTAATACATTATTTATGGGCTGTATATAATTAGCCATCGTTTTTTTAAAACCTTGTAAATTATAAAGATAAGATACCATTCTATTTTGGAAATCAATCAGTTTTCTTCCTGCAGTGTTTGTGTATAATTGCAATACATAATACAGTACATCACATCATGAACAAGATTAATGAGTTTCATTCTACGAAATCAAACTCACTCAGAATACCAACAATTTCTGATCTGGTTTATTTGCATCATTTTGTATTATATCGCTGTATGTGGGCTGAAACAAATTACATAGAACGGTGAAACTGTTCACAGTAGCATTAACCTCTCCATCTTGCCTACACTTGACTACAATCTCACAGGAGACAGATCACTGCCTTTGCTTCTATCAAAAGTTGCCAGATTATATCAATGCTCATTTGCATAAAGTTCAACTTTTCTCAACTCAACTTTGTTGGACATGCAAACATTCAATTAATGATTCCGTGTTGCAGATCGCTATTAATGTGAATATACATGGAGTGAACAGGGTCAATAAGGGTAGAAGAGGACTGAGAAAACATATTGAGAAAATGGTTTAGAGCAGGTGCCCATGTGATGGAAAAAGAAGCCAGGATCTGGTGAATCTGAGAAGCTCATATCAGTGGGCAAATTTCACACTGAAGGTCGAACTGACTAAACGCATTCACATATTCACATTCTCATACGCGTTGTGGCAGATATCTAAAGCATCAGCTCACAGCATGAACTCTAATGCTATTGGTACAACCAACATGCAGTGTTTATAAAGTAGTATTCTTCAAACTCTTCAAAAACATTTGTTCAAAGCATCAGAATCTGAAAACAGACAGTGTGAAGGAGTTCTCTGAAGGTCTCTGACAAAATGTCTTGTAATCTTTTTATCTTTAAGTTTAGAAGAATAGCAAAAGCAGCAATACCAATTTTTTTTTTTTTGCCTGTAGGGCTGTTCCCACCTCATCCAAACTCCCGCTGAGATCGGAGGAAATGCAGACAAAGGCAGTGATTCTCATTCTAAAACCTACTTCCTGTCTGAAAAGCTGCTTTTTGCTCAAAAACACAGTGTGTAACAATAGGATCACGGAAAAGTGCTCTATGCATTGTTGTCCTTTTTTTTTTTATCCCATCATGACCCTTACGTTAAATGTGTTGGCCCTTGCTGAATGTCAGTGCAAATTGAGTCAAATTGAAATGTCAGAGGAAGATGAAACTAAAAAGCAAAATGAGACCGAGCAGACGTGCTGAATGTTAGAGTAAAAGGTTGGAACTCATTTTGCGAGCTTTGCTTTTTACTTTACTTTACGACTTCTTCTGTCATTTCTTGGGACATAAGGGATGTCTTAACCATCCATAGGGAGCTTGTATTTAGAACCAAGAACTCAATGCTTTTATCTATATTGGGAACGCTAATTTATTCTCTATTGGGATAGAAATTTCACAAAATGTTTCTACAAAGAGCAAAAGCCCTTAATAAGAAAGGAAGTCCTCACTAATAATATAATATAATGTGTAATACAATATAATATTAATTTAAAATTAACTTTTGTTCTTTATATTTGTTTATTTATTTGTTTCTTTTGTTATTGATAGGCTGTATAATTAGTTTAAAAAAAGATTATTGTAAATGATGAAAATAAGATATTCTATTTTGGCATTCAATCAGTTTTCTTGCTGCAGGGAAAGAGTTTGTGTAGAAATTGCTTTTATACATGTAACACTTCACAATAAGGTTTCATTAGTTAACATTAGTTAACATAATCATGAACAGTACTTCAGCATTTATGAATCTTTGTTAATGTTAATTTCAACATGTACTAATACATTATTCAAATCAAATGTTGTATTTGTTAACATTAGTTAAATGGTTTGTCTGTCATTAATTACTCACCCTCGCGTCGTTCCAAAGCCATAAGAGTTTTGTTCATCTTCGGAACACAAATGAAGATCTTTCTGTCCCTCCATTGGCAGCTACACTACACAACTACCACTTTAAAGCTTCAAAGAGTTCATAAAGAGATTGTAAAACTAATCTATATTCATTTAGGTTTTTATTCACATATAAACATTGAACATAAACAGATGCTCAACCAAACTTGCTTGATGCACGAGAACAAACCTCTTGCGGAAGCTCAAACGTGCTGCGTAACACACGAGAATGAACCTCATTGTTTTTCACACGTCAAGCGAACATGCTTGAGCATCCATTTAATAATAATAATTTGTTATATATCGCTTTATCTGGGACCTCAAAGTGCTTTACATGGAAGGGGGAATCTCCTCAACCACCACCAATGTGCAGCATCCACCTGGATGATGCGACGGCAGCCATATTGCGCCAGTATGCCCACCACACACCAGCTCACTGGTGGAGAGGAGATGTGGTGAAGCCACAACTGATGTGTGCGTTTATGAATGTTTTTATGTAAATAAAAGCCTAAATTAAATCTGTTCAGTACATAAAGAGACCATGTCTCTTCAGAAAATGTTGGACTAAACCGCTCAATTCATATGGATTAGTTTTACGATCTCATTATGAACTTTTTGAAGTGTCAAAATGATAGTTGCGTAGCTGCCAATGGAGGGACAGAAAGCTCTCAGATTTCATCAAAAAGATCTTCATTTGTGTTCCGAAAATAACGAAAGTCTTACAGGTTTGGAACGACATGAGGGTGAGTAGTTAATGACAGAAATTTTATTCTTGGGTGAACTAATATGAACAAACAATGAACAGCTCTACTTTTATTAACTACTGTTAACAAAGATGAATAAATACTGTAACAAATGAATTGCTCATAGTCAGTTCATGTTAGTTAATATATTAACATAACAAATTAAACATTATTGTAAAGTGCTACCTATATATGTTTTTTTTTAAATTCTATTACGCTAACCAAGGCTACAATCTTTTTTGTAATTTATATCACACCCATACTATTAAGTATTGTGTATACTATTAAGTATACAGCTACAATGTATTAAATTGATAAAAAACTGACAGGGAAGACTTAAATTAAAATGTTACACAAAACTTGGGTAACACTTTACAATAAGGTTCATTAGTCATTAGTGGTGGTTGAGGAGATTCCCCTTCTATGTAAAGCGCTTTGAGTTCAGAGAAAAGCGCTATATAAATGTAATGAATTATTATTATTATTATTATTATTAACATTAGTTAACTACCTTAGTTAACATGAATTAAGAATAAACAATTTTTCTTCAGAATTTATTCATCTTAGTTAATATTGATTTCAACATTTACTAATACGTTATTAAAATCAAAGGTTGTATTTGTTAACATTAGTTAATGCACTGTGGACTAACATGAACAAACAATAAACAGCTGTATTTTTATTAACTAACATTAACAGAGATTAATAAATACTGTAAATGCCTTGGTGAGCATAATAGATAAAAAAACAAAAAACATTTACATGTAAAAAAATTAACAGCAGTGTGTGTGGTCCTAGTAAACCCTACGTTATGAGGACAAAATGTCACCACAAAGATGACAATATCCAAATTCCTTGTCCTTGTGGGGACTAAATATGAAAAATACGAAAATGCAGAACGTTTTCTGTGATTGGCACTGTAGGTTTAGGGTTAGAAAATATATAATATACAGTTTGCACAGTATAAAATTAATTCTGTATATGGAATTTATGTCCCCATAAAACATGAAAACCCAATGTGTGTGTGTATACATTAGAAATATATTTCTATAAAATAGAAAAAAAAATGTATATTAAAACCAGAGGACCCTCTCAGTTTAGTGAGGTCAGTCATGTCCACCTCTTCAACATAAAACAGCTTGATTACTATAGGCACTCCATGGAGTCTGAGTGTTAATCTACTTTAGCAATATAACTTAGTTTCTAGGCTGACACAAATGCTCTATACCAAATGTTACTTGCATCTTGAGTCATGCAGTTAATTAGTGTGCCTCAGTTTCTCTTCAGCAAATCCGTTAATGAGTACACGAAAGAGGAAAATGGTACTCAGGCCGCCACTGTTCAGTGGCTTACTGAAAAATATGACTGTAGACTTCGATTAGACCTTAATTAGGATTCATTCACCTTTACAATGACCGCAAGATCTGACTTTCTAACAGTGGGTTGTCAGAGTCACAGTCCATTTCAGAGGCCGTTGACCCAGTGGAATGGACTAACAGAGAAATGTCACTTCATTATATGTCATGCCAATGGGTCTGAACTTGCCATGAAGAGCAGGGCTGGGATCCAAGAACCAGTTCTGGATATTTTACTGGAACCTAATGATTTTCATGATATTTGGCTCTGTTCACAGTTCTTTAACGCCTACATTCTTCCTTATGCGCAGACGGAGCACTGTACTGAAACTGAAGTGTTTTTTTCCCCTAAAAAGTCAATGGGGGTCATCAACTGTCTAGTTAACATTCTTCAAAAATGTTAATTTGTGTTCAGCAGAAGAAAGAAATTCATACAGGTTTGAAACAACTTGGGTGAGTAAATGATGACAGAATTTTCATTTTTAAGTAGTTGCAGTTTGATTCATGAACAATTGACTGAGTTAGCTGAATCAATCAGAAAAACGTACAAATCTGTCAACAACAACAACAAAAAATCTGTCAAGTTAACAAACTTAACTTGACTAAATCAGTGTTTCTCGACTTACTGAACTGCAAGTCATTACTTTCATCATATCCAATTGGAATCTAACTAGAATAGTTAACTTCCTCACACATCCAATTACTCATAAAAAAGAGACTGATCTACTTCCTGTGAGAACGAACACATATCCAAATATGAAAATATTGCACAATCAAATTAAAGCTGCTCACATCTGTAACCGAGACTGAAAATGTGTTCAGTTTCTGCAAATACTGCAATTATCCATAATGCTATTAACAAATGACACTGAAAATAAGTGTCACAGTTACTGAATGTGCATTCAGCCATGACGGTGCTAATTATGCAGCTGAAAATTTCTCTCAGCTTTGTTCACTTTCATCACTTTATCAAAACCCAACACTCACCAAAAGCTGCGTAGAACTCCTCTCTAGTTAGGTGTTCGTCATCGGTGACGTCGTTAAATTTGAACAGGTCGAACAGGGTGCACTCTGATGCCGTCCTGCTCAGACCTTCCTGCTTGATGACCTGCATGACAACAACATTAAAGAGCAAAACATTAGAGAGATTAAATCCAGAGCAGCACCCGTATGACACGTTAAAATTATTACTTACCAGAGCAAATGTTTTTGTGCAGTGAATGTAGCTCAAGGAAATGCTAACAAAGGATGTTCAAATTTAAGGACATGTTTGTTTACACAATTTTGGTGCCGTCTTGGGCCTCCACATGACGTCTGATGTAAAATCTCCATCCTGAAGCAAAACCACTGCTCTAGTGTGCCATTCTGAATAATTAAAGATGTGATTCCTATCTGCATCAGACATTGTGCATCCTGTCGGCTGGCAGACATCCAGAACTGAGCAAGATTTTATAACAGCCTTATGCTGGAAAACATGAGGGATTACTGTAAAACGGTCTATCATACATTCATCCATGCCAGAAATATCTGATGGTAATTACAGTTAGAGAAAGAAAGTCGGAGGGATTGTTGATTATAAATTTTAGGGGTTAGATTCATAGTTAAGATTTGGAAAATGCCTTGAGCATATGCTAGTGCTAAGACTGACCCACACTGACTTAGATTACTGAAACCAGATCTGTGTTCATATTCAATCCTGTCATTTTATTATCTGTTGCAAACTGTAATCCTCTTATAGAGACTGGATACCAGCGCAGAAACTGACTCAAAACCTTTACTTTCACCTCTTTTGCTTTGCAGTGCTGATTTACCGTTTACTTCGGAGACAAACCAAACAAACAAGCAAACTTTCAAATGCTGAAATTTGTTGATGTACCTCTCTGATCTGCGTGCCGCATGCTACAGGCGATGCCAGCAAAGTTTTCCATAATGAACGACTCTACATCCGATCCACCGTGCTAAATGAAATCCCAGAACAGCTTCAGGCATGTACTTATTCTATCACTTTTAAATATAAACACTTCTAGATGCACAAAAATGCAGGATAAAGTTAGTTCTGGGAAAAAGTTTTTGAGCATCATTTGTTTGAAGATGCAACTTTGTTTGATATTTTGCATTGGATGTAGTGATGCACATATTTCTAAAGTGTCTTAAGCATCCAAATATGTTTTGGGGGCATTAGTATTTTAGCCTATACAATGTACTGTAAATTTCAAGGCTTGGTATTAAATGTATTAAAATTTAGCAGTAAGTGGTTTCCAGAATGACACTATGTATTATTAAATATATCATATAACATCAATAACAATACTCATTCATTAAGTCAGAAAGGGTTCATGGACTATCCCTTTACTTTCGGCATAGAGATCACTCCAGGTGTACCAGAAGACCTACAGAGTTGAGCAGAATACTGATAGAGTTTAATTGCTCTATTAGAGCAGAATGGTTTGATTTCGCTGCAAGGCATTTCACTATATGTTCCTATTCCTCTAACACCTTTTCAACCTTGCGGTAGCTTCATGTCAAAAGGCCAAGCTTTTGTATTCAGGGCCGGTCCGAATTTTCACTTTTTACATTGTCTTCGATCTGCCATGCATGAAAAGAGATCTATTCTTCTTCCACTGAGAATGAAGAAAAATGCAAATGACATGAAAATATTGCACAATGAAATTGAAATGGCTCACGCCTGTAACCGAGAGTGAAAGTGCGTTCAGAGTTTTCTCTCTGGAGAAATATGAATAAATTCATATTTTGCTCATTTTACTATGCACAGTATCTCTATGGACAGGTGTAATCTTTCGGCTGCAGGACAAGATAAAGCCCAACTGACCTGGGATCAGTTTATGAACGAGTTATTAAAAAAAGAGACAAGCTCGCCTGCTCATTTGCCATTTCAAATTAATGCATGGGTACGTGGGTAAAAGTGATCCCCAGCTATTTTCATAACATGTCAGATTCAAACATTAGATATTATATTATTGTAAACAAACCAAAACTACATGTATTCGCTTTGATTGGACTATATAATTTCTTTTCCCTTTTTTGAAACTTAAAATAGTACACCCAAAAATAAGTATTTAAAATAAAAAAAATATTTCTTCACTCTTGCAGTATTCAATAAAACCTCATGTAGGCTGTCAAGCAAAAAATCACTAAAAATGTAGTGGTCTTTTAATGGACTTAACCATTTTAATCACAAAACACTGGTCAGGAAATGAGCAATAATTGCACAAATACTGTAGGTAAAGTAACGTAGCACCTTTGTTTTCTTTAAATGTTTAAGATGAGTGGGTAAACTTGCCCCCTCCCATTTCATTTGAGATTATTGTGCGACCAGGGTTCAAATCTGGAATCTGACCAGGCCAGCCTTGATGGACTTGTTCTCAAGTGACTTCTTGGTTGTCTTTGAAATGTGGGCAGGAACAATGTCTTGTTGAAAAATAATATTTGATCATTCCTCCTTGCAGATTGGAGGAGGCAAATGAGCGCAAGAGAGCCAAGTATGCGGAGCTGGTGGAGGAGTGCAGGAGCGCCTGCTGGAAAGTACGCAGTGAGCCAGTGGAGGTCAGCTGCCGGGGCTTTGCAGGGCAGTCGATGCTCCGAACACTCAAACTCCTTGGAGTTAAAGGACAACTGTGCAGGCGAGCCATTAAGAACATCTCTGAGGCTGCCGAAAAAGCCTCATGATGGCTGTGGATCCGGAGGGGGGATCCGTGGAGTAGCTTGCCACTTGGACACAGGCTGGGGACTGATCACCCCCGGCAGGGTCGCCCGGGCGAAGGTGTCTGATGATTAAAGACCCGAAACACCTAGTGACCCCGGCGTTCAGCACTGGTGACGTGTCCAAGTAGCACCAGAAGGTGTATGTTAGAACTTTAGATAACAACTTTTAATTTTTGGGAAGCAAGCCATTCTGCAATATTATCCTGTACTCCAAAGCATTAAATGACTTTTCAGAGTGAATTTCACCAATACCACTAGCTAAAAAGGCTCCCCACACAATGACAGCTATTTCTCCATTCTTCACCATGGTCGAGATGCATTTATTATTATATTTCCCATCAGATTTTTGAAGACACCGCTCAGGAGCATCACCATGCTTCTTCACTCCACACACAACTTCCCATTATCTGCTGAAACCTTCATTCTGTCTTTGATGTTTTTCTGAGAAAAGCAGCAATGGCATTTTAAGTAGTGCATTTGCTTAAATTTGGTCAATTTCCTGACCAATAATTTGTGGGTAAGAGAATTAAAAGCTTAGCTTATCCATTTTGAAAAAAAGGGCTTGGACCTTTTTATTTTTTTTGCCCAGGAGTGTTTATGTTAGCAGCAAGATGCTACCTTGCGACCAGCAACATATCATTCAACATATCATAAATACTCAGATGTTTTCATTTGCAAGGCATTAAAACATATATGAAAGATCAAAACAGCAAAGGTTTAAAATCATAAATGATAGCTCACTCAACAGGCCCAAAACACTCTTACTCTGGCCTCAATCCATCTTCATTGTTTAACCCTGCAACATCTCTATTTTTCTCTTTTATCGGAAAACTGACCTCTTCTGTTGGTTTGAAAATGGTCATTAAAGGGGCATTCCACCTCTGGGAAGATGAATGTGTATTTAAAATGGGTCATTTATGTAGAAGAAATGTGAAATTATTTTTGAATTTGGAGCTTTCTAGACTGAGAAAAGCCAGAAAATGTATTTTTGGCTTATGTGGATGAAAGAAAACAACTCCCAGAATGCATTTGCTTCGCAGTCCTAGGAGGCCACGCCTACCGGTAACAGAGCGCGAAGGTTCAACATGTTTAACAAGGCTAGGCTACTAGGTGATGAGTGTGCCCAGGTTTTTGAGATCGCCCATTATGTCCGGGATTCGGCTTTTGCGTTCTAGAGTCGCCATTCATCAAGTTTACTGTGGCGAGCAGGACGAGTGAGGGCCGCGGGAGAACGGCGCGAGGCCGGTGGCGTGATTACTGATGAGCGACACCTGTGAGACGCACCGGTCTCGTAGCGAGCGTGCATGTGAGACAGACTGTGCTCCAAACCGCGTAGCGCGCGCGCACGGTAGTGTGCAGATAGCATCCTGTTCATCATCACTCCAAGCTATACTCAAAAGTTGGCAGCTATGCAGATTTGGACTTGTGCAAAAAGTGGCTACAGGCTATCAATAACCCGAAGTTCGGAGAGGACACAGCCATTGAAGCACTAAAACATCTGACGTGTGCAGTCTACATTTCAATCCAGAAGATTTCGAACCCAAACCCTTAGGATTGAACTGAGACCCGCGCTTGTGAAAATCGCAATTCCGTCGATATTTACCTTGCCAGATGATGACGACGAACAGCCAGGTCTGGAACTAGCAGTGCTTAGCAGCGCTAAATGCATTTGCCTGGAGGTAAGGTTCTTTCTGACTCGACTCTATTAGCAGCTAGTGGCTACTGAGAACACACACTGACATAGTCGTCTGCTGTAAAGCAACACATCTTCTATGATTTGTCTGTTTACAAACTAAATATCTTGTATGTTTTGCTCGACCTTCGTCCATATTTTCAAAAAGTTTCTGCGAGTGAAATCAAACGCACTGGCACTGATCTGTGATAGGTCTGTTAGCGCATTAGGTCCAACCCCCTATGGGTGGGTTTGAAAGGGTGGGAACTAGTGCTTGTAGTCTTTACAGAAATCCCCCACTCTTACACTTCCTCCTACAATGACGTAAAATGTCGATTTTTGCGTCATTGTAGGAGGAAGTGAAAAAGGTAAATAGCGGATTTCTCTCGTCTCAGGGGAAAATGAGAGAGTGTTGCACGACCATTCAATAGTATGACTGGG
Organism: Semotilus atromaculatus; assembly: GCA_031834385.1. Lineage (NCBI taxonomy): Eukaryota > Metazoa > Chordata > Actinopteri > Cypriniformes > Leuciscidae > Semotilus > Semotilus atromaculatus. The sequence goes on along the minus strand of JAULUF010000052.1, from coordinate 7,810,275 downwards.
TTTCTAACAATGGAAAGCTTCATGCAAATGGGTGGAGTGTCCCTTTAAGATGACAGATACACGTTAAGGAGGTCAAAAGACCCCACTTAATTACGTCAATTGAACGGGTGAAAGAAAAGAGACTGATTTTGGTCTTACCTGTGAGAGCTCACTGCTGTCAACTCTTCCGCTACCATCTGCGTCAAAGCGCTTGAACATCATGTCCACCAGATGCTTCCTAGTTGCCATATCCTTCTCATGGCTGCCATGGTTACCAGAGGTCAAGTACCTCTGAGCGTGTAAGTCCAACATCTTGGTCTTCAATTTTTTATAATCTCCCAGACGACAGTTATCATCTGTGAAGAGTGGGAGAGAAATGGTGGTCAGATCAGTGAGGGGTATGGAGATGTATTCATGGTTCTGCAGCACTACTAATTCATCAATCCTGTGGCAATATGAAGACATTTTTACAAATGGTCAAGTGAGGAATTCTAACAGGTCTGTCATGTAAATAAATAATGAGAATTTGCAGATTTGGTGGATCTCACAAGAAGAATCAGATAAACTTGAGGATTTCCAAATGTATTTTCATTTATACATTTGGTAGGCACATTCATCGAATGTTAATTAGTGCATTCGAAGCATATGTTTTGACATTCTGCATTCCCTGTGAATCAAACTCTCAACCTCGGTGTTGCTAGCATACTGTTCTACAAGATACAGAAAGGAAAAATGAAAATGAACTCTGAATGGAATGCATTCGTGACTTTAAACATACATATAATATATAAATAATAGTCAAAACATATTTATTTACCTTATTTTTCTATTTTCTGTGAATGTGTGAGACATTAGCCACTATAGGCAAATAACTAGAATAACAAAGTGCAGTAAATGGAAAAACGATTTGTCCTACAAACCAGCGTGTTGATTACGATAATTACATAAAATAATATGATACTGAATACCAGTTTGCAATATCAAGCAGCACACAACTAAAATAACAGGAAGCGAATGACACCAGAAGCCTAGAGCATTTAATGCCGCGTTCCAGGCAACCTGTAACCCGTGTTTTTCCAACCTGTAACCCGTGAAAGTGCACTGGAACGGCAGTCAAACCCGTGACTTCCCACCCGTGAACTCGTACTAGATCGATGTACTCCCAGTTACGAGCTCTGACGTCACGGGTATAAGGTTGGAAAAACACGGGTTACAGGTTGCCTGGAACGCGGCATTAGTTACAGTTGGCTGCGCCTGTTCTTATGTTAAAGATAAGGTGGATACAACAGTTCAATATACATGAAGTTAATGTAACCTTACATTGTAATGCAAATAGTTTCAAACAAAACCTCTGTACTAAAACAGAACCAATGACTGTACATCTCCGAGCAACACAAATTAGTTTAGCGTTTCTTTAATTCTGAATGATTTGGCATTTTGAATGATTCAATGATTTAATTCCTGAATAAATCAGCGTTTAAAAAAAAAAAGTTTTAACAAATTATTCAATGACTCATAATAACAGTCTCGTGTTTCATTCCTAAATAATCAGCGTTTCTGAACAAATATTTTCAATTAATGATTCATTGACTCACTCATGAAGTCTACCAACTGGTGTAACTATGTAACTTGAATTACAAGAACAGAATGCATAAATTAGAGGTAGACATATGATGGTAAAAACAGCGAGTATAAATCTTCAAACAGCTCAATCATTATGTCTATCAATAAAATGACAAAATGCGATACTGCTGTCTCGACAATAATGGGTTACAGAAGAATCGCTCGGTGTTATGCAAACACAGCAGAGGAGGACAGACTGTGCATTATTCTAGCATTCGTGTTAGTTAGAGAAAGCACTGGAAAGGTGGCATAGGGACTTAAAACAGTTGCTGGAAACAATGGCTGAGAAGTCTTGTCAAAAAGCATTTGACAATATTTGAGATGTTTTTGTCATTATATGTAGCTCAGGTGGTGCAGTGTGGCATCTTATGAGAATACCGATGTTGTTTCTGGAGCATAAGAGATGGATAATGAAAGGCAGACACAGAAATGAAAGCAAAAAAGGGAGGGAGAAAGAAAGAGGTTGAGGAAAAGCAGCTGGTTTTAAAGACTGTCAAACTAGTTTCACTGACATGTCAAGTCATTCACAGCTCATCTCCACATGACTGCACCACTAACTGCAATGTGTGTGTGTGATATACTGAGATATATGAATATACGTGTCTGAGCCTGCTGGTGTGTGCATGTGTGCTGATCAGCCAAAGCGTGCCACACATCACAAAATGGCCTCTACTTTGACAAGCCACCATGGCAGTAAAGCTTCCTTCCCTAGAAATGGCAGAATGAATAAAAGATAAATGGCTGTCTACCGACTACCTTGCCCAGAGGAGATGAAGGTCAGTGTCGTCAAACGTATGTGTGCGTGCACGTTTGCACACACGGCACATTAGCATTACCATATTTTGGTTCGTGGCAAATGAGGAACTGCATGTCTTCTATCATATTCCAGACTTGCAGATGTGTGACTGGGGGAATATTTACACTGCATCATCCACCGTGATTTGACAGCTGTAGAGTTCCAGCAATTTTGTTAAACCGTGCAGAAGGCAAAACTCTGAAATGTGTGGAAAACTCTAGAATCAGAGCTACATTTCAACAGGAGCCATGCACGTGTCCCTTGATTTTTAGTGTGGACTGAAGCTGTGAGAAACCGTGTTTGTGAATAAAACGCACCAAAGATTAATATGCACTACATTATAGTGACACAACTGGTTATTGAAAAAATAACAACTGTACACAGTCCCAAACCTACAGTATTTTTGGGGGGCTTTTGTTTACTTCAAAACACATTTTTCTTGTGATCTTAACAAAAAAAAAAAAAAAAAAAACTAGCTACAGTATCAGTTTTTCTTTTGTTCTGTTAATTAATTATTTGCAACATCTATTGTATTTTTAACGTAACAGGATTTCAGGGCTACAAATCTTCAGAGTTTCAAGAGGTCCATTTATTTTCCCAGAAACAGTTTGACCAATCAAAGGTCCTAAAATAACTTACTGTGTACAATGCAGTCAATATGTTTGGATATGTATGAAATTTAGGGATGCAAAACCAGTAAGCCGAGATTTATTTTCATGTTGTCATGCTGACTTATCTAGGATACAATCACAAGTAATTATTCAGTTCCATTCTGAATTATTTGCATACCCCACAAGATAAATGACTTCAAAGCAGCTTTAAAAAAGGACAGTGCTAATTGCTCAGACTGGCAGTTATGTTTTAGGAGAACATGGGTGACTGGACAAACACCAAAAGTACCATTGTCATGACATGCAACATGTTTCCTGTCCTCTGTTCAGGAGATTGTTCATCTTTTCATGACATATGCCGCTTCAAATGCTCAAGTTCTCAATGTGAAGGAAAAAAAACGGTATATTAAATAATGATAAATTACTCGTGGAAACATTTGTTTAACAAAAATAGGGTCAAAAACATAATAAACTAAATAAATAATCTGTTCCGCATTAGATGCTTATTTGCTTCTTATTTTGTAAAGAATGCCAAAGCGTGAGCCAGTACATAAGGTATGTAGGGTGTTATACAGAAGGGGGATGAAACGTCTACACAAAAGAAATAGGTTTTACTTATAGCAAGAACAAAAACCAGAAAGGCCGTTGTTTCCAACTGTTCTATTTATGCATTCTCTCTACAAATTTCTCCCACAGAGGAGCACATTTACAAAGTTCTTCAATGACCTTCCTGTCTTTATTTGTTCAACCTTCATCCCTCAGAGAGTTTCTTATGGATGAAGGCTATTAAATATATATCCGTCCTCCAATGTACGACACAACCGAGACCTCTAGTACTACAGAAGGTCACTGATAATGGACCCATCATGCAACTGTTTCTCATCTCAGTAAACACACGTGTGAGCGCCAGGTCCGGTGGTAATAGCACTCCATCCATGTCTAACCAGAACCCAGATTCATCCTCTTGTGTGTTCCTGAATAAAGTATAGTATGATGGTATTGCTCACATAGGATGTGCAGTTGATGGTTGTGACCCGTGGCCCGGCAGCGAGAAGCGTGCTATGGCTGGTTGCCCATTCTGATGGGAATTTTGGGTCATCATATTACTTTGCGAAAGTGAGGAGCTGCGATAAACAAGTTTGTGATGGGCAATTCAAGACACGTAGACAAATAAAAGTGTTAGGATGCATGTGTCTAGCTCGATATGCAAGCTGCTGTTAATTATAATTGGGGTAATAATTGATAGGATATAGTGCTAAGAGGACTTCACAATACGCATTCACCTAAATATAGTCATGAACAATGATAGTTCACTCCTTAGACCACACACAATAAATATTTCATTTAAAACTCTGTTTACTAATTTAAATTTACTCGCCCTCATGTCATTTTAAATGAGAAAATCCTTGAACCCCCAAATAAATGTGTGTTTTTTTAGCACAAAAACAGAATATTATAATGATTTCTATAAAAGGCTTTGTCTATATTTAAAGTTCGTCCTGACATTTCTTGTTAAAATGTCAGTCTTTGAATTTAATTTTATGTCCTTACATTTAAATTCTATATCCTGTTTGCTACCTCAATTCAAATTCAGAAAATAAATTGGAACATAAAAAGCATTCTCAATTCAGTTTAATGTGACATCAGCACACCACCCTGCACTTCACAGTTTGACAGAGCCTCTTAAAACAGTTCAGAATATCCGTATTCTTTGACAAGCATTACACAACTTCAGCATTAAGCACAAAGTCATTTATTACAAGCCATAAAACCACTCAAGTGGCCTGCGTGGTTCACTTTGAAGCAAAACTTGACACGTCCAGGCTGCCCAGAGGAATAACACAGGAAAAGCAGGTTTGATCTCTCTCCGTTTGAAATTGGTTTAGACGGCCACCTGCATTCATATCTGCATGTTTGATCCACTTCCTGTGATGTATGGGATCCTGAGTCACTTTGAAAACCACACTGGTTAATCTAGTTAGATCAGATGAAATTCAGTCCTGTCAGAAGGTGGGTCTAATATGGTGGCATTAATAAAAACAGCTTGAGGGCTTGTTAATATTAACGAGCCAATTTGATCATTTAGATAATTCATTAAGAAATAATAATAAAACGGATGCTGTAAATTCTGGATGCTGCTCCTGGGTACCTGCTTCAGCTCACCTGGCTTGTGATTTATCAAGCCATCCTGAAAAACTTGGTTAGTTTCGGATGTTTGGTTGGAGCTAAGCTCTGCAGGACAGTGCATGTGTCCCCAGGAGAAGTGATAAATATCTCGGCTGCGAGTCATTATTTTGGGGGAATATTACAGATAAAAAAATCATTACTCAGCTGAGATCCCTCAGCAGCACCTTTAATGTTTTTTTCCTCTTGGCCTTCTCCGTGGTTTCATCATTTACCCACCTTCATATCAATTAAAACCTGTAACCTTCTGTGGAACTCAAAAGAAAAAAATTCTTAACAAAGAACTGTTTTTGTACATACATTGAAAGACAATTGGGTCAAGAACAACACTGGACCCCTCCGACTTTCACTGTATGTAATAAATAAGTCAAAGTTCCAGAGAAAAAAATGCATAAATAAACATTTGGAAAGGCACAAGAGTGTGTAAACGAATGATTTTTTTTTGGTGAACTGCCCTTTAAAGGTAAGTGACTAGAAAACCAAAGTATTCAACCATTATTCTATCTTGGTTTCATTAACTTATCTGTCACACTAATATTTAGTTTGCTAGTACTACAGTCTGCAAAGATTCTGATGGAAATTGATAATTTGTGTTATACAACTCTCTCATATTCTCTTTGTGAAACATTGTTAAGCATATGAATATAACAACATTTCACATACATTTTTTTTTGTTGCATAATTAACCTCTTTTGGGATATAAAAAAAATCTGCCCTTAGGATTGCAACAACATTAATGAACCCTAAAGCAGCTAAAATTGTCTATGCTCCATTCCTCTAATTCTTTAGGTCTCTCTCTTTTTCTGTACATTTTCTACATCACCACAGTGAAATTTTCGCTCTGTTGTATTGATGCCCTGTGATCATCCCAGATCGGTGCAACAGCAGTAGATCAGGGTCTCTGTGTGCTGCTGTTCTCAAAGTACATCGCTCTACATGCTCTATACATCAAATACACACCCCGCTTCAGTCTCTGCTTCAGTCTGAGGTCACTGATTCCAGTCTTTAAGGGCACAGGGCCAGTGCCATTGCTGTCAAGCTCTGGCGCTGCAGAAATGGACGTGTGAACGCAGTGGGCTGTAAAGTCTGCTCTCTCTCTCTCTCTCTCTCTCTCTCTCTCTCTCTCTCTCTCTCTCTCGCGCACTGTGCCTGACCACCTAACATTTCGCTGGAGAATTTCACAGGGAGCGCATTCAATAACAATCTACCTGCTGCTGGATATCCATTTGAGTTGTTGCAATGACAAATTTAAAACTCTCTGGCAGGCTATTATTCAGGCTCTCCCAGCGTGATGTGCGAGTGAAAACTTTGCATTTGCCTTAGTGTTTTGTCCTTTTTCCTCTTTCGTCTTCATTGTTTTTGTCTCTCTGTGTCTCAGTAGTGCTGCTTTATTCTACATAAAGTAAGTCATCTTCTCCAGCTGTCTACCTCCCGTTTCACCTCTAATTTGATTTCCACACTCTCTTTTCTCCTGTCACAGGTTCTTTCTATTCTCCTTTCTTACCCCTGTCCCTTTATCTCTGATTTCTCACTTTCGCAGGCACTGGTACACCTTTGAGGAGCTCATTACCTGCCGGTAGATGCGGATGTGGCTTCTCTTCAGGCTGGAGGTGACAGTGACATTAAAACAGCTCAGGGTCTTATTATCACTCTTCTAAAACCGCAACAGAACAATCTCTCTCTCCTTCTCCCTCTGTCTTGAGCTGTAAGGACTATAACAATTGTTATATATTTATTTATTTTTTGAATTGGAAATGTTCTGAAATGTCACGTAGGCTACACACATTGGTAAAAGTAAATTGATTATTTTGACAAATATAGTAACTGCAATTTAAACCCCTTGGAAACACTTAGATTTACATAGAAACTTTAGCAAAATTGTTAGTAATGATGCAAAAGTGAATCAGATTTTACAATGGAATTCAAGGTCATAGCATCTGCTGAGATGGTTTGTGTGGGGCATTCAACACTAAAACAGAGCTTCATATTTATTTAATTAAATTTCAACATTGGCAGTTTAATAATGTGCCAGTAATTATTAAGACTCAAAAGACTCAAGTAATGCATACAGTACATACAGTACTACAGTCAGTTTGAGCAAGGTCGGTGGAAGCGAAACTCACAGTTTAAGTGCTGAAGGTCCCGTACACACTTGGAGGAACTGACTTTGACAGATATAACGAGTGAGAGGCTGACAAGGCCATCTCGTCACGAACAACAATATTTTGCCAAGGCTCGGCTGAGCCGGCCACCCTGAGGGTCAGTGACAGAGAGAGACTATATGAGAGGAGGACAGAGAGATTTCTTAAGGCTCTGCCACTCTTTTCTTCTGTGTGGGGCACTTTTTTGGCACTGGTATCAGACTGAGTGGTAAAGGGTTGCTGTTGGCAGTAGCTACCATTGAGGAACAGAAGAGATATAATACCTGATAACATCAGCAGAAGAGAGGGTAAACAACACAAAGACAAAGAAAGACCATCTATTGAATTTAGAATGCATTTCTGACCGAAGAAGCAACAAAAAGCATCCAGATCTCATAGTTTTTGCCAGGAGAATGAAAGAAACAATCATTATGAATGATCAGGGTGAAAAACAGTCTTCAGTAGGGCTGGTAGGGCAGTCTTCTTCAGTGGTATAATATTCATTTGTAGAAATATTTATGCAACTGTAAATGCTCACTTTGATATAAATTAACACTAGTACCTCTTACATTCGCAAGGGAAGCTCAGCTTCCCCTATAATGTCAAAAAATTTATGGTCAAATATGTACTGTGTTAACATTGTATTGGCTAAAAATGCATTAGAACACGTTCATCTCGAAGACGAGTTCGTTCAGAATCAGCTACATATAGCAGGTCGGCTGACTCGATTTCCTTCTCATACATTCCCGTAGCGTCAGTGCATTTCCCTGTTGAAGCCGAGCGTCCATTGACTTCAATTGGGCTGCTTTGAACAGTGATGCTAAAACACTGATTCACAGGTGTACAAAATAGTGTATTTGATATATATTAATCAGCAAAATCTAGAATTCTTGAGTTGGAATGTGAAGTGAATTGGAAAGTAGTATGATCATTTAAATGGGAATGACAGGAAAAGGAATTTATTGAATTGCAATTCACAGAAATCCAACAGAGCATTCTGGGAAATGAAGAGTTACTCTACTCTGGTTTACAAACGTATGTTTATGAAATATAATAAATAATATAAAATACTACTTCTAATAAAAATTAAAAATATTAAAAACAGTAATCATGTGAAAAATTATTTTTTTAACATTTTAATAATATTTCACAATATTACTCTTTTTTTTTACTGTGAATATTTAGGCCTAACTTAGTAGTAGTTATTAATATGAACTCACACAATCCCAACCGATTATCCACGAGTGCAATAACTCTACCAGACCCTCAGGTCAGGGGGGGTCACACAAAATCAGTATGTGGTTTATGGGGATTCTCCATAGGCATAATGTTTTTTTTCATATACTGTACAAACTGTATATTCTATCCCCTAAACCTACTTAGGGTATAACAGAAAGCATTTGGCATTTTTAAATTTAGGTTTACGAGGACTCCATGTTTACATCGTAAGCATGCTTACATTGTAATACCCATGTCATCATACATATTTGTGTCCTCATAAACCATATATAAAAGAACACACACACACACACACACACACACACACACACACACACACACACACACACACACACACACACACACACACACATGTCTGGTTCGCTATCTTTGTGGGGACTCTCCATAGGCGTAATGGTTTTTATACTGTACAAACTATGTATTCTGTCCCCTTACACTGCCCCTATCCCTAAACCTACCCATCACAGGAGACATTCTGCATTTTTACATTTTCAAAAAACATTACTTAGTGTGATTTATACGCTGTTTTCCTCATGGGGACCGCTGACTGGTCCCCACAATGTAGGTGATTTCAGGTTTTACTATACTTGTGGGGACATTTGATCCCCACAATGTAATATAAACACGAGCACACACACACACACACACACACACACACGTGCTTCATTAATATCCACGTGCATCCACAAGAAAACGGATATGTTAAAACAGTCAGCAGTTCTCAAGCTGTCAAAAAATATTTGATTGACGGTTCATGTCTCTAAAGATGCAATTCAAAACTTCAATTGTTATAGGTTGTCCTTGTTTTACCTTCAAAACTAAAGCTGACCTAAAAAAGTCAATATGTATCTCAGCATTCTTGCCGATCACAGAACACCCCATTCATTTAATGTGTGTCCAAAAATGGGCTCAGCCCACTGTGGCATTGGGCCTGTGTGTAATCAGACTGCTGGTGATAAACGAAGTAATCTGCGGTATTGGCAACCCGCTCACTCATGCTTTCTTTTTGTGTTGGCTGGTTGGGAAGGACTGTCAGTCAAACTGATAGGCCTGTCCAGCAGACACTCTTCACAGCGGCCTTATGGGAGAACCACAACAAACATCCAGGGTTTTAATCAAAGTAACAGCCAATTTGCTTGTGTCTTAAATTGACATTGTGTGCATAACAACAGTCTTATGTGAAATGTGAGAAGTGGCTAATAACGAGGTTTGATATTAGACACAGTTGCTATATATCCACATACAGTCAATATATGAATATCAATATTCATATATTCACACTATCATTAAAAAGTTTGGAGTTGGCATGATTTTTTATTTATTTGTGAATTATTATTACAATTTAACATAATTAATGCTGGGCAACGATTCAATTTTTTAATCGTGATTAATCGCATGATTTTCTGTGATTAATCGCATAGTTAATGCGCAAAATTCAATAATGAATTCAAAAGTAGTGTATTGTGCACTTTTATTTGACAAGTAATGCTATATAAACAAAAGCAAACTCTTAAATGCAACTCTATGCAAACTCTTAAATCAAATAAGGTAACATAAATTGGTTTTCTTTTCTTTCTTTTAACAGAATACAGATACAGACAGAAACATTTTTCTTTTATCATGGATCAGTATAAACTGTCTATGTTCAATAGATAGTGTCCCTGTTAGAGTGAGGTGAAGTGGTCAAGCACAAAAAAGTACACAGGGATTCAGGTGAATTTTCGGTACTTTTTTAGTCCATGAAGTCAACTTTGTAGTGGTTAAAAATAACTTTGGTTTCGAGATTTTTTTTTTATAAAACATTGATCATAATTAAATGGGATTATGTCTGCTAGGCTCGAAGTCATGCGCAGTCACAAAATCTGTCGTACACACTGCCAAGAGAAATAGGCCCTTGCGCACCTTCGCGCTCGTGCGGACGCGACAAGTATAAACCAAGCTTGAGGTGCCAGAACTGCAGATGATAGAATGTTTGATGTAGCCATATTTAAATCATAAATCAGCTGCGTGGATGAAAATTGCTGATGTTATCGGATGTTCAGGTGAGATTCTCAATTCATTCAGTTAACGGACGCTTCAGACTCGGAAACGATTGTATTTAATTGTACAGTACAATCTTAACATAGTGCAGACATTATCTTAATTTCATAATATCCTTAAACATAACGATATTGCTGGCCATAAACTGAGAATGTGTGCGTCCGGTGTGCGATATACCTTGAGTTGTCCAAGACGGCTACGCTTTTTCATTCTGTGTGCGACCTCCTTTAGGCCCACCCCAAATGCTCTCATTTTTTGAGACGTGTGAGGACGCTCATCCCAAGCCAGCAGTGATCATCATTCTAACGTGTTAACTTGCCCAACCCTAAAAATAATGTTTTTCTATATATTTTAAAATAGGACTGTGAAACGATTCATCGCGATTAATCACATCCAAAATAAAAGTTTGTGTTTACCTAATATATGTGTGTGTACGGTGTATAATTATTTTCTCTATATACAGTGAAGAAAATAAGTATTTGAACACCCTGCTATTTTGCAAGTTCTCCCACTTGGAAATCATGGAGGGGTCTGAAATTGTCATCGTAGGTGCATGTCCACTGTGAGAGACATAATCTAAAAAAAAAAATCCAGAAATCACTATGTATGATTTTTTCACTATTTATTTGTAAGATACAGCTGCAAATAAGTATTTGAACACCTGAGAAAATCAATGTTAATATTTGATACAGTAGTCTTTGTTTTCAATTACAGAGGTCAAACGTTTACTGTAGTTTTTCACCAGGTTTGCACACACTGCAGGAGGGATTTTGGCCCACTCCTCCACACAGATCTTCTCTAGATCAGTCAGGTTTCTGGGCTGTCGCTGAGAAACACGGAGTTTGAGCTCCCTCCAAAGATTCTCTATTGGGTTTAGGTCTGGAGAATGGCTAGGCCACGCCAGAACCTTGATATGCTTCTTACAGAGCCACTCCTTGGTTATCCTGGCTGTGTGCTTCGGGTCATTGTCATGTTGGAAGACCCAGCCTCGACCCATCTTCAATGCTCTAACTGAGGGAAGGAGGTTTTTCCCCAAAATCTCGCAATACATGGCCCCGGTCATCCTCTCCTTAATAGAGTGCAGTCGCCCTGTCCCATGTGCAGAAAAAACACCCCCATAGCATGATGCTACCACCCCCATGCTTCACAGTAGGGATGGTGTTCTTGGGATGGTACTCATCATTCTTCTTCCTCCAAACACGGTTAGTGGAATTATGACCAAAAAGTTCTATTTTGGTCTCATCTGACAACATGACTTTCTCCCATGACTCCTCTGGATCATCCAAATGGTCATTGGCAAACTTAAGACGGGCCTCGACATGTGCTGGTTTAAGCAGGGGAACCTTCCGTGCCATGCATGATTTCAAACCATGACGTCTTAGTGTATTACCAACAGTAACCTTGGAAACGGTGGTCCCAGCTCTTTTCAGGTCATTGACCAGCTCCTCCCGTGTAGTTCTGGGCTGATTTCTCACCTTTCTTAGGATCATTGAGACCCCACAAGGTGAGATCTTGCATGGAGCCCCAGTCCGAGGAAGATTGACAGTCATGTTTAGCTTCTTCCATTTTCTAATGATTGCTCCAACAGTGGACCTTTTTTCACCAAGCTACTTGGCAATTTCCCCATAGCCCTTTCCAGCCTTGTGGAGGTGTACAATTTTGTCTCTAGTCTCTTTGGTCTTGGCCATGTTAGTAGTTGGATTCTTACTGATTGTATGGGGTGGACAGGGGTCTTTATGGAGCTAACGACCTCAAACGGGTGCATCTAATTTAGGATAATAAATGGAGTGGAGGTGGACATTTTAAAGGCAGACTAACAGGTCTTTGAGGGTCAGAATTCTAGCTGATAGACAGGTGTTCAAATACTTATTTGCAGCTGTATCTTACAAATAAATAGTTAAAAAATCATACATTGTGATTTCTGGATTTTTTTTTAAAGATTATGTCTCTCACAGTGGACATGCACCTACGATGACAATTTCAGACCCCTCCATGATTTCTAAGTGGGAGAACTAGCAAAATAGCAGGGTGTTCAAATACTTATTTTCTTCACTGTAAATGCACACACATGCATATATATTTAAGAAAAATCTGTTATTTATACAATATTTATATATAATATAAATTATATAGAAATATATATATATATAAATATTTCTTAAATATATACTGTACATGCATGTGTGTGTATTTATAAAATAATTATACACAGTACACACATATACTATGTAAACACAAACTTTTATTTTGGACGCGATTAATAGTTTCACAGCCCTATTTTAAAATGAAGTGTATTCCTGTGATAGTAAAGCTACAGTTTTAGCAGTCACTATTCCAGTCGTGATCTTTCAGCAATCATTCTATTATGCCGCTTTGTTGCTCAAGAAACAACGATATATATGAAAATAATGCTGAGAAGTTTACTGTACATAAACACTGTATGTATATATATAAAACAACAACACCACAACACATTATGAAATGTTCTGTAGAACAAAGTACGTAGCTATTGTGTTATTTTAATTCAAGGGGCCATGTTGACCTTTCTGCAAAATAATTGCCCATACGGACAGAATAATCAACACGTGACCATTAATGCACTCTGAAGGCTGCCATAAAAACATGAAATAGCCGTGACAATCAAAGGGGAGCAGAAGTGTTTTATCTCAGAAGATCAAAATAATTATGTCACGTGTCACAGTGCTTGATATCACCTCATAAACATTAAAGGCTCTACAGTATTTTCATGCTGGCTGCGCAGACATTTGATATTCAGTTACCCGTAATGTGCCGAACAATGTTTCTTTGATGGAAAAAGGAAGGGAGTGAAACATTGAACGGCTGCCATTACAGAGTGACGGTGGAGGCCACGATATAAGAACAAAGGCAAACAGTCGCCAGAAGATCTTCTACAGTCCTTCTTACAATGGCAATTTAGCAATCACAGCAAACGTAATACTGACTGACGTGACTGATAACAAAACTACAATCCCTTGGCCTTTAAAAAGAGTGTGAAAGATTTATCTAATCTGAGCTTCTCCACTCCATATACTGAAGGAGGACAGTTTGTGATTCTATAGATAAAAAAGAATTGCTTCCCTCCCTCAAATATACATTCTCTCCTTGAACATTTCTGCACAATCTGAGAGGTTAGTGAATGCCTTCGAGCACTTAGCATAGCGTTGGAGTCAGGGAAATGAACACATGACCTCTCTCTGCCAGTGTAAAGCTGCACAAGTGTAACAGGAATTTAATGAATTGCAAGAAATGCAACACATTGACACAACAGAGAAACTTGAAGTGTTCTGTTTTGAGATGTGTCTATTTTGAAGACTTGGGAAGTTAATGTACAGTGCCCTACACTAATATTGGCACCCTTGGCAAATTTGAGCAAATGTGACTGTGAAAACAAATCTGCAATGTTTATCCATTTGATATTTCATTAAAAAGATATTATTATTTCATTAAATATTCCCTTAATCCTTCATCACGATGAATAAAACCAAAGAAAATAGTTCTGATGTGGAGCAAAAGAGAAAGTGGCTGTAAGAAAATAGCTAAAGCATCGAAAGTAATTCCAATCAACTAAAGATGTTACAAATCTGACTGGGATTTAACTTGGGAAAAGGACGTTAAAATAATTGGGTGTCAATAATTGTGGCCAATGTGAACAAGACAAAAACATTTATTTAATAATGAGACCACACACCACCCACACACACACACACACACACACACTAAATTGTTTTACTTCAATGAAAGGTTAGAATTTAGTGAATTTTTTGAATGAAATATCAAAGGGATAAACAATGCAGATTTATTTTCACATCCACCTTTGGTCATATTTACCAAGAGTGCCAATTTTTAGTGGAGGGCACTGTATTAAACATAGTATAATAAATGTAGTTAATTAATGCATTAATTATTAATAATAATTATTAATGCATAATGAATTATATGCATGTTAACCCATTCCAAATTCAAATGTTTCTTCTTTGCTACCTCAAGAATTTAAAACGTATTCCCAATTAAATTCTGCATAAAGCTCAACCCTTAGAACAATTCTGGATTTATAGGTTTTGCTAGGTGAATTATAGGTGAATAATTATAGGTGAATAATAGTTTATTTTAGGTGAATAAGTAACGGCTGAAGGGGTTGCAGCCGTTGCAGGGGTTTGTTAGGCATGTCCGCTTCGCGTCGTGCCTAACAACGCCCTTCAGCCGTTACTTATTCACGATACAGCACAGCCTCTCGTACCTTATTGCTTACATATAAGACACTTAACAAGTCAAGCTCACAATAATCCCCCAACAAATCTCCAGAGGTTTCATCATCTGACAGTAACCTGTAACACTCAGAACATTCATCTGTTCCACTGATAAGCTAGCAGGGTGTTACGACATTCTAGCTAGGCAGAAGCAATTGTCCTCCCCAAGCTTATTTCGCTGCTTTGCTAAGATTGATGACAGCAGCCGTCGGGTTCTAGACGAAAAGATGCATGAGACAATTCCGAACCTCAATTCCCCATATGACAGCAATTCAACACAAAATGGGCCATTGACTTTTTTTCCTTTAAGCAGTCCAATTCAACCAAACATCACCATGGCTAAATGCACAGAATTCATCTTCATTCCAGCGCAATAAGAGAGGTGAGATGTCCCATCCATCTAACAGTAGACCAAAGTATGTCCGTGACGAAATAATATCATATTCCTTGGGCGGCTAACCAAATTAGGAGATCTAAATTGGGACAGAGCTTCTCCATCAAGACAATGAGTCAATTATCTTGAATGTTATGTCTCCACTAACTATGCCATCCATCTTCTTTCCACTCCTTTTGTCTTATTAAATAAATCACTAAAAAAATGTAATAGACCAAGACTTTTCCTCATTTTCCTACATGTTTCATCAAAAGGGGCACATCAAGGAGTCCAGACTTTCTCATGCTTAAAAGTGGCTACTACACCTGTGACTACACCTGCCTTTGTTATTAAAAGGGAAGCACGAGGACTTTGAAGCCTCCAGAATCAGATGTGAAGAGAGCACTTTAAAAAGCAGATGACATTCAGCATTATCATTAATAGCTTGAGCTGATGATGAGATTTACAATTACAGGAAATCCTGGAAATTCTTTTCACGTGAGCTCATATTTCATCTGCTATTATATCCTCACTAAATAGCTTACTGTATATATAAAAACCAAACAACCTTATCAGGCTGTAGCAAACAAACCATCACACCCAGTGCTTGTGTGTCTGCATTCATGGTTAGAAATTATATAAAAGGGCCAATGACATAAAAGGTGAAATAGTGAAATAAGGTGAAATAGAGACAAAATAAAGACAAAATAATCATATTTCCAAAAAAGTTGTAAATATATTTGTGTAAAAAATATACAAATATCATGAATTATTAATTCAGAAATATCATGTTTTAGGGAATCCCACTACAACCTTAAATAAATAAATTGAGCACACGCTCATCATAAAAGAGTTGTATTCAAGTCACATATGCATTGAATTTCATTGAATGTATTTTTGAATTTACAAAAATGTGTTTTATATCATTGATAGCAAAACATTTGATCTTCAATGAATTGTACATTTTGTATGTAAATATAAGCATAATTATAGTTTGGGGATTGGTAAGATTTTCTTTAAAATGGTACATTTCCCCAACAAGCCTGAAAAACCAAAAAAAGTGTCCTTTGACTCTAGCTGACTTTCTAATTATATTCTCACTAAATAGCTAAGAGAATGAAAAAATGAAGCTTCATAAAGCTGCACCAGACAAAGCATCAAACAAATGCATTGTGCTTGCGTGTCTGCATTCATGATTTTAGGGTCTTAATAAGGTTCCCGTGTCTCAGTTTTCGGTGCAGATGTGATTGTGATGCTGCTCTAATCCTGCGCACGCTGCATGCGGATGATCAGATAATCCCGCGGGGGCGGGTTGAAACGTTTAATCACGCCTCCTGGAGCTTCGCCATGCATGACCTCATCTTTACCTCCCCAGCTTCACTAGAATTACAGAGCAATTAAAATCGGAGTACAGCTTACAGTGCATCTTAGATATGCTATTTTCCCCTGAAACCTTGACTATTGAAAACAGTTCTCTACACCAGAAAATAAACAGTTGGGTCAACTGTGTTTACATCATAACATTTCTGGATTCTTGCAATAGTCTGGCTCAGTGTAAAGTGGATCTTATATCACAGACGTCTAGTTTGCTAAAGGATGTCAATTCTCTTGACAGTAGACATCAGTCTTGAACTGTATTGACAGAAGTTCTGTTTTCAGTAATAGCTCATTTGGTCACTTTTAATTCTATTCATTTCTTCAAAAATACAATACAAATTCAGTGCACACAAACAGTGACTTGAATAGAACTATTAGATGAGCATGTAATGACTTCCTAAAATGATAATGACAGTCATGAATTATTAGTAAATAAAAATAATACTTTTTACAAATTATATGTTTTTAGGAACATGACGGATGTGATGTTCACTCAAATGTATTAAAAGATGTGTCAATTTCTTTATTGTTTGACCGCCATTTATATAATTTACCCTTTTACATTATGTATTGCAAAATAAAACCTGTTTACGCAGCTACATTATCACAGAAATGAAATATTTGAATTCACACATGGCTTGGTGCACCTGAGCAGACATGTCAGTTGTTTCGAGAGAGTCTGCAGTGTTACATCTAATTAAAGCTCTCTCTCTCCCTGGGGGACAGCTGTGGTGTCCTCTGAGAGACCCACCCTGGACATCCCTCCTACTGCAGCCCAGACTGCTAATGAGCCTATTAGGGACCACACTACCTGTTGGAGTCTGAGATGTGGCTTAAAGGGATAAACTGAGAGTTAGAAGAAAAAGAAGAAAAGAAAAAAAAAACACTAAGGCCATGAGGAACAGAGAGGGAAACTTGATTTAGTCTAATGAGTATGCACTGATGATACATGTGCGTTCCCTGTTCCCTTATGTGTTCACACCGACTTTAAAAACAGACACCTTCATTAATTCTCCCCATTAAGTATTTTCAGAATTTTTTTTAAAATGTTTGTTTTGTTTTAAATACACTCATGCCATACTTATTTAGATGCTGTTTGAAGTTGAGGCACTCTCGCACCTCGTTTGGGACATTACAGAAAAATTATACATACTTTTTTTTAACTAACTCGACAGGTTTTTTTTCTCTCATTGTTCTGGAAGCACTTTTGTTTAAAATATCTTGTAGGCACACTAATGTTAAATGTAATTAACCAGAAAAAGGACGATTCAGTTATTTATTTCCTCATATGCTGTTGTTTTTCTGCTCAACACAAAAACACAAGACATGCGAAAGACTGACTGAAGGATGAATAGAGTTCCATCATACAGACCACAAGCGTCATTAACTCTACATTCTCATAAAAGAAATTGAAGTAATGGGGAGAAAAGAATGAGATGAATATATCATCTTCAAAACAACTCAAACTTACACAGTGTGTGGAGCAAAGTGCAGAATTCTGAAAGAGCCATTTAATTTCCCCAGTGCAAATAGTCATGTGGTGAGTCACTGGAATAAGGGACATAATTGAAGCTTAACAGACAGAGGAAAGCTTAATGGGGGGATATTTTTCCCTAACAGTCAACGCTGCAAGAAATGAAACTTTTTTTCCCCTGCTCCGACTGACAGTAAAGCTGTCTTTTGAGACGTCTGATGATTATTCGTCATAAATACTTTGAAAGTTTAAAACTTTGACACATAATATTTTTCCTTTGTTTGATGTAATAAACACGAGCAGCGGGGTACCATACATCTTGGGGGTCCAACTTAAAACTATCTGACGGCTTCCTTTTTATACTTTTCAGTTCTGATTTTCTGTTCATCTTTGTATATTTCTGTCATTTAGAAAGTGTCAAATTGGTGGCTGGATGGATGGATTGATTGATGTATGGATTTGTACATTTCACAATTAATTACAAAGAAACTTAGCCTGACGTCGTCATACTCATGTGCTAGACAGAATGTGAGTCTGATACTGCTCCATTGGGCGGTGATTATGGGCCTTTCAACCGAACCAGGAAAGAAAATGCCTCTGCACTCAATTGGATAGACCTGCAACCAATCAGAGCAATGGAGTAAATGACGTATGTTGAGGATTCCGGGCTTCTGAAAAGGAGCTGGCGACGACCGCTGGTTATGTCTACCTCATCGAGCACGCCGAGTTGTATCGCCGAGATGCCCATTCCGGTTAATTCTTTCATTTAGTCCTCCATAAGTGCGACCAAAGGAGAAACAACAACGACCACAGGGTTTTCATTGCGCCCCATCTTCTTAGCGACCATCGGGACCAGGTGATAAATTACACTTTTGCCGAATAGGAAGGATGGCAAAAACATCTTTCCGATCGACAAATGCCTTGATCGTGGTTCTCTGTTCCTCTTTTAAAATGAATGCACCATCTACATCTTCTATAACAGACGCGATAGCTGAATCTACACATCTAAATTCTCCAGCGGCAGCCATTCTTTGTTGTAAACTCTTTGGTGACGTGGATGATTACGTTACTGTTGATCATCTGTCCATCATCGTATAAAGCCCGCCCTGACAATTTGATTGGTCGAACAGCTTTGGTTCTGGCATACTTGCTTCAAAACGGATCAAGTCCGGACCGAACTTCCCTTCAAATGTTGTGGGCGGGGCTAAGCTCAGCCGGCGTCCAGGCTAAAAGAAACTACCAGTAACACATTCAATTAAACATGAAATTCTGAAGTAGAAACACTGAAATGTAATTTTTATTTACAACTTAAAAAATATATAATTTTTGAACAAATGTAATGTTGTGATGGCTCAGGCCCCTTGTCACCGGTGGGTGTCCCGTACTGCACTGAACAAAGTTCCTAAATCATTGAGTTTCCTATGAAAGTAATGCTTTGTAATTACACGAGATGTACTGCTGGGCTCGAATGTATGCTAGCAATTAGAAAAGCATTTACAGTTTGCTTTGCCAATCCAACAGCTTGCATCCCATCATTATCCAAACCCACCGCCTCATTCCAAACCATACAGCCCTACAGGCACACAAAATCTGAAACCTCTTCCTTGGATAGAGAAAACTCCTTCACCGCCTTCCCACTGGGAAATGGAAGTTCTGTAGCCTACAGCATATGTTCTGTGATGTTTTATTACTTAGCATTATGGCATCTACCCTGCTACTTCTCATCTTTGCCCTGGTCAGCACATAGTTTGGGAAGAATCAGCAGTCTCTTGATGTTCCGTGAAGCTTTCATCCTGCTGTTTTTGGTTAATTTGCTCTGGCGTATGCACAGGCCCCAAATCACTAGACTCTGACAATATCAGTATTTGTAAACACCGCCTAGCCAGACAATCAAAAGCCCTGAGAGGCAAGAAAAAAATATTGGAGTGGCACAGCGAAGGAAACGTGGAGTATAAATGAAGCATTAAAGAAGAATAGTATGCAGACTCTGGCGCTTAATTGGGCACTGCTGTGTGCAACTAGCGCAGAGATGACTGATTTCTACACACATAAAGAAGACAACTTACAATAATCAGTCTACTTAATTATGAAGAGGTACACACTCACTGATCTATACATGTTTACATTAGATGTATTTGTAGTCCAATCAAATCCAATGCATTTACTGTTTTCTAGTAAACAAACAAACAAAACACATCTAAATATTCATATAGGTGAAATACATTTACCTGAGAAACAAGATATATACATATATATATATATATGTATAATGTCGGAGAATCGCGGTCTCCATTTTACACAGAAAATCGGGATTTTCAATTTATCCAGAATCGTGCAGCTCTAATATATTAAATTAAATGTGTATATATATATATATTACATTAATTTGCAATATTTTTATTTATTTAATATATATATATATATATATATATATACACACACATTAGAATCTGATTTAAATCTGAACGCTCTACTCTTGTTTTCATTTGAAGAGAGAGAGAGGAATAAAGTCAAGCATCTTCCACCCCCAGAATCAAAGCCTCCCTTCATCAGTTCATCAGCCTACTTTGTCTCTTTTTCTACTTTTTCTTACAGGTAAAAAAAAAATGCTTAAAGTTAATTCAATGGTCACCAATACAGAATGTTATTTTGCTTCCAGAATGATAAGAACATTAACGTTTCCCCCAAAGCTCTAAAACTCCTGAAAATAAGCACAACAATTATGCTGTGAGTGCACCTGCAATTGTGAAAACCATTAAGGCCTATTTGATACAATTCTGATAATTAGAACACCTAATTATCCAATCCAATCATCAACTTTCTACAGTTTAATATTTAAAGTTTTCAACTGAGGAGAACAAACCAACCATTTTCTAAAACCACAAACATTATTGAAAGTAAAAAATATCGACAAACTGCACGACAAAAAAAAAAAAAAATCTTTAGAGGGCAATTTTGCAATCCGACATTGTGTTGTCTTGTGAAACTGATTTGCAGGACAATCATCTATTTTACACTAATCATTCATCTCTCTGGCTCCCCAAACTTACATTGATTGGCCCAAGCATGTCAATATCATCGTCTGATGGCCAAATGCTTTGACTGAGATTGGATTTGAGAGGGCGTTTAGAGGTTTGATTTCTTGGTCAGAATGTAAAAGTGGAGGGATGAAGGGTGTGAAAAATGTTCCTGCACATAAATGAAGTAGGCTAGTTAGGGTAGTGTATTGCATTAGGGCTGTCAGGCCTTAGTGAACTTGACAAAACCCAACAAAAAAGTGATGATATACTGTGGTATGGAAACGTACAATTTCAAAATTGTTTTGAAATCTATCATATACCAACTTGTTTGGAACATTTGATAATGATGGTCCATTACTTCAACAGACACATTTAAATTGTTCATCTAAACTAAAGTCATCATCAAAGGTGTAAAGTTCTCTCAATAAATTTGTTTCTTATCCAGTAGCCATTACTAGTCCATTAGAGCTGGACATAATTTCAGAGAATCGTGATAATGCAAACCAAAACAGCTTCTCTCTTTCTTGGAAAATAAATTAGTCAAATACATGTCCTTCGCCTCGCTGCACACATCAGGATGTGCTGTTCTTATAACTCTACATAATTTTCAGAATTTACAAAACCACATCTTTAAACAATTAAAGATGATTTCTGCAAGCAAATAAAACACTAACACTTCAATACTAAAATATATATTTTTTAGGGCCGGGACTTTAACGCGTTAATTAAGATTAATTAATTACAGACCTTAACGCGTTAATTAACGCGATAACTGATTTTAATCGCTTAGTTTTGCACCGCGGAACGTTTCTCATTGGATGAATAACATTCTCATTTTCCACTAGATATGTTCTTATATCTCATCAGCAATTGTGATTTCGGCCCGCTCTGCACCAGCTGACCACTAAGGAGCGAATGTACAGTGAAGTGACATAATAACTGCCAGATTCAAACTGTGCTTTCGCACTGTGGCTGAGCCAAAGACGGACACGCTCAGCGCTTGTCATAGGCGATCACAACTGTTCAGTGTTTTTAACCACATAATGTTTATTTTAGGTTTTAGACATTTAAATATAATTTATAGCAAAACAACACATTTATAGTTTGTAAAATACACAATGGTGTCTATGGAAGCAGCAATAACCCAGGAAAATATATTTGCCGACGGTTTTTATTCATATCAGACACACAGTGTAAATAACTATAAAGTCAACTCTATTCTACTCCCAGTTCACCGGCCACTTACTTTCATGTATTTCGGGAGAAACTGATGAATTCACGCGCTGTAATAAATCCAACAGACAGGAATCTCTGAACGGCCCAAACACGGCGCCCATCTCACGTTACAGATCAAGATCATTTATAAAGATTTTTTAAACAACAAAACAAACTCACTTAAACATATTTGAGAATCGGAAAAGAAAAAAGTTGATGGCATGGTAAGCAAGTTTTTTAATATTTAGAAATAAAAGCGCTACATCTGTCATGAAGTGCTATTTTGGCTGTGGTGAATCACGTGCCAAGCCTGACGCGTCACCATGGAAACCTTTTTTAACTTAAAAAAAGAGTTTACAGAAGGTCTTCCTACCTATAGGCTACCTGAATTTCTAAAAACTAGGCCTACTATATTTCTAAATATGCTATTGCTACATTTAATGGCAAAAATTGCACTGGTCTGCTGGACTTGGTTGAACAAAAATAAACAATATTTTGTTGCTTATTATGTATTCAGTCATTATTCAATGGCAGTATACTAAAAATCCATGTGAAAAAAATTACTTCACACTGTTCTCAGGTCAAATATTTATGCGATTAAAATGCGATTAATTTCGATTAATTAATTACAAAGCCTCTAATTAATTAGATTAATTTTTTTAATCGAGTCCCGGCCCTAATATTTTTTTTTTTTACAATTTTGAAAAAAGTATCTTATGCTTACAAAGGCTGCATTTATTTGATCAAAAATACAGTAAAGGCATTAATATTGTGAATTATTATTACAATTTAAAATAACTTCCATTTAAATATATTTTAAAATGCAATGTATTCCTGTGATGACAAAGCTGAATTTTCAGCATCATTCAGCAGAAGTCTTCAGTGTCACATGGAACTTTAGAAATCATTCTAAGATCAATATCAATGTGAAAACAATTTATTAAACTGCTTAATATTTTTGTGGAATATATATTTTCGTTTGAATATTTTTTCAGGATTCTCTAATGAATAAAACGTTTTTCAGAAACAGAATTTATTTGAAAACAGATTTTTTTCCGTAACATTATAAATGTCTTTACAATCACTTTTGATCAATTGAATGTGTCCTTAATAAAAGTATTCATTTATATATAAAAAGTGTGCAGTTAACATAAACAAATCATATTGGTTCTATACCTTTGTAGAAGCATTCCTCGCTGTGCATGATGGTTATTCTCTGATGGGCCATACAGGAAGCTTTGTGAAGCTCACAGTGGTTCTGGTAGAGTTTGCCGTCAGATCCACACACAGGTTTGTAATGTGGTTTGCAGCGATCCAGACACTGACATTCTCCTTCACCTGTTTCTCTGTCAACCACACAGTGCTTCCCCAAACCACAGTACTTATGTTCACAGGGCCCAGGAAAGCCATTCTGACCAGGAAACCCTGCAAAGACACGGCAAAGACAGGGGAAATCATGTTCAATTGTAATGTTACGCGAAGAAACATGCCATGTTAATTCACTTTACTTCATTAGAAGTCAATGTGTTCTTTTTCATTTCATGGAATCAAAGAATAAATGTTTTTTTTTCCACATCCAACTAAGCAGTTAACTTTAGTTAACTGTATTTTAAAACACAATCTTTATAAAACAAAGCACAGTATAAAAAAGTAGAGCTAGAGAAGTTACGAACAATCTCACTATTGTTTTGTCATGCCATACAGTAGCTTTGTATCTGTGGTTTTGACAAAGCTGGCAGAAAATATGTATGACTGGAATAAAATATAGCCTGAACTCGCACACTTCCACTAATTACAGAGATGTGAGCTTCACTCCTCCTGCAGCTGATCATTTCATAAAGATTAAGAATTGAAAATGCACAATCACATTTTAGATCTCACTTCCCCTGTTAGACAATGGCAGTTACATTTGAGTAAGGGAACTTAATAAATTAAGTCTGTAAAAGCCATTAATAAAAACTCAGGGATTCTATAAAAAAGAAAAATAATGAAAGAAGGACTATTGTTTGTTTGAAGAGTAAGAATATATTTTTTTCCATCAATATATATCAATATAGCCTATATATATATATATATATATATATATATATAGGCTATATTGATATATATTGATTGAAAAAAATACAATACAATCAAACAGTTATGCACATTTTGGGCTATATTCTTACTCTTTTTTTGATAAACAGTACACACACATACATATATATATATATATCTCGGACACACACACACATGTGAAAATTACATCTAATTAAATGAAAATATAAACAAAATAAATATTAGTTGCATTTACTGCACAGTAAGAAAATGAATGTGTATATTTATTAAGAAACTTGATGACAGCTATTAATTCATACATGTTTGCTGGTAAAAGGTGGCATATTCTGCACAATATAGTCATTCCTGTATCTTCAACAAAACTTTACAGGGTATACAAAAAAAAAAATAATTAAAATAGATGCTCTACCAACAAAAGATGAGGTGCAACCACAAATAAAATTCATGTAAATTTGAGCAAGGTGCAACACTCCCTCTTAAAGAAATCCAAATTTATTGATTAAAAACGTGTGATGTTTCGGCCATTGTCAAGGGCTTCTTCAGACATCAAGAGCAACAATATCACATACTGCTTTGTCTGATGAAGGCCTTGACACTGGCCGAAACGTCATACGCTTTTAATCCATAGAGTTGGATTTCTTCAAGAGTGAGTGTTACCTTTCTCCAATTTAAACAAAACTCCACAGCAAAATCCCCAACGCAACGCTCTATAGCAAAATTCACAACAATCATGTTCAATGCATCACAGAAAACCAAGAAAATTGCTTTTAGGCACACTGTCCTTTAGAGAGTAAGAGACCTTTTAGATGTGTGTAATTAAATGATGACTTCTTTCATCAAGTACCACATAATGACGACCTTCTCCCAGCAGGTTGTTGTAGTAAAAAGAGAAAATTGGCTTTTGCCAGCAGGGTGGACAGAAGCCAAGATGTCTGATTGGTATGCACATAGTGCCTCGCCGTGACCACGGTGACATCAAAGACAAATGACTAATTCAGTCGCAACGATTTGTTATTGATGAGTCAGCTTTTCAAAGAGAAAAGAGAGAGTCTGAGAGCGAGAGAAGGAACGCTTGATTCTGATGATGGGTTTGGGTGAAGGTGTGGTGTGGTGTCCGGCTTTCATCTGCCCACCATCAAACATGGACTTTTCATCCCAGTAAAAGCCATTGCGAGTGCCATATAAAAATGGAAAAATGATCAATGTCTGCACTGAAGTAACAGTACAAAAGAAGCAGTAATCAAAAAAGTGAGCCAACAAAAAGTTGACAGCAGCAGAAACAGAAAACAAATTCCGATGACCCGAAGAGGTCAAAGCAATGCAGCGGTCTTCACCGGGGAACGATTCCTCTACCTGACACTGACAGCAAAGCCATGACTGAGCAATAACTGAGCTCCGTGAACCCAGTGTCAGCCCTTAGGTGCTGATTATAGCAGTTCCATGACATGCATGATAACTAATAAGAGCACAGCACAGGGCTTCAGAGTCAGATACAGTCATATCTATTCATACAGATGTACACCCGAAGACTGACAACGAGCGCATGTATTTGTGAATATTTTCCAATAGCTGTGCGAAAGAGCAACACAGTGGAGAAGAGTCGTGAATGCTTGTCATATCTTAGCTATTGTAATTGATATCCGTCTGCACAAAGCCATTTGTGATGATAAATTGTAGCCCTGTCTGGTTTCAGAAGAAAAAAAAATCCCATTCTTTTTCTCCATAGAGAAAATGTTTTTTAACCATTCCGTATAAACATTTCAAGGCAGACCTACCATGAGGTTATTAATCAAAGGGATTATACTGTATGTGCTGTGTGTTTGTGTGTGTGTGTGTGTGTAAGACATTACGTCAAAATTAAAGATGTAAAATATATTAAAATAATTTTATATTGTATTTATGACAGAGGTTTATGACAAAATGTGAAATCCCTATGGAGTTCTCTATGGAGAAAACGAATGCGAAAAAATACCTCTGGAATCAGACTGATAAAAAGACAGCAAGAATCGCTTTCTACACACAATGCTACACATCTTGGAGTTAGATGCACAAAATTGGTCTGCAGTGAGGCAATGCTTTCTTAATGCATTACCAGGGGAAAAAATGATATAAGTGTTTAAATATAAGACCCTTGAGTCTGTTAGTAACAAGTACAATAAACATTCCTGACTATAAAGTACAAACTCTTATCAGAGCTGTGTTTTACATGCTTCGAAAATAAAATTGCACTTTGTTTTATTCACATGCTCACACAATAATGAATTTGGATATAGCCACTGGACACTTTTTTTTACTTTTACTTTTGTTTAAATATATATATATATATACAAAATAAAATAAAATAAAACATAGCCTGAAAACATCCTTAACATTAAGATTAATGATGTTGGTCATAAAATAAAAAAAAATCACTTTAGTTGCTCTCTGTGAATTTGCATTAAAGTGTTTTCAAAGTCTGCGTAAAGGCTTTCAACTAAACACTGACACCGCAGCGCTTGAATGAGCGGGGACACGGCAAACTTTCAGAGCCTTTGTTTAAACACATGGGCTTTGTCTCTTTCCTCTTAACACTGCGTCATCGTTTCATTCTTGTCACCACCAAAGGTGCGAGTCCCAGACCATCTGATGTTTTCCAGCACAGAAGCCGGTCCTTAGGGACTCTGGGTAATGTAGTAAACAACACTCGGCAGCTTTCAGCTCGGCTCGCTGCAGCCCTTTAAGAAGCCTCTGTGGACTCTGCTCCTCCAAAACAGAGGAAACATCCGGATAAACAGCCTTCAAACAACGCTTCAAACTCCTCATGAAAGACGACACAGAAACACGCTGCGCTCACCTGCCTGCCATTACTCCTCCATCTGCTCTCTCTTTACCAACTACTCTGTGATTCCTTTAAACAAACCAAATCTCTCCCTGAGTCGTTGCCGGAGTGCAGACTGAGATATCACAAAACGACGGGTTCTCATCACTCTGGGATTGTATTAACAAGCACCTGGCTGAGAGGAGCCGTATTTATAGACCGCTTCGCTATGGAAAAGGTGAAAAAACACTAAGCTTGATGTGCTCCCGGTTTACATTCATTAAACATGCTTCTGTACAATCACTATGCACAACGATTCGCGTCTCAGCACTGGCTAAATTAAAGTGAGACGGCGCAGCATCTCAGGCGTAATGATCTGCGATCTGCTTCCTCTGAGACGCGTCACTTTGAATCAGTTGTGGCATTATTTCTCATTTATTCTTTTATTTTCATTTATTATCTGACACTGATCAGCTCTAATAAATCTGTCGAAAGGAACGAGAGCAGCTACGGAACACAATAACAAACTGCAGCGAGATGCCTTAGAAGGACAATAAACACAAGAAGAGTGTTACTGCATGCACTGTAATTCGCATATTTGAATTATTAATAAACACAAATATCACTCTATGATGAAGCGCTTCAAACAAAGTTTGACCTTTAAACTCTGACCCATGAATTTCAGTCACAAGTACTGTTTATAGTCATTTTAAGTCAAGCTTGGATATCTTAAGGAGATGTAAAGATGTTCTCTCAAACATCATAATGCTGGTATAATCCAGTGATTGAACAAAGAGCTTTTCATATAGAAATGGAAGTATTCAATAATGTTTCCTCATAGAGGCCTTTAATCACATTTACCCAATGCAAGCAACATATTGTGCCTCAAAGAGAATAAACTTCTCAAAGGGAACAAATGCTGAATTTTCATTTCTTTTTCACCATTATAGCTCTGAGATTGAGCCAAACTCAAAGTCAATAATGTGAATGTTTCTATGTGGATTTGAAAGGATGAGAAATTGCAGGAATGTTTATTTATAAATGTATAAATGTATATGCATTAATGCACAATATATAAATCATATTACCAAATATATAACTTTGTTTCAGAGAATTGTCTTTATTAACTGGGGATGATGCTTTAAGTTCTGAAGGTTACAGAAAGCTTTGATAATACACCGTATAAGACTTAAAAGGATAAAGGACAATTTGATTCCCTCTGTAAGGTTGAAGACCACTATTTATTCTACAACTTTTATCTTCCTTATTGATGTTTAGATCATCAATGGGAAAAAAACGAACGACCATTAGATTGCAACATTGTTTATCTTCAATCAGTCTCAAAAGACCTTCTATAAAAAACAACAATGCAGACCCAATGACTGTTTGAATGCAAATTTAGTCCAATCGACTTTTGCCTGAACTTTAAGAAATTACAAACCGACTACAAGAGTGTAAAGGCATCCTACAGCTGATGACTAGCCAGGTGCTGTTATGGACTGGTTCCCATAAAGCAGTAGATATAGTGTTCAATAGAAAGCAACATGTGGCAAAGTCAAAGGTTACAAGATCAATTCAAGCTCAGGAAGTGGAATCTGTAAAGTGTTAAGATATGTACAGCGAGTGGAGTTAAACCCCATTAAAATGCAGCAGTCATTAAGTCCCACTGAGTTACACTATTTATGAGGCACCACCATGCTTCAGTAATTGTACACCCCGCAGAAACCTCACCCTGCTAATTCATATAACATTAAACCATTGAGCAATTCCACCGATTATCACTGTATGCATCATCTACACTCTTTCAGGGTGTTTCAAGAGTTTCTTGTAGAACAAGGGGGTCTGTGGAAAAGAAAATCTGTGGAAAAAATTTAAATAAATAAATAATAATAATACAAATTTAATTCAAGTAAATAAATAGTTATGAGTAAAGGCGAGAGAAAGCAGGCAGAGATGTGAATCTAACTGCAGTGGTTTTAATGTAAGAAACAAGTCAAAGCAAAACAAAACGAAGACTAGGTACAAGACAAGTGGAAGCAAACAACACCATTACAAGCTTAACAAGATAACAAGGGAAGGGAAGTCAATGAAAGGGAAATCAACATTAAAAACTACAAAAGGTACATTGTCACATAACACAGAAGCATAATGTCACATAACACGGATCCGTGACAAGTACAAAAATGGCAGACAGAGCAGGAAACAGGAAGTTTAACAAAAATCCAAGACATATGACATAACTAATAAAAATATTTAAATAAATAAATAAATAGAAATATTTAAATAAATAAATAGAACAGTATGTAGGCGTACTGCAGATAAAAATGTAATATTACAATATACATTTATTCACAATATACATTTTAAAATGAGTCTTTAAACGTGAACATATAAACATTCCTAAACGTGAACATATAAAGATGCCATTGAAAATTTAGGATGGGGTTCCCTCACACGAGGATGATCATATTTGGGGGTTTGTTGTATCTAAAAGATTATCTAAAAAGTTTAGATTTCTGCACTTTCAGCACCACACAGCAAACCATTATCAGCGTTTGGTCCAAATGAGCAAATATCACTGCCTTGTTTATTCATATAGTCTACCATTCATTTAGTTGTCTATTTTTATAGTATGCCACCACTGCAGTCTACTTTACTGAGTTGGCAAGATTCAGTCCAAGCCAGATGCACAAAAACTGCAACAATAGAAAAACTGAGATACATTTTTTGGCACTAACTACACTCCACATTCGGAGGAGAAATAATAATTTATTTTTTTAAATCCAATTTGTCTGAAATAGTCTTGTTTGTTCTTTGTGAGGGGATTACTTGTGCTTTTAGCTGAATACTAAATGAGCATTAAAAGGATAGTTTTGTCATCATTTACTCACCTTCAAGTTGTTCCAAATCTGAATGAGTTTCTTTGTTCTGTTGAACACAAAAGAAGATATTTTGAAGAATGTTGGTAACCAGACAGTTGATGGTAGCCATTGACTTCCATTGTAGAAGTAAAAATACTATGAAAGCTAATGGCTACCGTCAACCGTCTGGTTGCCAACATTCTTTAAAATATCTTCTTTTGTGTTCAACAGAACAAAGAAACTCATACAGGTTTGTAAAAACTTGAGGGTGAGTAAATCATGACAGGGTGAGTTTTAGTTTTTGGTAGAACTACCCCTTTAAATAATTTATTAGCATTATATGATGGGCTATAAGAACCGCTAAAGTGGGGCTTTTAAAAACACTCAGCAAGAGGTGTCAGTTTTTTCTGGCGATGTCGCTGAGACAACATCTGTTAAGAGTAACAACAGAAGCGTTCATCTCCCATATGAGTCTTTTTAGATTCATTACCTTCCATGTGCAAATCCCTTTGTTGAAATTAGACACCCTCATGCTTCATTGGCTTTTCCGCTAATGAATATTCATGAAATTCAATATTATCTTTTCCTACTGAGTTAAACACTTATTCTGGAATAAGTGTAATTCAGGCCCGGCTGTGGCCTGTTCTTATAGAAATATTCCAGTTTTAAACTGAATCTGTGGTATTACGTTGATTAGCTCACAAAATAATTTAGATTCATCTTTTTCTTTTTTTTCTCTTTTTTTTTAAAGAAGTAGAAGCAAAAATCGAGATTACAGTCAGGCACTTACAATAGAAGTAATGAGGCAAAATTGCTTATTTAAAAACAGAAATGTAAAGCATATCATTTTATAAAACATGCAGAGGTAACTTTTATGTTAAGATGTGTGCATTATTTGAACTGTCACAAAGTGTTTAAATCATAATTTTTAGTTAGGCTTTTTGTGTTTACAGCACTGCATTCGCGTGGCAATAAAGTTGTAAAAAAAAAACATTGGTATGCAATGTTTTCACAAATCAACAAATTAAGTGGGTTATTTTAACATTTACAGATTGGCCCCCATTGATTTCAATTGGAAGTACTTCATTGTAACCCAGATTGAGAAGCAATCAGACATTGTTCTTTGTGGAAATCAAATGCTGTTGATTGAGCTTAACTTGTACTAAACCCGGAATATTCCTTCAAGCATCCAATTACAAACTATCATCTTCCTCTCCTCTTTAGGCATGCAAAATAATACAGCATTTAGCAAAAATCTGCATAAATAGAATTCAATTACATTAAGTGATCGTACATGAACAAGTACACATGTTCAGCTACATGTTCAGTAGCTGATGAATGGTGGGAAGTTGTCCATAAGAGATTCAGTCAAGTAAAACAACTGCAGCCTGACACTAAGTCTAGCACCATTCTCACCAGACACAATGTAATGTTCCTTTTCAAAAAGTGAAAAGGAATCCCCAAGAAGCTAAAGAGATTTCAGGATTAACATACAATTTAGAGCTAAAGCCTTTAGCATTTCAAAATGTTTCATCGACTGCAGACCAACGAGGTGTCCCTGCATGCACATTATTATTTAATCGTATCGTAATGACAAAGTTGAGAGACAATATATTGAAAGCTGGGACCAGACCTGCTTTTGTGCTATGAGCATTATGAGAGCTATGTTCGTATTTGGAAAAAAGTAAAAAAGAGAAAGAAAGCTTTTGTCTTTGAAAGCTTTTGTGTGAGAAGTAAAGACCTTGCCTGCATGCTACGAGAGCTGGGTTTGAGTAATATTGTTGAGTGGCTGGTGGTCCAAATACACTACCTATTTAAAAAAGCTATTCTTCAACCCAAAAAGATGTAATTTCAACCTCAGTAAGATATTTTGAGTTCAGCTGGATATGCCAACCACTTCATTTAAGATTCCAATTACAGGGCATTCTGCTATGCGCATGCAGGCTTTCTTAGTTTTTCTCTTTTCCAAATTCTGACAGCCAATTTCAGTTGGCTTCATATTATTTCCAGCTATATTTTGTATTCTGCACTTTGAATTCACAAAGCAGGCAACATTTGCCATGTCACAAATTAAGCCGAAAGCGGTTTGTCTTGACTGTACTGAATTTATTCACCACTAAAGCTTAATATACTTCAAAAGGTGAAATAATTATTCAATAGTTGAGCTTCATCAAAAGAAATAAAACAACTTCATCAAAAGACTTTCACACAGTCACAGGAGGAATCTTCTAAAACCTCCATTAAGGTTAATATACCTAAGTCAGAATTTAATCCACTTAAACATGGAGTAATTAGCCTGAATAATTAAAATGATTAATAAATAATTGAAACGGCCCCTCAAAAATAATTTTCTGACAGAATCTTAAAGGACAACTTCGGCACAAAATGAACCTTTGGTCTAATTACACATTGGTACACAGGGGCGTGTCCAGAGCATTTTCAGTGGGGGGGCCATGCTGGGGCACTGCCTCCAAACGGGGTGGCCACCAGTGACCAAAAAAAAGAGCTAAATTCTACAGTATATTACTTAAATCCTATTGATTTTATTATTTTATTAACTTGAATAAAGTTACTTGTAAACAAATTTAGTAATAAAGTACATTTTTGATTAATTACATTTTTTGTCATCCCTGTATATCCATTAAGTTAAATTTGAGAGCCAGTGTTTATTATTTTTAGTGTTTTCATAAAACTAACAAGTTTATAAAATAAAAGCAATTTTAAAAACTCAGAAGCAGAAACGATGTCAACTATTTTCTTTTAATTAGTTTGGCCATTACAATACAGTAGTTTTATTCACAATCTCTTTCAAATAATAATAATTTAAAATAAAAAATCCCCCCACTGTAATAATTCAAATGTTTGGCCAAAACATCATAGTGTTTCATTCAACATTTCTTTCAGATAAATTTACAAAAAAGCTGAGTAACACAGAGTTAAATGCTTCTGATTGGCCATTGTGTTTAAGAAATCAACACATGTGTCTGTGATTGGCTACATCGCTCAACGCTGCAAACATGATGTTATAAAAAGAAACTGGCCTGTAAATCGTTTCTGTTTTGGTTTAGGCCTAGTTGTTCTTTTTCTGCAACAGATGAATAACAGTTTATTTGTTTTTATGTGTTTTATTCATTGATATTTATATTTTATATTCGTCCCGCGAGTCGTTTTATTCTCCCGCAGCCCGCACAGAGTGAGTGCATTACCGCCCGCGCCCGCGCTCGCACTCGGCCATCAAATCTAGTCCCGCGCCGCACGTCTATGCAAATCACCATGACAGTGTTTTTTGTTTGATAGCGCCCAGCGTATTTTACTTGTATTGTGTTTTATTAAACTTTGACTGAACATTGGATTGAAATCAACCACGACCAACGCGAGCAGAGCCTGACGGGGTAAAAACATTGATCTGAGAAAACCACAACATATTAAACTATAGGCCTACATAAAGGTTACCAGCTCTTTGTTTGGTGTCTTGACTTCCCACACTTGATAAAGTAAAAGTCCGAGTCCACGACGGCCGTTGTTTCTCTAGCGCTGCACTTCTTTGAATCACGAACTTCAGTAGAGTCTATAACTGAACCAATCACAAGACATCTTATAGGGGGGGCACCTGGGGTGGCCAATCGAATTTCAGGGGGGGCCGGTGCCCCCCCTGGCCACCACGTAGACACGCCCCTGTTGGTACATAGTCAACCGTTCTCTGAGATTTGTTTTCATGATTATCGAAAGTAAAGAGTTTTATCTCTAAAAACTGTTTAGCTTATAACGCTAGTATATTGGGCATAGATTAATAAAGAAAAAAATCGCTCGTTAATACCACTAACAAGGCTCAAAATAGCCCAACACAAACACGGTAGCATAATGAGGGTCCCTACCTGCAAACTGAAGCATTGAGAACATTGTAAGTGTACAGACAGTTTAATATGTCTGGAATCCAGCGCACTCGGCTCGGCATTCATGATTCGATTGGTCGAGACTGTTTTCCAAAGACGGCTCCTTCCTGTATTCGCGAAGTGGACTGTCTTTATAAAATATCTTCTTATTAAACTGTATGTACACTTACAACGTTCTCAATGCTTCAGTTTGCAGGTAGGGACCCTCATTATGCTACCGTGTTCGTGTTGGGCTATTTTGAGCCTTGTTAGTGGTATTAACTAGTGATTTTTTTCTTCATTACTCTATGCCCAATATACTAGCGTTATAAGCTAAACAGTTTTTAGAGATAAAACTCTTTACATTCGATAATCATGAAAACAAATCTCAGAGAACGGTTGACTATGTACCAATGTGTAATTAGACCAAAGGTTCATTTTGTGCCGGAGTTGTCCTTTAAGTGGAGAGGAGAACAAGCCGTCCAAGCGTTTCCACATTGGTTTTCTTGCGTAATATATATATATATATATATATATATATATATATATATATATATATATATAAATATTATCCTTGATTTTATCCATTTCAAACTGATTGGATGGACTGAATGTGAGTTTGCTAAAACAATGACATTAGGTTGTTGTCCAACATTATCCAATAGGTTGTGTGGTGATAAATCAAAACATAAGTTATTTTATAGAAAGAGTAACTTATTCCATTTAAATTCAAATTCATGAAGAACACTTTAATAACAAGCAAAGATTAACCGTTCACAATAAGGAACATGAATGAAAAAAGTAAATAAGGTCTATGTTGATTTAACATTGAGTATGTTTACATGCACATTCTTAACCTGATTATGCTTAATAAGCCAAAAGTGGTTCAATCTAAATTCTGCATGTGTATCTGCATGAGAGTTTTTAATGATGTATTTAACATCATAACTGACATAACATATGGAATACTAATCAGATTCAATAATGATTACATTCACAACAGCGAATTAACCTGATTTATTAATAAAGTCTTGTAAACGTAGATTAGTTGCATTGCCGGGAAATCGGTTTGTATGTAACCAGGACAACAAGTTATTTCCATCCCGCCTCTGCCCATATTATATTCAACCTCTCCCACTCCTCTCATACCTCCCCTCTTCTCCACTACTATCACTGCTTATTTAAATTCCTTACCCTAGTCTACAAATCCCTCCATGGTCTTGCCCACCCCTATTTGGCTGCACTTATCAGCTACTATGTTCCCTCCCGTCCCTTACGCTCTCGTTCTCTGCTGTCCCTCTCGGTCCCACCCTCGCCCAGTGCCCAATCCCGTTTCCGTTCCTTCTCCCTCCTGGCTCCCCTTCATTGGAATAAACTCCCACTCCATTCAAAACAGTCCCCTACACTACTCAGTTTTCGCTCCTCCCTTAAAACTCATCTTTTAACCCTAGCCCATCCCACTGTGTATCCTAGCCCCTAACCCCCGGTCAGGACTCTGCTTGCTTGCCCAACCCTGCCATAGCCTCTGTTCTCACTGTAGCACCACCCTACTTACTCACCCTTGCCCAATAAACGTACCGTCTTCCTTCAAACTTTTCTTTTCAATGTACCGCTTAGTTTAAAAATTGTTCAGCGCTTAGTTATCAGCATATCAATGTGCATGTAAACAAGCTCACTGACTTTAAAAAGGCAGAGAAGACAAAACAGAGAGCATCCATTTGATTGAACAGCTGTAGATAAGTGAGATCCTTTCTTTTATCACAATGCCAACTCAGCTTTGACCTTCTGCAGTAATACAGTCTGCTTCTCTATTAAAGTCTGATTATATTACCTGTAGCCAAAGGAGCTGCTAACACAAGCACCTTTGAACTGACCTGAGATTAAATTTATGGTGGGACTTCACCTCACACAGAGTCTGAGGAGTGAGATGGATTTTTCACATCTCAGCGCTCTCTGTAAGTTCTTGGCATCATCTGACTAACTCTTGTGCCATCCTTATTACAGATGACTGCTGGGTAATAGCCAAGACATGATTTACACCTTAAACCACAGACAGTTTTCTAGCATGATTATTAATGTGGTTATATGCTGCCTGCTTGAGTACCCAATACTGCTCCACACAAAATAAACATCCATTCAGTCCAAATACTGGCATCATGCAGCTTTTTTTAAGGGATACATGAAATAATACAAACCCTCTAGTTCAAAATGCTTACACATTCTCAATGCTAACAAATGATCATTTATCAATACAGATACTGTCTAACAAAGCACGCAATCAAGTACTTCAAAGACCACTATGGTAAATATATATTTGCTTTCTGAGTGTCTAAAAAGTGTGGGAAGAGAGAGAAGTGGGGATTGTACATACCTTTAATCCGTAAACTCTCTGAGATCCCATCCTGCTGGAACAAAAACAGAGAGAAAAACAATACTTACAATACATTCACAGTATAGAATGTCATTTGAGTCCTGATCACAGACATCCGCACACTTGATATTTAATGTTTTACACACCCCACATACATCTGATTCCTGTTATAATTCCACATAAGATTGCATTATTAAATTAACAATCTGACTTTATTTAACCGACTGCTGCTCCTTTGTTTCTTTAAAAGTATGTTATACATAATTCCTATGGCATATTTCCATAGAAAGCCTATATATTCTTTTAAAATGTTGGTGCCTGAATTATTTGTCAGTATGAGTTAAATGATTCATTTATTCAGACCAGCCAGGGTACGGCAGTCTTTCAACGAGTCTATTTCTAAAGGTTAAAGAATGCCGTATTCCACCATTAGAGACAAATGGGAAATGCTAATGTAAGCCATCATTTTGCTTCTAAGGAAGACATACAACAGTGTCATAATATGAAAAAAAAAAGAAAAGGGGTAACAAAATTCTAAACCAGAAGCTTTAGCCGACCCAAAATTCTAACTTGGAGCCCGTTGCAGAGCATTTGTCCTTCGTGTCAGTACGTCATACACAGAACGAGGCATCAGTTTACTGTCGAAGATTGTGGCTCAGGTCGCGCCACATCCAGTGTAGACAGAATCACTGTTTATGTTTTATTGTGTTAGTGATAAATAGTGAACTATTACTTCATGAATTACAGTGTGTGATTATGTATGAGCAAAAATGGTGACTATACTACTTTTGTTGTATAGTCGAGCATTGAAATCAGTAATCAGTAAATATATCAGTAATTAGTCTTGATATAAATAGATCAACGAGATTATTTGGATATAGAGGGATTATTCATTTAAGATGGATAATTACTGAGGATTTTCATTTCAAATGATTACCATGAGGAAGCAAATTACAAGCTTTCTTTCTGTTTTCCAAGCACTTTGGAGCCATTTGTCCAATCTGTCCAAAATGAAACAAATGTTGCAAGCCCCTCCCCTTCCTGCGCCAGTCACAAAGACAGTTTCACAACGGCACCTTCTTAACTCGAGCATAAACACCTTCCGTTACGCACTTATAATGGTGTACTTGAATGGTTCATGTGTCACCATCACTTCTCTCCAGATTTTTCTCTTTTACTTACCATTTTATTTCCTTTTTTCCCCCTCTGACCTTGCAGTTCTTATTTAAAATTTAAGCTTACAGTGGTTATTCCTTGAATCAATGTATCGAGGAAGAAGTATAATTGCCCTGAACTGTTATTAATTTCATGTTATCTTAAAGTCACATTCCTGCAATAGTCCAGAGAGCATTTAGCTCACGGTAACAGCTCATTCATTCCGCTGTGACTCTCTGAAGACTTTTGAGGCTTGGTGAATAGATTAACTTCCTGGAATCAATTGTACATCAATTACGCAACTGAACTACAGAAATGAAATCACAGCTATAATAAGATCCTACAAGACCCCGCCCTACTTGCTTTATCTTACGTGTGCTCCATCTGTCACTCAAAAATCGAGTGTTTTGATTGGTCTAAATGTGGGGTGGGGCCAACTCTGGGCCATAATCTGAGTGGAGGTAGAGGAAGGATGGGGCTACTGTGAATGAAACATTTGGCTTTGACAGGAGATTGGCTTTTGCAGAGCAGGACAAAGCTTCATACTATAAGCTGAATTACTCATGATGATTGAAGCAGGCCGAGTTGAGGGAAAGCTAATGGGGTCACCGCTTATCTCTGTGCCCGTGCCAGAAAAACAGGCTCAACCCTGCAGCCCTCATCCAACACACCTCCGCCCATTTGAAACGATACGTCAGCCAGCCATCTTTATGATTTCATATTACTGGAAAACTCCATAATAACCCCACTCATAGGACACGATCTGACACTTGATATAAGATTCATATATAACACAACCATAAGCATAATTATAATTACTAATATTGTTTCTGGTTTGTGCCATCAAATACATTCTTATCTGAGGCTGGAGTTTGTTTGTTTGTTTTGCACTTAATGGATTTTCCACACATGGTCTGATAAGGAAGTTATTGTAAGAAAATTGGCAACTACGTGTTCCCACAGTTCCCACATTTCAACTATGTATGCTAACATTAGATATGCCTTCTAATATATATATGAGAGCATTAGCAATTAATAGTGAAAGAGAAGAGCGGAGGGCATCTTTATTCATAATAACCAGCTATATTAAACGAATGTCATAAGAGGGTTGGGAGCATTAGCAAACAACACTGATACTTGAGTGGAGTGGGATATTCAAGGTTACCTTCAGATAATTAATGACAGTGTCATTGGGTTAAATGTACACTTCAAACACATTTATAACTACAACAGTGATCCTCCACTTTTATTAGTGGGTCACATTAAGACACGTGGTTCATGTTTAATGTCAATTGCTGCTCACTGCTCATAATAATAATAATAATAAAAAAAATATATTATTAATATTAGTAGTAGTACAAGTAGTAGTATCCTAATTTCTCAGATACCCAAAATATTAAATAATAATAATAATAGTATCATCATCATCATCATCATCATCATCATCATCATCTTCTTCTTACTATCTCAATTTCTCAGATGCAAAACAAATGTAGCCTAAAGCCTGTTAACTCCTGTTCTTTTCCTCCAAGTCATTGTAATTAAACTGCACTCCACATATGATAATTAATTGAACTGGCTGACATGATATCGATGCTCTAGTAGTGTCTGTTCCTTACAATAAATAAAAATCACAGCAAGCTCGTCCTCTATGAAACACTGCATATCTGCCCATGCCATCGGTCAAATTCTAATGAAATAATATTTAATACCAAACCTCACGCATAAATGTAATATTTTGATAGCATGACAATACTACAAGCTGTCTGAAACGGTAACACGTGAGACATTTTTTAAAAGCTTGGGTGTGTTTTTACTCTCAGGCTGTTTTCTTTTCACATTTGGTTGAATTGCTTGGTTCTTTCCACATTGTACATTTGGGTCAGGACAGTGGCATGACTGCATCATCTCCAACAGTAATTCCCTGATGGCAGCTGTTTACTGTAGCTAGGTAATGACTCAGGAGGAGAAGACACCAGTTCCTACATGTTACTGAAGTACTTGTCCCTTTAGATATACCAGCAAAACTAAACACGCACACAACACCACTTCAGTTTGTCTGTTTGTAAGCTGCAGACATATTGCAAGAGATGAAAATAATGAAAGATGCTCTCCAAAGATCATTTCTTTGAAGACAAGAAGCTATGAGAAATGCATTATAGAGTAATGTTTGTGACAGGCTGCCTATTAAACATCATATACATTTTAAAATATTGTTGATTACTTACAAAGCACTAAATGGTTTAGCTCCGCAGTACTTAAGCGAGCTCTTAACGCATTATAGTCCTTCACGTCAAAATTCTGGCCAGTTGATAATACCTAGAATATCAAAATCGACTGCTGGCGGTAACTTAGATCCTTTACCTATTAGCACCAAAACTTTGGAACAGTCTTCCTACCATTGTCCGGGAAGCAGACACACTCTGTCAGTTCAAAGCTAGACTAAAAACACATCTCTTTGGCCTAGCATACGCATAATACATTATAGACTTCTATAATTCAATGTTAGGCTGCATAGATTAGGTCAGCCGGAACTGGGAACACTTCCCTTAAATCCTGATGTACTCGGTTCGCGTACCTACCCCGAAGTGATAAAAATAAAATAAAATTCTGTATCAAAATGTATAGGCAAGACAAGTAGTTTGTTTAGGCATGGTTTGTGGGGAATTACAAACCTGCGCACATATATTCAAACGCACATAACTATAGAATCAGTTCTTAATAATAATAGAATAAATTCTTTATCACAGGTTCGTGTTTAAAGTCTGTTTAGAGAGAACGACGTCGTCTTAGCGGCCCCTAATTTAATAACAAATGATCATTTCGCCGGAAGTGAATCAATCAAAACTAACTTTAGCTGGAAATAAAATGATTATAGAACCGCTATAAAGCCAAAACAATCTCTGTTACCTTAAATTATATGTTTATCTCTGTAAAGCTGCTTTGAAACAATCTACATTGTTAAAAGCGCTATATAAATGAGGATGACTTGACTTGACTTGACAGGGAGCATGCAAAGATGTAACATTTACATAAATCAATAACTATTTATTTACTCGATTTACTCCAGACCACATTTCCAAGCAGAGCTCTCTCTCGTGTCAAACGTCGAACAGACTTTGCACCAAAGGTTTAGTATGAAAACACCCCAAGAGTTTCAGGTAACACGTCTTAGAGGGACAATTTTTGTGACCCCCTTCCCAGCTGTTTATGTTGATATAAAAAGGAAAGTGTTCCCATGAGTCCCTGTTCTGTCAGTCAGTGCCCTCCCTCGGTCGGAGTTTAATTGATCTGTTACATAATATGAACGTTTGCTCATGGAGGTGATGAAGTAAAAAGAGAAGCGGGAACCAGTGGAGCTTGTTAGTGCTGCATTACGCCTCAATTGCTGGTATCTGACTGTGTGTGTCCACAAAGCTTGCTGCAACGGCCAGTCAATAAACATTCAATTACACAATCACGCTGTGCTGTTTCATCATGATGTCAGCGCAGCAGGAGTTTTCGCCTGCAGTTCGAAATGTCCAGTGGAATAGATCCAATACTTTTTAGTTTAAATAGTATAATGCATATCTGATATTTGGTTCATGAGCAAAAGAATAATAAAGAATCGTCATGTGACAATAATCAAACCAGAAGCGCTCGATGCCATGCGGATTTCCATAGTAATAAGCATCGTAACCGGCCACACAGGAGTCTCCTCTTGTAAAGGGATGGCTAATGAAATAGGAAAGATCGATACCTTGTGACGGAATCTGACGAGAGGTCGATACGCCAGCGGGCTAAATCCTTCTTTGCCTGGACGTGCCTCTGCGATCAGCGCGACCCCCCAGAGCAGGACAGCTGCCCACCATCTTTTGGAGCTTCTCATTACCCTCCTGTAATAAAACAAAAGACATGAATACACAAATAAACAACGAAATGTCTAGGTTAAGTCAAGCGGAGCATTTGAAGCCTTTTAAAACAAACAATGCATCACAGCTCAGCTAATTAGAGCGGACAAAGGAGGATGCCAATCTACTGTGGGTTTAAAACTAATGCTTTCAATAAGAAGCCCACACTCAATGGCAAGATTAAATCTACTTTGAATCAATTAAGGAATAATGAGCACCATGAGGAAATAAAGATAAAGCTAAGAAAAAGGATCCATATATTACCGTGATGACGGAGAGTGCATTAGATTGCAGTTGTTTTTAAGTCAGGCACACATATCGAGGTAACATTTAGAATAAGATGTGATATGGAGCATTTTCATGCCTTTAAAAAAACACATAAAACTAGTGTGTCTGTGTAAAAGTTTAGAGGAAATTAATGAAATAAAAAAAATAAGATTAAACTAACTAACTAACTAACTAACTAACTAACTATATAAATAAATATAATTTGGTTAACATAAATTATAAAAATGATGAATATAAGGACATTCAAAATAATAAACATTTATTAAAAACTCATTAATAAATAATAAAATAGATTTAAATAAATACAATTATTAAAATAAAGAAATTAATAAATAATAACATTTATTAAATAAAGAAATACATTGATTAAAATAAGTAAATTATTAACAAAGAAATAAAAAAAATCATTCAATCAATCAATCAATCAGAGTTCAGTTCTAAAGTAGAAAAAAGTAATAATGCAATGAAATATAAACTGTTATTATTGTACACCTATTTACAATGTCCATTTTATACAGTTGAGAATTTGGGGTTCAGACTGAAAACCCCATCCCATGTGACAAAATAAGGCATTTAAAAATATATTTGAATTCACTAAACACAAATGTGCCACTTTTGCACACAGTGTTTCAATGCAAAAAAGAAAGAGTGTTTCTGTCAGAGAAAGCAATGAAGCAACAAAGTCAGCTCATAAACATAACAAATATATATATATAGAAAAATAAATAAAACAAATAAAAATGAATAAATATGGATGAGAGTACAAAGCAATGGGGACCAGAGCAGTTTGGTTATGGGTTCAAATGAGTAGGACTGTACTCCCTCGTCACAGGTCCCGGGACAATTACTGTGTGAGAGAGTTGTCCTGCAAGAGTTCAGGGATTTGGAATCGAAACAGTAGTTTAGAATGACATGGCATTGGTTTTCAGAACTAAGCAATTCAGAAGAGATCTGTCCAAACGCCATCCACATTTTACATCATCGGTTTGAAGTCAGGCACATGACTGGCCCAAAAATGAGCAAGCGCTCTCGATGCAAACCTGTACTACCCATCTGTGCTTTTATTTCAATCTCGCCATGCATGACTGTCATATTTCAGGCTGCCTGTATGCCAAGAAGAGAGGGAGCATTAAGAAGGAAGATTGAAAGCTGTGCAACCACCTATAGGGACAGTCATCATAACTTTATCAGGTGGCCATAAATCATCTACGCCACATCCATGCCAAGTGTCTTGACATTGACTTTCAAATGAGGGCTGTCTATCACTCACAATGTTCACAATAGATCATCGTGTGACAGTCTCCCAGCAGGCAGAGCGATACGATTGTCTCCTACTGCATCTAAACTGTACCTGCAGTGATTGTTTACTGATCAGTCCTGCCATGTATTCAGAGCATGATCTTCTGAACCATTCTCTGTTTCCACCCCCATGCTCGAGTTAATGCTGTGTTGGTAACACTGGCATTGCAGACATCTGAAGTAATAATTTATGCCACCCTCTGTAAAGTATTTAATTGATCCAATGGTCATCCAAAACTGACCATAACAGATTGGCAAGGTTGCCAAAGTGGCTCATCGACAGCAAAAATGACTATTTACAAAATGAACAGCTATTTTTGAAGCGAAAATAAAATATAAAATAAGTGTAAAATATAAAATGTAATAAATTAAAATAAATAAATAAAGTTAAATAAAAAAAAATTATAATTAAATTAAATTAAATTAAATTAAATTAAATAAGTAGCTGGGCACAGTGTGAAGCTTTTTGGCCAGAAATCAACTTGAAAAAAAAAATGTGGCTATAAAAGACTAACAATTGCTTAAAGCTGCCGTCGGCAACTTTTTTTTAATCATATTCAGCGAATTCGACACTATATTCCGACAGAACAACATAAATAAAGTGGTTTTAGAAAAAAACCCGAGCTTCTAACTCCACCTGGAGCGTGTTATTTGTTTTGCAAAAATCCACCGCTCCCGGTTCATTGTGTCCAATCAGCGCAGGGGGGTGTGAGATAGGACTGTCAATCACAAGTCATGCACGCACACGTCAATCACATGCGTGTGCCTGAAGTTCACGCAGTAGCAAGAGTGATGGCTCACTGACGAGCACGAACTCGGTGGGAGGGTATTCGTTGATAGTGGGGGAGGGGCATGAGAGTTGTAAACATTCAAAATTTTGCCTAAGTCCACTCAATCAGCCAGAGTTGCCGACGGCAGCTTTAACGTCAAGTCATCAAAA
The DNA here is from genome assembly GCA_031834385.1 of Semotilus atromaculatus. NCBI lineage: Eukaryota > Metazoa > Chordata > Actinopteri > Cypriniformes > Leuciscidae > Semotilus > Semotilus atromaculatus. The sequence goes on along the minus strand of JAULUF010000052.1, from coordinate 7,766,404 downwards.
TTGTAATTGTTGTAACTGAGTTCATGATATATTATGCATCCCACACAGATTTCAATCACCTTTCCATCAGGGGGATGTGGAAAGAGTCAGTTCTTGAGAATTCATATAAATGAGCAAAGGGCAAAAAAAAAGAAACAAAGGAATTAGACAACATCTCCACTTCCTCAGGGGGCTTAAACATCTGGCCTACATCTTGACCAAAACCATCACTGTCACCTCCGACGGGAAGGTCCTTTTGCAGGTGATGACCACATTATGTCCTTGACGGCTATTCAGCATTTATATTGGTCAGCTATGATGGACATCTACACCAGGCCATGTACATTTAAGAAAACAGCCGAGCTTGCAACTGTTTGTTATTCTCCTGTGAGGTAAAAAGCTCTGACTATTTGAATTGTGAATTCCGACATGAACATGCAGAGCTGGAAAAGATGCATAAATATTTGGATTAAACTGTATATCACAAAATGAAAGTGCAGCAATAGTATACACAGATTTTAGTCAACAAAAATTAATGTTTTTCTGTATTTCCTGAACCTGTTCAGAAGTCCCAAAAGTCTGGTTACTGGGTTTCATGGCTGGCATACAGCAATAACAAACACAACATTCTATTAGCACTTACTGTACATACAATTTTTAGCTTTGGGGAATTAGATAAAAACATTTATGTGTTGATGTCATTTGTGCAAATGTATTTTCAGCTGAAATGGTCTTTTCAACATCAAACTAAACTGACCAGCTGGGGTGAATTTGAAGACTTAATAAAACATTTATCGTGCCACAAGGTCGTACAGAGAGAGTCCTTTGTCTTACTTTCTCTGCCTGTTTTTATTCCATATCCTGTTGCTCATATCTGTGAATTTTAAATGCGTATTTTGGACCTAATTAAACTCTGCACATTTATGATCAGCGATTTAAGAGCAAGCAAAAATCTCTGCCAACTGAAAGCAACTTCTGAAATCAAACGAATGAACATGTAATCCTAATCTGGCACCCTTTTACCTGCTTTTCAGCAAATCAGTCACTGACAAATGTCCCGCAACCTAATTAATATTCATTCAGTTTGTCTAATTAATATGTATAATTGTTTCCTACACCCCTGGTTGCTGCTATTTTTTTGTTCCAAGCACATTTTGACAGTGGAGTAGTGTAATTTATTTGTACATTCATAAGAGCGTAACCCAGATCTTTCAGCAATCTTGCTCCCTCCTGTGTCTCATCCTGAGAATTTGAGATGCAACTGTTTACGGCGCCATGTCGAGAGAAGTGACAGTGACTGTTAAAGTCTGGAAATGCTCCACAAACAAATCCCTGTGAAAATCTCGCCTATATTTTGCAGTCTGTCAAACCGTTGGGCTGTGGGCAGTGACAGATGTTGGCCATTTGTGTCAACGTGACTTTTCTGTCATTGTGTAAACTGTCAGCAGAAACTCTAATTATACTGGACTGTACAAAAAAGCTTGTGTTGAAAAAATTTGCCTGCAATATTGTTAAACCTCATGAGTGTCCTAAAGGTCGTGCAAAATATTTTTCTCCACAGTTGTTTCAATATCATTAAACTGCAAATCAGTGTTTAAATGTCACCTCACAAAATGAAAACCTGCAAAACGTCATCATGCCGAACAGGTAAAGTCATCTACTCACTAGTCCACTTTCACAGCCTTGTGTTTATAATCACGTTCTTGCAAACTATTTTAACTCACACTTTCAGGGAAAAATATTAAATACCATTTTAATTTGTTTTAAAGACTGAAAGAGTTGTCGTAAGCTTGGGGATGGTGGTGACGTTGAAGTGGAGCGACCAGTTATGGTTTGTTTATAGCCTAAGGTTACTTTTTATTTCTGCCGATTGTATTTAGGCTTCAAAATTCATAAAAGTCACGCTCATTTTTGAAAATGATTATGATGGACAGAACGTGTAAGTATCATAAACTTTTGTTGATCACACAGAGCCATAACATACGTCATCGCTGCTACTCCAAGTCAACAATGATCGAGGGAACTTTTATTTCAGACCTCCAGGTGAACTGTGAGATTCTAGTGTTCATGAGCATCTGCAATGCTCATAACCCACTCCTGTATGGAGTGCTTCATTATTGAAGTTGTAAAGCAGAGCTGGAAAAAAGTAAAGGGATTCAAACCTGGTAAATGCAGGATCCCCACTCTCATGCCACATTTCTAATTATATTTACAGCCAAAAAAACGATATATATTTATTAAGTCTTCAACGTCAATAATTCAGAATACTTCAACTTCAAGGTATCAAGTCTTTAACTTTAATATTTAATCACTGTTTTGTAACAGAAATCTTTCGTAATATATTAATTTGTCACAAGTAGCCTACAAATCTAGGATGTTTAGGATGTTAAAAAAAACAGTGCAGTCGTTCAAGTTCTAATGGGTTTGTTAGGACAAGGGCTTTTAGTCCAGAAGCAGCGTGCACATTTAGACAAATATTGATGGATGTCATGTTTACGTCACACTTCTCCATATTCCAATAAATGATGAGCATTCATCAGTGCAACACCTCTCTTATTTGTTTAATTTATCAGAGGTCGCCTATGCATTTAGACGACCAGCGAAGAAGTCATATGATGGGGTCGGTAAAGTTTTTTTTTTTAAACAAAAGACGCGTTCAACTATTCAAAAGTGACAGTAACGGCATTTACAATGTTACAAAAGATTTCTGTATCAAATAGATTATGTTCTTTTGAACTTTCTATTCCTTAAAGAATCCCGAAAAAAAATTATATATATATATTTTCAAAAGATTAAGTAATCAACATTGATAATAAGAGGAATTAGGGCTGTTAAACGATTAATCACGATTAATCGCATCCAAAATAAAAGTTTGTGTTTACATAATAAATGTGTTTGTACTCTGTATCATTATTTTGTATATATAAATACACACACACGTGCATTTATATATTTAAGAAAAATTTGTTATTTATATATAAAATATTTATATTTATATATAATTTAAATTATATATAAATCTATATATAGTATATACATGCAAATATTTCATATTTCTTAAATATATACAAGCATGTGTATGTATTTACGTATATATATATATATATATATATATATATATATAAAATAATTATACACAGTACAAACACATTTATTATGTAAACACAAACTATTAGATGCGATTAATCGCGATTAATCGTTTAACAGCCCTAAGAGGAATGTTTCTTCATTTGGGCTTTTTTTACAAGTAAAGGTGATGTTACAAGAAAAAAAGTAACTTTCTACTAAACCAGAATGGAAATGAAAAGTGTTCTTAATAAAACCTAACAAGCACAAGCAATAATGTAAATGTATGTGCTTAAGCAGATACACATTTTCTGATGCTACTCTTAAACAGTGAGTACACAAAACAACAACAGCAAACACAAAATTGCATTTTACCACTAGAAAAGTGATTTACAATTAACTTGAATTAACTCATCAGGTCAAAAACCGCTACAGTGCATCATGGGTAATCCCACATGCTCCACTTTATTTGTTGTAGCTATATCGAAAAATGTATAAAAAGGTACAAATTATCTATTTTCTATCTCATTCTATAAAGATCCAAATAAGATAAAAAAAGAAGTTGCTTTATATACATGTTGGAGTATTTTGAGCAGAACAAAATTGTTGTCACTTTACTATGTTAAGCTAACACAATAGTTGCCAGTGACAAATAAGGTTTTCAACTGCTAAAAATTCTAGGTTAGGTTAATAGGTTAAAACTGCACATCAAAGTTATCTTTATGAGGATGTTTTTTTTACTTATTACTAAAATCTCAATTTTAAACAATGTATTTTAAGCTGTTTAACTGAGAATCATGTGACGACACCAGTCAAAATGTCATACGGGATAATGTTAATGCATTTTCCAAATATTATGATATTAAAACTTTTCAAATCAATAATACTTAATGAATATATGAAGTGATGCAGTAAACAATACAAAAAGCTCAGGACTTGGTATCATGTTATTATTGTTTCCTCAACTCCATGAAGTGAAATTATGCATTTCAATGGGAAAAAAAAAATTACATTTTTACTTGGTATGACACCATGAGTTAACACATGAATAGTCATTTTTACAACACTTACACATAATTATTTTATTTTATTTTAACTTTATTTTAACAGGGGAACCAGACTGAGACCTGTGAAACATGTAAACATATACAATATCATACAATACAAAATACATACACAATGAAGACATCCAAATCAGCAAAAACACAGTGAGTCCATAATGTTCATAAATAATTAATGTTTAGGTTATGCAAAGTTTTTCCAAGGATATTGATTAGGCTCCACTGTAAAGACAGACAGATCCCCCCTCAGTGTGGTTTCTTCCCAGATTTGGCAAGTATATACATTTAAACAATTATTTCATGTTTATGATTATCAAAACAGCACAATTTTCAACATTAGGTTTAATTTAGTACTGAAAAGTACCTTGAACCATTTTATTGATGATCATAGTCACTCTACATCAATATTCATAAATATAGGCGACCTTCACTCATTTCCCTGAACTTATTATATTTTGTAATTGTAATTTAATATTATTATGAATTATATAATTTTTTTTAATTTATAAAAATATTTGCTCACATAAAATATAAAATTCACAATAAAATTGCTCCAGTTTGCTTGTTACCTCGAATGACATTGGCTGATTGCCAGATTTAGGACAGAATGCTCTAAAGCATAACAATCAACTGGATGTCATATTCTTTGTAATATTTAAATATATTGTTGTCAAGACTCATACAATAATGCCTGAGGCAGAGATGTTAGGATTTATTAGATTTTTTACAGATTGTTTGGATTTTTTTGTATGTCACTCTAAGGTCCGGACAGTTATCAGGTATGACATTATGTGACTATAATGTCTGATAATTCTTACACTTTGTAATACCCTCAATATATGTTCATATCATTTGATAAACAGAGATTAATAAATTCAATAAATGTGCTTTTTATTAAACATTTCCTTATTTTGACTTCATAAAGGGGTTTGGACATCAAAATTGCACGTCACGTCATTGGGCCAGCTAATCAAGGTCTTACTAGTCATATTAGGAAGCTGGAGATAAACCCTCCTGGACAGTGGCCCTTCAGGACACCCCAGGTTTACAGTATGTTGTGTTCAGGTCACCTTGGAAAGTTCCAGCTCACAAGTTTGTCAACTTACAGAAATCGCAAAATACTTCTGAAACTTAAAATGACAAGGGATGGTTTCAAACAAAGTGGGATCACTTCACGTTTCTAAGTCATATATAAGTCTTTGCATTGTTTTGTTTTTTTTTGTTAGATGTTTTTTTGTTTTTTTTTAAAGAAGGAAAATCTGTGTGCACAAAACTTAATGAAGGAATCATTCTCCATAGTTACTATTCCATCTATACATTTTGTTTCTGTGCAACATCTCTTATGAAAATCAATTTAACAATTGGCTTAAGGCATATATTTGAGTTTACTTCAAATAGAAGACAAGGCACTAACAAAGAGATCATTTATTTTTCAATTAGTTAAATATTTTTGATCACATCCCAAATTTTGCAAAAAAACACTCAAGCTTACACCAGATAAACATCACATGACCAGGGTTTAGCCTGGCAGGTCAACCACGTGCTGGTTCTTTAACCAGATTAGCATGAGGGGAGTAAGCTTTATCCATCCCAGGGTAGGGTACATAAATATCCCGGACTCATTACACCCGAAGTTCTGCTGAAAAACAAAGATAAAACACGCTGGCAGGAACATGCAATCACAGATGAGAAAAGAGATCAGGACTTGTGTAAACACTGCTCTGCACATGTACCTGGTGGCATTTTTTATTGCTGCTCATCATTTTCATAGACGTGTTATCTTTAATACAGATAGGCCTATCTCTCCAAATGCAGAACTCTAATCAGAAAAAGTGTGAATTGCTGCATGCTTTGAACACAGTGCTGTATTGCATATCTCATAGTAAGTCATTTGTGCATTAAAGAAATGTCACTGATAAAGAAATGTCAAAAGTTGAGAAGGTGTAACTGTGTGTGCGCGTGTGTGCTCATGAATGAATCTGTGTCAACAGTGGGCTATTTTTTTTTTTTAAATTTAGAGCTATTTTATCCCAGATTTCCATTAAATCTCAATTGCTGAATAATAATAATAATGATAATAATAATAATCAATTAATTAAGGAACTGAAATACCTAATTAAAATGCCTTTAAATTCAAATTTCATTTTATGCTATTTTTTGCATTTACCATTGTTTTCCAATGAGAACCACAGCTTTCTATGGAGCCCCTAAAGGGATATGGTAATGGGAAAAATATGAGATAGGAGAAAAAATATGTTTTAATCCTTTTGCATTCACTCAAAAAAGTTTTGCGTTTTCCCGAGAAAACTTTGCATTCCCTCGCAAAACTTTTGTGTTCTTTGGGATTGAACGCAAAGTTTCTCGGGGGAACAAAAACATTTTGCAAGCGAACACAAAATTTCTCAGGGGAATGCAAAATATTTGCGAGAGAATGCAAAAGCATTGACAAATATTTTTACTCCCTTCCCCATGTCCCTTTAGGGGCACTGTAGTTTTCAAACCATTATGTGTGTGTGTGTGTATATATAAATGCATTATAAAAACACATGTGCATAACAGAAGAAGAATTCATGTGCAAGAAATGGGAAATCATCAACCATTCAACCATTGTAGAAATTTACAAAAAGCAACAAGTTCAACATTTTCAAGTCTGAACTTGAACTTTCATTTGATGTTACTTTTCCAGTTTCCTTTCTTGTTCAGCTCAGAAGGGTCTAACACGGAGCGGAGACACAAATGCTTAAATCCATCCCGTTTTACGTGGAAATTGAGCTCAGAGCTAAATCACTCTTTAGAGGTAATCCTTCTCGAAATCCAGCACAGACGTACATATCCAGGAGGATAAACAAGTTTCAAATCAAATTCAGAATTGAAGCGATTGAGTCACCAACCTCAGTAGAAGTAAGACTATCACAACTGCGCTACATTGCTGAAGGGAGAGCAAGTACATGGGCTCACATCTCTATTTCTCTTGATAAAACCATTTGGTCCCTTTTGAAGCCAATGTTCAACTGGACTAAAACCAGATTAATGTGCAAACATACTTATGAGCATTCTGGAATAACTCCCATAGGGGTTCTCCCACCTTGAATGACTCACTTCCCAGTCTCCCCCACCCACTAACATGAGTTCTCTGAGCATGCTGGGTAATATGCTAATCAGCCTAGATTGTAAGGCAGTCCCCTGGGCAGAGCCTACAGATTTCTCTAAATGGTTCTGTTCTCGTTTTTGAGCATGTGTGGTCTTGCTCTTTGAAATCTAATAAGATGAGAGGCGTAACAACGGGACCAAACAGTCGTAAAGTAGTCATGCCTGAGGGAGCTCTCTTGCTTGCACTCCCCCTCAAGTGCTTTATCCTCTAACCGAGACCATCCCCAAAATGTCCAACTCAACCTACATTTCACTAAATTCACTTGAAGGGTGTAGCCTTATGTGAAAGATGAGATTTTAAAGTGATAGTTCACCATCAAATGAAAATGGCCATCATTTACTCACCCTCATGTCATGTTCAAACCTATATGACTTTCTATTGCAGATATTTTGAAGTACATTTTTAAGAAATAAGTTTTAGTTTTAGAAATGAAGCAAAAGTAGTTCATAAAAGCAGTTCATGCAACTTGTGTGCTATATTCTACTGCGAGTGTATACAAAACAATTGTGTGTCAAACAGACTCCACAAACAGTCAAACACTGTGATTTTCTGATAATATTTCTGTGCGCTGTTAACTGCCACAACCGGATCAGTGCGTTTTGATCCAAAACAAGATCCGACTCATTATTTATCATTTAACAAAAGCATCTGTATTCCATGATAAACCTTCTGCAATTAACAGTGCAATTAAAAGTAATTTATTTTATTCAGTGTCATTACAACATTGTGACCTACAAAGAAGCATCCTGATCTTCTAGTTTCGTTTGTCGTGACTGGGCTGCTTTAGCATTTCTCCCTGAGTAATCTGGAGTCATTAAATGTTGTGCACACACACACACACACACACACAACCTTAGCAGCCAGCAGAGGTGAGATTAGAGAGGAGAGACATGTTTCGTTATGCAACAGATACACTGCTTTCTAGAGCTGTACCTGTGTTTCGGGACAGATGCTACCATGTGAAACTGGCACCTATATCCATTAAAATGCGACAGCTCAGGAAGGCAGCTCAGACTGTCATGCTGAGGCTCTACTTATCCCACAACACACACACACACAAACAGAGAGAGAGCGAGAGCGAGAGAAATACACATATAATACACAAAGGCAGTCCAAGAGAATATGACCTCATTGGCCAGAGTTTAAAAACCAGTCCTCCTTCACAAAGACTGGTCTTTTGTCTGTGTGCAGACATGCTCCAGAGCTCACACCTAGAGCAATGTGGGCACAACACACACACACACACACACACACACACACAGGATCAGTCAGCCCACCAATCTGGGAACAAGAATGAGAACAAGCTGAAAATATCCTGACAATTTCCCTATGCGAGTTCAAATCACTTTTCCAAGCTTGGCTTTGTTCTTTAATCTATTCAACTTCAAAACGGCGGTTGTACAATCTAATTAATTTCTCCCAAGCCCAAAGCCAGATCCAGTACGTTGTGACTATGCCCTGTCAAACCCAAATCTTCCCTATCAAGCTCAAATCAAGTCGGCCATACAGATTTGCCATAACTCAAAAGTTTTAAAACTATTAAAAGTTAATGGAGATGATTGCCCTATAGATTTTAAACTGGGTTCCATAACTTCGATCAAAACTTAACAGAAATACATCAAAGTTGCCCTAAACCCAAAGTTCACACTGCAAGATGGATACATAGAGCAAGTCAGAAAGGCCTTTTGTGAGCTCAGTCTATGAGACAGCTCTATGTCCACTGAGCAGTGAACTGTGTTATTTGCTGGTCACGGAGGATTGCACTGACCTGTCCAATCTGTGGGCAGTGTCAGGATTCATTAGTGCAACAGTAGGACTCACTCAGGTCTGTGATGAACATATCTATGGACTGGGGTATCCACAGACGCCAGGAATAAAGTTTGCTTGCCACATGCATCTCAGCGGCATTGTGTGAAAATAATGCTGGTGTTTTATTTGAATGTGTATCTCGGGGTGATGCTATTCACGTCGAGGCTGAAAAGGCAAGGCAGTCATTTGAGGAGATTAATTATTGAAAGCAATTAGAGTGTTTGTATTGCCCCTCTTCATTTTTTTTTGTATCGTGTGAGTGCAGTGCTTTTCAGCGCAGTAAACAACTGCAAAACTCAGACTACTATTATGCTCGCACAATAACGATTCCACGAGTTGTGATGAAGGCGGAAAATGAGAAAAGCAGGAAGACAATGATGGTGATGGTGATGATGATGATGATAATGACGAAGATGCAGCTATGGCTGACAATGTTGCTGATGATGAAGAGGATAGTGATGACGAAAATTAAAAACAAGGCTGTTATTTCAAAGGAAAATGATTAATGCCTCATGCTGATCCATTACTGGCATGCATGTTAAAGGGACAGTTCACCTAAAAATAAAAATTCTGCCATTAATTACTAACGTTCAAGGGGCCCTATTTTAACGATCTAAGCGCAAGTGCACTTAGTGTGTGTCCAAATCCACTTCTGCTAGTTTAACGACAGGAAAAAGGGTCGGCATGCCCAGCGCATGATCTAAAAGGGTCGTCCCTATTCTCTTAATGAGTAATGGACGTGTTTTGGGGGTAACGTGCAAAAAAATTAAGAGTCTTATATCCCATTCCCTTTAAAAGCCAGTTATAGTCATGGCGCCAGTCCGCCAGTCATGGCGGATTCGCTATTTACATGGTGGAATTTGCAAGCAGAATGACTGAACGCTTCTCTAGCGAGGAAACGGATCTGCCTCTGCGCGAGGTTAAAGCGTGCAAGCAAACCATCAACGGGACAAGCCAGATTTTACCTTATTTTACACATAATCCTTTTATTTTTTAATATTTGGCTAGTTTGTGTGCTGCTGCGCGTCCCTGCGTGTGTAATAAGCAGAGTGTACGAGTGTATTTTAAAGAATGTTGGGGTCCAAATATTTTTATTTATATGGACAAAAAACATATACAACACATACTTCTGAAGAAAGTAATTCAGGTTTGGAACAACATGAGGGTGAATAAACTTTACTGTCCCTTTAAGTAGTTTCCTGTTTCAGATGATGTATCGGAAGCCCTCACATCTCGCATGCAAAACCACTCTCATGTGTAATGGTGCCAACATTTATTTCCACTGTGAGCAGGGTTTCTCACATCAGTGCACAGCACAGCGTTACAGTAGCTCTTCTACCTTCTGCTGAAACATTTATAATAATTGGGTGAAATTCTAAAAGTGGAGAGTTGGAGATAAGAGAGAGGGTGAGGTCTTGTTACAGAATGAGGAAGGATAATGTGGTCTCCTGTACAGTATTATGGGAAGATCGAGTGCTGAGGATGTACTTGCTGTACATTTTCCCTTCTGTCGATGTAAATTGATATATTTCCAATGAATGTTTTTTTTTCCCTCAATCTAGCTAGGTTTCATCATTTCTTAAAGATTTTTTGAGGGACATCTGCTTTGGAGGCATATTTAATGGGCTACTCAGTGCTCTTTAATATGTGTTTGTCAGATCTGAGGCTTAATTTTTGTTTCTATATGTGCGAGTATAGATGTTTTCATCTTGTGGGAGAAGCAAATGATTGTTGTTCCTCTCGCTTTCTGCATTGTGTGAGTTCCCTGTAGAGCCTTTGTCTTCAATGCATCCTTCGCTACTAAGCGATATAGAAATAAAGCAAGGATTGCACATACTTGTTTGATGGAGAATTTGGTGTGCATTAGAATCACTCGAGCAGAAAAGCAATGGGAGCTCATACAGTAGCTGACCCTCCCTGAATTCTCATACATTAACTATGAGCCTCATCAGTCATTCGCTGAGAAGGTGGTGCCGTTTGCATTTCCACCCACCTTTTTGTTTTTACTCTTTTCTGTGATTTTTTTTTTTATAATCTAAAGTCAAGTTTAGCAGTTATACCTTTCACTTTGTAAATAAATTGGAGTCAGTGTTGGAGTCAGGAACAGTGTACACAAAGCACTGGCTCCAAACAAAAGCTTACAAGATCAGATGTCAATGCTTGACTGTGAATTCAAGGAAAAAATCTAATTATTCCTTGCAAAGCCAAACTAACAGACAATAACAAAACAGGAAAGCTTGAGAATATGGCACAGACTTTACATATGGTGACAACTTGGCTTCAAATCTAAAATGCTGTATCTTGTTGTTGTCTAATGTTGCTGCAATAAATGAAATAAAATTTTTAAATTACACCTACAACCTATCAACTTTGAAGAAGACAAGAACTATTGATCGATGACCAGTTTCTATTAGAAAATAGGCAATTAAAAATATACCTTGTGAACATGGTGAAACATATCTTACAGTGATACATGTCATGTTTAACCCATTTAGACCCAGTGTCCATTCTAACAGACATCACATTCAAATGTTTTTGGAAGTTTTGGTTATGCCATTTGGTGGCAACCAAATTATCAGAATTATTAGATGCTCTAATGTGATTTATGAGTGCCACATCACACAATCTGAACAACAATATGTACAAGGATTTTTTAATTAATTTATAATCTACATAAAGTTTCTTGTAATAGGCTATCTCAAGCGCAAACCACACCAATCTGGATGAATGGACATTAGAAATAACTGTAAAAATGATCATATACTGATTTGTCATAATTTATGGACGCATCCAAATAAAGTATGGTAATGTAACATACTTCGAGTCTGAACGCCTTAAAGCGTTTGAACAGTGTACACAGGACTCGTTCTTGTATTAAATCCTCGCTGTATTCAAATAGTCGAATTGTGTACAAACAGGCTACGTTAAACAGACATCTTTGTTCGCTGCATCGCATCCTGCTGTCAAGTTATAACAGTTAAACAACTTAAAAAGCGTCTGGAGAGACCTGTACTATTGCGATGCGCCCCTTCGATCTGTTTTTGAACGCAAGAACACGTCCTATATGAATGGCTCCGTATAATTGCACTACAGACACCAATTTGTCGCCCGTCTCCAGCCAGCCACGTCAATTACCAGCGATCGCCATACACACACACGCCAGATTGAATCTGCACGAGGCAAACAAGAGTATAATCCCCCGCGCGCGCACGGTGTCACTCAAGGATTTGCGTGCTAAGAAAAACAACTTGCTAAGTACCCTGCGGCTAAATTAAACGGCCACGAGCTTTGCCCAGGGTCCCGCACGATCGCTTAACATTTACTTTATTCATTTGAGGAATATCGCAGCACCGTTTGAGGGAGCATGACATCGGATCGACCGACGAGTGAACTTGTCCCTGATAACGGCTGATGGAAAAAGCTCGTCTAACTTCATCACCCTCCATCAAGCACGGCTACTGGTAGGCTATTCAGTCAGTTGTGCCCGCCACGCTGAATGTCACTGCACAATATGCTAAATTATTCACACTCTACAGCGAAAGTGGTTTCCACATTGTCTCTCTATTAAATCCCTTTGAAAAACAGCATACCAATCTAAAAGCAAGCACAAATAATATAGTGCATGCGTTAAAATCACACTGAAATTCCTCCGTGCTGTATCAACGGACCTGAGGCTTGATCTTAAATCACAACAGGATATGTAGTAGGCTACATCATATAAATAAGAAAACATACCTGTGAATCCAACTACAATTCATCCAGAAAGATATTTCCGATAGAGTTTTGAGCAATAATGTTAACTGCGAAGTAAATCCAATCCCGTTTTGGTTTTGCTGTAAAGCGCCCACGGAGTTAGTGCATTCCTTCCAACTGTCGGTTGACGTGAAAATCCTGGTTTCAGCACCTCCTGGAGTGGACAGCTCCACAGAGAGCGGCTTCACCTCGCGCTTCGGGTCTCGAGAGCCACACCAGCGCGAGCCTTTCACCTACTGGCTGCAACCCCGACCAGATTTGCATACAATAATACAATCAGCCAATCAAAAGCTCCGCTGCAAAAACCGACGAGTGGAAACAGCCAGCCGACTTGTCTGAGCTCATCCGTTTAGATGAATTGTCCTTGACAAAGATGAACAGAGTTTGTGTGCAGGCTGTCCTGTCCTGTCCTCTCCTCTCCCCTCCCTTCCACACGGTGCATTTGCGTCTGCTTCCAGATTGATTTATATTGTGGTCAGAAATGGAAATCATTAGATCCACATCCAGCATTGATTTGTGACCTGTAAAAAAGGTAGAAAAATATGAATAACTGCCTATGTTATTAAATCATACAATATGATAATTATTATAGATTTTTTTTGTAATACTGTTTTATTGCATTTTTTTAAACACGTACTATAATTATTATTCATATATTTGAATTGTTAAAATTGGTTTGTTACTGTAAAATGCAGTAACAACATAGATGGTACAATGAAAAGGCAACATGCATTACACTAAAATAATGATATAAACATTAAGTAACATACAATGAAATAAAAACACTCCAATGCACATACCTGCATGTATATACCTTCAATAATAATTATAAAATATAAATATTTTTAAATGAAATCAGCATCAGACCTGGACTGAACCACCGATATATAGTGTTGCTCAGCGACACTTTCACTCAGGATTCCACACATGTTCTGAAGGCGCATCTTCACATCTGTGCTGGGACTCTAATATCTGTCTCAAGTATCTCTCTGATTTCTACACTCATCAGTTCATCATGGTGTCAAAAATTATGTGGCTCAGAGGGGCTTTGTCGAGCGAACACAACAGAAAAATCTGTCACTTATATCACTCACTGGATTAGGGTAAAGTAACATTTGAGCTCTATTCTGCAATTCCAGACAACAAATCAGCAATCTTCTCTTTTTCTAATTGCTATTCAGTCTATCTCTGTAGTGCTATTGGACACAAATATTAACACGAACGCCTCAGCCATCACAGCTATTACACTACGGTGTACCATTTAAACTTCACAGACCTCTCCTGTTAGGTGCAGCCAGTTGACATGGAAAAAGTTATTATGTTTGTGACTGTACATTGGAGTACATATCAATCAGACAATGTATCCAACTGGGCTCCAAAAGGAACAATAACTCACTGTAACGACACACCGGAGAAAGCGAGGAATTCAAAGCAACCTTACACAGACAATGAGAGAGGGATTCTGAGGGCAACTAGTCTGGAGGGTAGAGAGCCAAATATCTCAGCCGACTATTGGAAGAGCCCCAAAAACAGCTTGCAGAGCGAGAGAGCATCTTCATTTAATTGTTTTCACTACAGACCCACTTAGCTGTCTAAAAACACCTTCAGTAAAAATGACGGAGAGAGAGAGAGCTGCAAAGACAAAGCCCATATGGCTCAAGCTGATAGGCTGAGGAAACAATACTCACGCAATAAAGCTGATAAAGGCACTCACAGAATCAGAGTGATGCAGACGGAGGGGTGCTGTGGATGGATTTAACCACCCACACTACGGAGGAAGCTAATTGCACAGTCTCAATCAGCAGCAGGACACCATTGAGCCACACACACACACACACACACACACACACACTTTGGTAACTTATAATTTGTATATGAACTGTAACCGGCTAGTTATGCAATAAAAATTACTGTAAGGGACGAAAAAATATTCAAAACAGTCTTCTACCTTAAAATGCATGACCTAAAGCAGGGATTCCCAAAGTGTGGTGCGCGCACCCCCAGGGGTACGCGAGCTGCCACCAGGGGGTGCGCGAGAGGAAAAATGTGATGGCGGTCTGTTTTTTTTAAGTGGGATTTTTCCATACAATAAAATAAAAAAACATGAACAGTAAACGTTTCCTTTGTAATCGCTTTTATTTTAAATAAAAAATATATATAATTTATTCGTTTTTGATAGAAACGTAGAAGACGACAGCTGCTGTCTTCTTCTACGCACTGCTCTTCTTATATGCACTGCAGCCGCTAGGCTATATGCGTGCCAACTCGTTTAATAAATAATGACACCAACATATTTTACTGATCATTCAATACATGTGTGAAACGAACAATGATGGATTTTGGTGTAATTTGTTTCGAATTGGGACTAGGAAATTCCCGGGTCGGTAAGTGAACATGCTTTTGCGTGCAAAACAGTAAAAACGTTGAACTTGAGACAGAAAATATCGCTATGGAGTCATCGTCAAATTACACAATAGTGGCTTTCAAAAGCGAAAATGAAAAGAGGAATTCGAGAAATGATTGACTAAATTGCCAAAAATAGGAAGCTTCTTTAAAAAGATAGCACAGGAGGGGGAGATCGAGTGAAGCGAGTGAAGGACCTGAAGCGACCGTGTGTTTTCATGTGTTATGTTGCGCATTCGCCAGTGGTGTTTTTTTTTGTTTTTTTTTTGGTGCGCGTAGGCTACTCCGGATTTTGTCAGTCATCTCTTATGCTGTGTCTCTATGTCTATGATCCTATCCTGTCCTATTCATGGTAGCCTACTTGTGGATATTGCTTCATCACGTGCTGTATCCTGATAAGGGTCCGGTGTTGGCTCGTTACCACTGCTATTCTCTTTAATGTTGTGGATCGTTTGTAACTTCATTGCAATTTTATTCCTGTTGTTCTAATTTCCATAACCGTTGTGTTATGATGATGATGATGCTAGCTCCACGGTCATTTAATAGGCCTAGCCTTGCTGCAATGTTTCTTTTACGCGGCTGAAAATTGTGCTTTCTGTTACTGAGCCTGTCTGTCACTAAAAGTGGAAGCTTGTGCGTAGCTTTGTTGCATTATATTGAAACTTTGTTGATGTTGTTATTGTCATGCGTGTTCTGGTTATTTGCGCATGATTAAACATGAGTCTTTATATGGCGATAAAACAAAGCTTTGTTGCGTTTTTTTTTTAAGTGGGGAGTGGGGGTGCGCCAACCCGGTTGGGACATAGAAGGGGGTGCGCAGGAAAAAAAGTTTGGGAACCGCTGACCTAAAGAGTTTATGAATGCATAAAGGGAGTCAAAATTACCCGCACTGGATTTAATGTTTTTTTGTAAATAAAGGCCATCCTGGTTTTATCTTTATTTATAACTAACTAACTAACTAACTAACTAACTAACTAACTAACATGTTTGCGTGAGAACTTTTGCAGAGCTTTATTTATTATATTTAGCTATGATACTTACAGAAACATTCATTCAGGTGTGTCCAAACTTTTGACTGGTAGTGTATACACTCACTAGTAGCCACTTTATTATTATTATTATTATTATTATTTTTTTGTAAACCAAATATAAAACTGACAGTCATAAACCAAAATCACATGGTTCGGTATCACTTTAATAGTCCACTTTGGACATTCTATTAACAATTAACTACATGTCAACTATCAGTCATTAGAGTACTAGTAGACTGTCTGCTTAATATCTGCTAACACTTTATTTTGATGCTCTCCCAACAAACATTCTCAGTGTAAGTAACTTTGCAAGTACATGTCAACTTTTTCTACTAACCCTAACCTAATATAGTTAGTTGACATGTAGTTGCAAATTAATGAGAGTTATTTGACATTTAGTTGCAAAGTTCCTTATAGTTAGAATGTCAAAAGTGGACTATCGAAATAAAGTGTAACCCATGATTCAATAAAATGTATTATTATTGACAAAAATGATACTTTTGGCTTTGTGAGTCAAAATTCCCCTGAAAATTTTTATATTTTGACCACCATTATGATAACTGATACAAAATATGTTATATTTACTGAAAAAATACCATGTTGGTTCAAATTGTTCCTCTTTATGCACTTGATGGTTAACTGCATTACAACCCTTTTCTTTGTTTAGTAACTTCAATTAACTCTGATCTATAAATATCAGGTGTTTAATTAAATTTTAAACTGAGTTTTGTTCTGAGCAGTGCATATCCATGAAGCGATGCTTTTAATTACATCAGCCTGTGACTTTCCAGGTTTTCACTTTGCCCTCTCAGCCAACCTGAGAAACATAACAGGTTTAACAACAAGTGACATGATGTCACCTCTAGCCTAACCCCTTCAGGATCAGTAAGTCACCAAAGCACAATAATTATCAAGAGACAGAATTGCAGTCAACAGCAGCAATTATCCAGGTGTAACCTAGGAGACAGGACAGGTAATTAGACCTGGAGGAGTACAGTGGGTTCAAATCAGAAAAAAAAAAGGAACAACGAGAACAGTGACATATCCGACGTTAGGTTGATGATACACAGCGTTTAGCAGATTCTATTTGATTTATATTTATGCATTTGGCAGCAACAATATTGATGAAAACTTTTTTTCTTCTCCTGGACACTAAAAGTACAGTATCTCTCTGACAACATCATCATTATTTATTTTTTTTAATTCACTGCCCTGTTTATGCAAAACTCATTCAGTTAAAAAAATAATAATAATACAAATGAAGGCTCTACTACTCAGCTTCTACGCCAGACCAGGGACTTTCAATCTTTTTGATGCCACCGACCTCGGAATATGATGATGTCTTTGCATGGGACCCCCTCCTATAAATCAGATACTCATCTGAAATCAGATTGTTTCATGTATCAAGGTCCATTAATAAATACAGAAAATCTGGGAAATATTACATATAAATAATAATAATAATATAACACAACAAATGGAGCACAATTTATTTCCACTATATCACCTTGTAATATATTTTGTATCCCCAGGAAAAAACTCAGGCTCTACTGCAAGAGTCAAAATTCACAGTAAAGCCAAATTCTAGCCATTAACACCCATAGTTACATCTCCACGGCCCTCAGCAGTTTACTCATTCCACCCATGAGTCCCTAGTGCTGCAGAATTCAGAGCATGTTCAATAGGTTCTGCTTTCTGTAGACATCTCTAACTGCTGATAATAATGTACATCATCATTATACACTGCATGTGCTGAGTTTCATTTACACTGAAGTCTAATTCAGCCAACGTGTATGAATTGCTAACTTGTTGTGTAATGAGCAAGTGACACGCATGAAATGAATGTCCAACCGCTGCGAGCCATAAATTGTAGAACAGGTGACTGACTCTCACAAGCCAATCGCAGGTGCACTTGAGGAGAGCATGCTGAGATCAGTCGGCAGAGTAGTCAGAAATCACAGACAGTTTTCATGTAGATTTAATGGCTAGTTGCACTGCTATTTTTGCCTTTCCAAAAATATTACACCAGTATGACAAAATGAAAAAAAAAAGTATGAAAAATAAACACTTTTGCAATTGACTGTTACTCAAAAACATGCCGTTTTGTGGTATATAACGGTTTCTCAGTCCTTTTGATTATATGTACCTATAGGGTTCGACTACCTCTTCATTAACTGTACAGTTTGTGTGTAAATTAACTCTTATGATGGGTACACACTGCAGGATTTTAGCCCCGATTATTACTTGCCGTCAGTTTTGCAGAAATCGCAGACAAATGCCCGAAATCTGAGACAAATCGATGCTTGTTCACGTGAGTGGCAATTGTGTAGTGTGAATGAACAACGATGCAGTCTGAGAGAAGCGCAGATGTGTCGCTGATGCCCATGAAATATTTAGCATGCTAAATATCGGTACCAGTCTACGACTCAGAGGCTGCGACCGAACACGTAATACATTTACCTTCTGAGGATGCATTCCAAGAATCAAGGCACGTCCGAAGTGTGTAAATGTATGTTTTTGACCAACGTTTTCCACTTCTGATATAATAGCGATAAACTATTTGCTTAGTAATCACCAAAGCTCACTTTATTTTTGCTGTAGATCATTAAAGCTTTCGGATGCAGCCAAAGTCATGCAGTGTGAAATGTGTTTTGACTGGAATCAGCGACAACCTACAGCCAATGAAGGCCCAAGATACAGGTCAAGGGAAAGTTCAAGAGGAGGAATCCAACAGTAAAACATCAGCAAGCATGTCTTCTGCAAGCAACCACTATCTTCTTCATATTTTTATTCTTTTTCGCAGAAAAATCTTCTTGTGTGCATCATTTTCACAAGAAGAAATCCAGTCTCTCACATGATCTTACATCATTTCCTGTATAACTTCTTGCGTGTTTAGTTGTGAAACGACTTTAAAAATCATGCAGTGGGTACCCAGCATTATTATACTGGACATAATTTAAAATGATCGTTAATTTAATAAAAAAAGAATAACATTATTAAACAAATAATAAAAATAAATACATCAATCGATAAATCATTTTGCTGTTGTTGATAAAAATGGATAAAAACAGAAGTTTGATAAATGCAGTCTGTAATTTTTTAAGGAATCTGTATGGTTGTGTGTAAGCTTAAATAAATAGATTTAACAGATTAAATATATTAATCTTTAAAAGTAGTCTAACTTTAGTAAAATCATTAATTACAAAAAATAAATAATAAAAATTATTATCGTAATATTTAAACCATCCTAATATTAAAGATTATTGTTAAATAAATATCAGTAGTATTATAAATAATATAATAAAATAGAATGAATAAAAAACATCTCAGCTTGAGAATTACTGGTACAGCATGCTTTTTGTTTAAAGAAAAAAGAAAAAGAAAAAGAAACGAATAAAGCAAGAAATATAACAGGCCATGTGGTGTTAAATGTGCTACTTATCACCTTTGATTGTAACCAAGCGCCTACAGCACCAGAGGTAAAGAGTGTGAGCTAATGAGCAGTTTGATGCTGACAAAACGTAACGTACAACAGCAAATGAATGCTGACCAAGGAAATACTGTGGGTCATTTCTATCTCCCAGCCTTATGATGAAGTGAAACGCAAACCTTTCTAGTTACAGAACCAATCAAAAAGCCCTTATATCCGTCACCTCTTGCCCATGGTTATAATGGACCATTAGCGTGAGCACTGGGTTACAGGGGCAAACCACCATCCATTTTGACCTTAAATCAAGACTTGCAGCACTAGTCCACTCATAGAACCACAAAGATTTTTAATCCTCAAAAAGTCTAAACACCAAATAATTAAGCCGTTTGGATTTTCTGAGCAATGTGATGTCATATAGCGACAGAGCGTATTTAGGCAACGCCCACAGGCGGGGCAATCCAACCATCTCCATTGACTTTGCATTGCGAGAGGCTGGCTCCTTGTCATTTATGACTTATAATAAAAAACAAAACAATGTCTAAAAGCTGCTATGTGACAAAGGTGTACAGCAAACAAGCTAAATAACCCAGAAATAAATTTTTATAAGCTGTCAACCCCACTTTTGTCTCCTTAAAGGCTGGCTTTTACAGTTCTGGGTTTTTTAGCTTGTTTGCTGTACACCTTGTCACACAGCAGCTTTTAGGCATTTTTCTGTCTTTTGTTAGAAGTCATAAATGACAAGGAGGCAGCCTCTCGCAATGCAAAGTCAATGGAGACGGTTGGATTGTTCTCCCCCACCCCGGTGGGCGTGGTCTTCAGATTATGACGCGCTGCGCTCTGTCTCTATTGCTCATGCTCCGCCCACGACCGCTGACGGACTGTCCCGTATTAGCATATTTACGCCCTCAGCCATTTGTAAGCTGTCCACCAAGCCAGCACTTCACGTGTCCACACCCCATGGAAGAGATGGGTGGGGTGAGCAGGGTCGCTGTGAACAGAGCTGTTTTTGAGGAGGTAAAAAGGGTGTTGTTTTACACAACCATTGAGGAATTTGAACCAAAGTATGTTACAAACTTTACATGAAGACCCTAAAGAAGCATACCAACTTGTGGAAAATGGGCATCCGATGACCCCTTTAAAACACAGATAAAACGCAGTTTTGAAAAGAGGCATTCTTTGCCTCCAGTCATCCCTCTAAAACCACAAAGCAAAGTCTGTTTACTCTTCTTTTTTAATTAACTAGTCCTCTGTCAACCCCTTTATCTCACACTTAGGCAGTTGCTGAGCAACATTAAGTTCAGTCATTTGAGTGCCATTGACAAATGTACCAAATTTTACATGGTTGAAGGTATATAGGCATGATTTTGCAGATAACATTTCAAGTAATAGGGAAATTGTAAAAGTGTATAAATTAGTGTTGTCACTCCAAATTAATGTAGAAATACAGTATATTTTAAATACTTGTTTAATGGCATCTTTTTATGAATGAAGGCCAGTATCACTGATACTTACTCTTCAACGTAATTGCGTATTACGTGAGTCACGAACGCGCATCACAGAACAGAGCAAGGCGAGCATTTGTGCTTATAAAAGTTAAACTTTTTATTTATTTTTTAAATGACCGATCGTTTCGCTAGATAAGACCCTTATTCATCGTCTGGTGTCGGTTAAAGCCATTTGAAGCTGCACTGAAACTGTCATTTGGACCTTGAACCATTTGGGGTCCATTGAAGTCGATTATATGGAGAAAAATCCTGGAATGTTTTCATCAAAAACCTTAATTTCTTTTCGACTGAAGAACGACATGGGGGTGAGTAAATTATCAGCCAAAGTTTTTTTAAAAGTGAACAAATCCTTTAAAGCTACAAAAGTTCTTTAGTCAAGAGCAGTGAGTAATTTGTTGTTTGATTAAAATGAATGACAGCCTGCATTAGTGGCTGCTGTCACTTTAAGACCAGCCGCTGCTGCACATGACGTGTCTCATTCTCTCACAACTCTTCACGGTCATTTAAGACTTTGTTTAACTAATATAAGACTACTCTTATCAGGATACTATGAAGATACGCAATGGACATTTTGGCATAATTGTGTGTGTTATTGTTCGTTCAAGCACGAAAGAGAACTCGATTCTGGCATGATCTCTTTTGTCTTGTTGCGCTTGAATGGTTTAAAAGCATTTGCATCTATAAGAGTGGGATCATATAATGTAAGGCTAGCCAAAGGATGACAGGAAAAACGGATGCTGCCTTAATTGCGTTAAAAAGGGAAAAAAATGAATCGCATGCATTAACGAGTTGACATTGACATCACTAAAATAAATAAAAAAATGAATCTCAAGGTAGGGAGGATGGAAGGAATGAAGGACTAAATAAATAAATAAATAAGTTCATTTTTAGATATATTATATAATAAAAATGTTGAGATAGTCTTAACTCATATATCAATATAATAAATCAGACAG
Source organism: Semotilus atromaculatus (assembly GCA_031834385.1). Lineage (NCBI taxonomy): Eukaryota > Metazoa > Chordata > Actinopteri > Cypriniformes > Leuciscidae > Semotilus > Semotilus atromaculatus. The sequence goes on along the minus strand of JAULUF010000052.1, from coordinate 7,744,260 downwards.
ATAATCAGCATCAAATTACTTGTATGCATTACAACGAAAATGTAATACACTCAGTTTAAGACTCAATTCACTGAAGCATATTCAGTAAATTCCATACAGTGGTACTTACGAAACATATTCATCAGCACTTCTGTGCATTGAGACATGGAAACAAGTCAGCCATCTGTTCTGTTGCCACATGAATGCAAACTCTCTCTCTCTCTCACACTCACACACACACACACACACACACACACACACACACACACACACACACACACACACACACACACACACACACACACACACACAATACCCTTTTGCAAATGCACTGCTTTTCTTATAAGCTGCTCTCTATGGTGTAAAACATTTGCTGCTTCCTCTTACAATCATACTTTTTAACAGTGAAAATTCCTTCACACTTTATTTCAAAAATTGTAGATAGACCACATTCTACAACTATCACATGAGGTGTTTGACAACCAGAAGCTTTTGGTTATTTATCTTTACAAATTGAAAAGGCCATACATATCGTTTAAAAAGCATTATTTATTGTTACTAAACGGAACGTGCATTCACGCGTCAAGCTTGCACAATTTAAATATAATTTGCGTATATGAGCTTTTCACTATAGCAAAAATAAAACAAAGATCTGAGGTAATCCAACAGGTTTCGACACTTTGAGATGAGTACCGCATACTCAAAGTCATCTTTCTTTTCTCTGCCCACTTTCTGTCATGAAACACAGTGTGAGAAAATAAAAGATTGATGAGCCTGCTGTCTTGAGAGAGTGAGAGAAAGCCAAAGAGAGAGAGAGGGAGACCACAAGGAGGTATTTACAGAGTTCGAAGTAAAAGGAATATCTTTGGTAAAGAGTCTTTTTGGAGGCAGAGGCTTACTTTGAGGCCTTCACTTCTGACATGGTTATCTCTTTCCAGAGCCCACTGTTATCTCTGAGCAACAGGAGACTGAAACAGAAAAACAATTGGACTACAGCTCATATTATATACTGTATGAGGGACAGTACATGTAGGAGACTGGGGCTAGTTGTCACAAAGTGTACATTTCAGCAACTATACATTTAGTCAGAAGTTAAATTGCACAAATTTTTGTTTTCCCTATAGCAGAGGTTATATGTTAGTTTCAAATAAGTGAACATAATTAAACCAGACCAGCATTAAATAAAGCAAAGGTTAGAAATACACTATTAAGATTTGAACTGTATTCTAAGAACAAGGATATTTTCCATGAATGTCAGTTCTGGAGACGGTTGTTTTATCCGATTGGTTGTTACATGTTTTTTTTTTTTTTTTCACCATACTGTTATTTAACAAGATTTGGTAAAACATTACAATAAGGTCCCATTAGTTAACATTACTTAATGTATTAACTAGCAACCACTAACAACGAACAATACATTTGTTACAGTATTTTCTCATCTTTGTTAATGTTTGTTGATAAAAAATACGACTGTTCCTTGTTAGTTCATGTCAGTTCAGGCCCATTAAATATGAAAAGATACAACTTTTGATTTTAATAATGTATTAGTAAATGTAGAAATTAATATTAACCAATATTTCTAATGTATTTTTCATTTTTATATTTCATGTTAACTAACGTAGTTAACTAAAGTTAACAAATGGAACCTCATTGTAAAGTGTAACAGAAATAGAGTTTGGTACTTATATGAGCTTTACTATTTGTTTCAATAGCAAAAACAAAACCCATAGATGTTTAGGAACATGAATTTAGTTGGAACTTTAGGGCACTAAATGTATTTAGTGATAAATCCTTATTATACATGGGGGAAAATCTATGGAAAGCTATTAGATTCAGCGTAAACAATAAATGGTCATATTTTATCCAAGAGAAAGAGCATGACTTTGGTTGTAGAAAAAAATATGAGTGTTAATGTATGGAGCTAAAATATAAAGCAAACGTATGAATATATTGCTTACATGGGGAGCAGAATACAGTGAAAAGTAAAGATACTAAAATAATCAAAAATATACATACTGACTTCTACATATTTCTCTGCTAGTGTTGAAGCTTTTAAAAACATTGCTGCTGTTTGACCGATAACCTATATCGGCTGGAAAATGTCATCAGTGCAATGTCTTTGGTTGGCTTGCGAAAAAGGAAATTAGATTTTGTAAACAAACATCGATGTTGATGAGTAATATGCTCTTTACAAAACAAAACAAAATATCGTTCACATGAATCACAGCTTCCTTTGGGCCAGTTTTTTTAATTACTCATGTCATGATGACTTGAATCTCACTCTGAGGGCCTGTGAAAAATTTAGCAGGCTACTAGTTAAAGCAGGGGACACTTTTAACAACTGTAAGGCCGATTATGAATGTAATTTGATACTCGCAACTGATCACGCCCAAACGTGCCGAGTCAGAGACAATTGTGTTCAGTCTGTGTTCACAGTCGGTGTTTAAAATCTGCTACAGTCGTCTGTGTGTTCAGTTCAGTCTTAGAATGTGTGTCCCTGGCACAAATGTCATTTGACAATGAAATGTTCTGGATGTTGCTTTGTCCACTCGTCCAACCTTCCTGGCTTACAACTATTTATTCATACAAATATCCATTTCTAAAAGAATATTTTTTTTTCCTCAAGGCCATTGAAACAAATGTGTTCTTAATGTAATTCACAACACTAATCTTTTTAACACAAAGCAGGGGAGAGGGGGAATTAAAAATAAAGCCATTTCTTTGCGATGACTTCCTTCATGTTACTGGCAGGCTTTGCTTTGGCAGTCAACCTGTAGCACCACAGCATGAAGAGCATAATACAGGCTTCTGATGCAATTTCATTCATGCTTTGTGAAAATCATCAAAAATCATTGTTATTCATCTGCATTTCTGTTATAATTATGTTATTAAAAAACACTATTAACACCCCTATTTAAAACCATCTGGTTTTCACCTTTAGCTGTTCAACTGAGATGATATTATAGATAATTAGTTTTTTTTTTTTTTTTAAATGTCAGTATTGTTACTCATTGTTAATACTAATTGGAGACGCCACAAAAAAAGAATACAACTGAAACCTTTGAAATCAAACACTTAAAGGTTGTATCAGTGATTTCAGGCCCAAAAATAAATGTCTAATCTTTCCTAACGATCCGCTAGCTGCCCGCCCCATAAGCAGGCCGTCAAAAAAACGCATCTCTGTATGCAGCCTAGGCTCTGAAATCTGCACACAAAAACAAATGGGTACACCACCACTCAAAAACAAAATAAACAGTGTTCCAACCAATCACCGACAGGGGCGGGTGTTGTGAGGTTTTGAACTTGTGCACGGCTGGACGCGAAGTCGGTGCAAAACCCGCCCCTGTCGGTGATTGGTTGGAACACTGTTTATTTTGGTTTTGAGTGGTGGTGTACCCATTTGTTGTTGTGTGCATATCTCAGAGCCTAGGCTGCATACAGAGATGCGGTTGTTTGACGGCATGCTTATGGGGCGGGCAGCTAGCGGATCGTTAGGAAAGATTAGACATTTATTTTTGGGCCTGAAATCACTGATACAACCTTTAACTGAAACTTCACTAAGGCTAAATGCTGACTTTCATTTCACCCTGACTACTTGAGGATTATGAGTGTGTAATCCTGATATGGCAATAATATGTGGCTGTGTAATAAACACCTTTAGGTCACACATTCATCAAGTTTATGTAGTGCCAAGGAGGTTTATGATACCTGGAGAAAGCTATCATATTAGCGTTCTCATCCACCTAAAATGGCAGTAGCTGTGCTGACGCAGTGCACAACAAACACGCATGCGCATACACACACACACCCACAAGGACTACGGCATTTTCACGCAGGTGATCAGAGACCCTGCGCATCTTTCTCCTGCTGTTCATCAGAGTCAGTAGAAAGGACTTTTTTAGTGCCCAAGTTATTGTTACTGTGACTTGAATAGTCTTCCGCATGTAAATGGTTGTCTTAAGGACTGTTCCACAGGTGGATGTCCAATAATTGTTTATGGTTCATTGGACATGCATGAAAAAAAAAATCCTTTCCGATAAAGATATTACATAATTATCTTTAAAAATACAGTATACCGGAAGATGGACATTTATTTATATATGGTTACTTTGCTTTTAACTAATATATATATCATGATTTAACTGATACACTGTAAATAATTGCTGTAAAATAACAGGAAATTTTGTACAGTAATTTACCGTTCTTCGTAAATACAGCTGAATACTGTAAATGACAATAACTTTCATGAACAAACCATTAACAGCAAGATACTGTTTAGTCTTTACGGTATGATACAGTATTTTATCGTTTAGACAGGCTTGCCCACGCTGTTGCAGCGTGCTCATAACTCATCTGAGGAAAATCACGACGGGCCTACAGTCAAAAAGGTTTAAAATTGCAGATCTATTTTATTAAAGAGAAGAAAGAATATGAAGCATAATTAAAGGAGAAGATTCTGATCCTGCCTGCCAGCACCGAAGTGGACGACACATCTATTCTGTTCCTTTCCTCCTTGTTAAGGTAATTGTGATCTTAAAGTCAGTGTTACCCTGTGTTATTCACAAAATGTTATATATTTTGAATGAACCATGTTACCAATAAGAATTCCATTAATCTGAATTTTATATCCATCGGTCTGAACGGTAAACAAATCGGCAAACTATGTGAGGTAGTTGTTTGTTAGCATTTATTTGCAATAATCAAATGTCTGAGGTATATGTGATCATCTTGATTTGTTGTACACAGTACTGTAATTTTTTTACAGTAATAAACTGTTGTTGCAGATTACAGTAGGTACACTGTACAATTACAGGATTCTACAGGTAATTCTAGCTGCCTGTAGTTTACTGTAAATTAACAGGGACATTTTATATGGCATTAACCAGCCAAACCTTATTCCCTTAAATAATGCTAAATTCTTCCAGAGCGAAACAATACAGACAAAATGCTATTGCTAATAAATACAGATTATGAACATTTAACATTATAAATGAGTTTAACACCCAAAGCACATTCTACCACCATGTTGACCCTTTGAAACAGATTTTGCATGCCGACTCGTTCAGATATCATCTTTTTTTTTTCAAGGAAGTTAACTAATTAAAAGAGTTAGCCAAATAGCAGAATGAGGCTTCCAATTTGTTACATTTAAAGAGAGATAAATACCTTATGCTTAATCGAGGCAACTTCTAAGTGGGTATTCTAGGATACATTGTCTGTATAGGTCATTTAAATAGAGAAATATGATGACAATTAGGTTGGCTGATCTCAGCGCACCTTTGAAACCAACTGGCAGCATAAGCAGTGAATACAGCAGATTGTAATATTAGAACAAATGCAACAGGCGTCTCTATGGAACAGATTATGAATGAATTTACTGGCCTAAAAACCATAGGACTGATTGTTAGTAGTAACATGCACCCTTTTATTTGGTATAATAAAAATAAACCCACATGATCTTGACCCCTCAGGCACAAGACTTCGTGCTTGTGTGTGATGGGTTTGGATGATTAGGCAGAAACAGTGCAGCACAGACAGTTGTAGTGCCTGTGTCTTTCTGTCCCCTGCTGATAACACTGATGAGCCTTTACCTTTCAGCCTGTCTGTCAAAGCTATGTGCCAGACACACAAAGGAGAGAGAATAAGAAAAAGAGTGAGAGAATTTTAGGATGTGAGGAAAAAGGAAAGACAGAAAGTGAAAGATGGATGACAGACTGACCTTCTATCTGAAAGAATGACCTCCTATAATCTATTAGATTGCAGTTGATAAGGCGATCAAACGATCATCATGGCTTCTCTTTTGTTGTGGAACAAGTGATGCCAGTGGTGTCAACATGGCTGTCAAAATGACCATTAGAAGAAAATCCATAACTATCAGAGTTTAACAATTGCTAAAATGGTAAAATCACAGGACAGTTTTGTGTAGCTCGGCAAATACCGATTAGGGTTGTTTAATTACAATTTCTGAATGAATGGAATGGATTTCAAGAGTCAATTTCAGCTTACTTTCCCTCGATTCTTAAGGAAGGTGAAGTGAGATCTTGTAAACAGTGCAATATTAGAAATAATAAAATGCTAAAAAATAATAATACTCTGATTCAGCATGCCATTTAAAGGGATAGTTCACCCAAAAATTTTAATTCTGTCTTTACTCACCCCAGGGTTGCCAACTCTCACGCATCTGGCGTGACAGTCACGCATTCAGCCACAATCTCACGCTCTCACGCTCGACAAAGAAATCTCACGCTAAATGAGACATTCTTCTGTGCTGTATTATTTTTTTTTTTCTCATGTGCGCTAATTTCCGAATTACTAAACAAGTTCAGGCTCTTAACTACTGATTGGACCACTGCTGTGTCTAATGCCTTTCTCTGATTGTCGATTCGCTGGAAACATTTGTCGTTGTTACGTCAGTGACGTCCGTGACCGTAATTTACCCTTTTCACACGCGCTCACGGCACACATCTTTCTCAAGCAGAGACAAATCGCGAGTCAAAGAGGACACTGACACCGACAGACAAGACAGAGAAAGTTATAGGCTACTTTTGATATGGAACAAATTCTCTGCTCTCATATTCTGTCAATATTTTTACGAGATTCAAACAATAAATACAGTTTTTGGTGCTTTTAACCCCTTAACTGTCACTCCCACTTTTTTCGCATAGACATGAAAATCACTATGCAAACTTAAATGGTTGTAATTCAAGAATGCTTTGGAATATAGACCTATGGTTGGTCTTGTTTTAAAGAAGACATTTGCCAGATTGTTGTAGAAGTGAAATAAATTATGAAAGTGAAATAGAAAAAAAAGTTATTTACTTTTGAGTTTATGAAAATGAACAATGTAAAAAATTCATTATTTAATTTTTATATATATATATATATATATATATATATATATATATATATATATATATATATATATATATATATATATTACAAAATATATTTTACTCTAAAACTGCAAGAAAATTAAAGCCAAAAATCTTAAGAAGTTGTGTTCCAAATTTTAGGCTAATATCTCAAAAAATAATCTTTCAGTAAGATTTTATTTGAGCGCAGTACCAATTTCTTTCACTAGGACAGCCAAGCTTCCTTACTGACCATATAAGGGCGCCTCCATGTTTTGAGTGATCTGAACCATGTATTTCCATAATTTCCATACAATTTATGAAGTAGACATCCTATTTAGAAGTAGTATGGGTGGTTTGACAATATTTGATTTGAATTCAACCTCTAATAAACACATAAAAAGAGCACACGTGCGTTATAGCTCGCAGCTGCATCACACATCGAGAATCCATAATATTTTTCTTTATATTTGAAACATATTCAGACCTTTTTTTCTAATACAATTGAATTGATGTTATCTTTTGAACTCTTTGCATGAAAACAAACGGAGGTTTCTACCAATCTTTCATGATTTTTCATATTTATTGCCATTTCAAAATAAAGGTCAAAGGCCCCCCCCCCCCCCCCCCCCCGTCAACAAATCTCACTCCAAGCAAACCTCAAAAGTTGGCAACCCTGTCACCCTCAAGTTGTTCCATAAGAAGATATTTTAAAGAATGTCAGAAACCAAACAGTTGATGGTCCACGTTGGCTTCAATAGTATTTTTTCCCATATGGAAGTCAATGAGGCCCATCAACTGTTTGCTTAACCATATTCTTCTTAAATTATGACAGAATTTTCATTTTTAGGTGAACTATCTCTTTAATAATTCACACATACATTTTATTGTATATATATATATATATATATATATATATATATATATATTTAAAATCAGTCAGTTTGAAGCTTCCCAAGGCTAATTGGAAATACCTCCTGCCTACATTTCTGCAGAACCCAAAATATGTGGCACTGGGTAAATTTTGCTGCTCTTTTCAGGTGACAAGTCCACAAGATGTGCTATAAGTGATTTCATTTTGTTTCTCCATTGCTGATGAGGATCCAAATAAAATATCCAGAGACTGGCTCTAAATAGTGTGTTCAATATAAAAACAAAACACTTAAACGTCAATTCGAAACACTTAAATGTGACTGTGGAAACATTTTATGTTGGTTTTTGTACTTATCACGACAGTTCAGAAATGAACTGCGTTATGAAAGGCTAATACTCAAGTACCCACTAAACCCTATCCTAATCCTTTTCCTAACCAAAAACTAAAGCTAATTTAAGAAAAAAATAAATAAATTACTTAAGCAACCCCGCGTTTTAGCTTCATTCTGAGGCTTTGAGCTCTTATATCGAGTGTCGTAACTCGTGTTTCACAAAACTCGAGCGTTCCACATTGCAAGTGCAAATCTGTACCTACCAAGCAAGTTTACAACATCAGAAAAGCCATACATATGGAGCTGGTTATGTGATGAAAACATCTAAATCTATTAGTTTATAAATCATGCACTATGTTCTAGGTGTCTTGAGATAATAAAATAGCATTGTGAATCACTGAATCAAAAACACTTGGTATTCCTCATCTACTGGTGTATTTTAATGAATCTTTTGAGTGAATAAATCAATAATTCACACACCTTTTCCTGCCTACAGGTGTAATGATGTAACCTACTGAAAGGGAAACTGAATGAATCAGTGAGTCTTTTGAACAGAATCAAAAGATCTGAGTCACTGGGATTACTCAAATCCTAATCTAATCCGTTCTACTAACTGTTAAGGCTCTTCTAGTAGTAGTCAGGAATTTGGAGTCAACTCTCAATTCCCAACGCCTCAAAGAATCAATTCTTTTTAGCATCAACGCTAAGCCTTAACACTGATGCAAGTACTCATCATGAAAGAAAAAAATAAAAGGAACAAGGATAAAGAAATAGAAAAAAGGACACTATGTGAAAAACAGCAGAAGAAAATCTGAGAATAGCACATGCAGAGCATTGCTTCAGAGTGTGAAAAAGCCTAATAGAATGCGAGTGAGCATACGCAAGTCTCTCACTCAGAAAAACCATTGTAACTCTCATTTAGGTGAAATCACACTTCTGCTACTTCATATGAAACACATCCTGATTCCTATTACATCCATATTAACAGGTATTGTGAGCTCTTTCTATTACACCATGTGGGCCACAGATTTAGAAGACTGGTGCATTTCCTGAAGGGAAACTTCACCTCTCAATTATTTTTTCATGCAACTTTGTCTCAGTGGTTTCTTTAGGAGAAATAAAAATAGGAACAAATGAGACAAGGTGTTAGAATATAGAGCTATAATGTTAATGTGCAAATTAGCTTTAAAGAAATGTAGCTTTCTTTTGAGACCCCATTAATCTACAATTTTGCCTTCAGAGTCTCAGAAAAGATCTAAAAAAAAAAAAAAAAAATGTCTACACAAAAGTCAGAGATTTCAATTTAAGTTAAGTGCTCTGATTTTAGGGATGAATTATGGGTAAAGGTTAGGTTTAGGAATATGGATAGGTTAGGACAACATTTTCAGACAGGAATGTTGTTCCAGGATCAACCAAATATGTTAATGTCTTACTTGGCAAAATCACAGTGACCATATACATACAAAGTAAGGACGCATTAAATATACATATATAAATGTGTATATGAAAAATGAAATCTGATGTGTGCAAATGTACAATGTGTGTTTTTCCCTGTGTCAGGCAGGAGCAGTGTTGGGGAAAGTTACTTGAAAATTATTGGATTACAGTAGTGCATTCCTACCTTAAAAGTAACTAATTGCGTTACTGTTTAAGAAAAGTAAGGCATTACATTACTTTTGCGCTACATTTCCTCACCTGGGCTGGGCTTGTTTTTTAATAACAAAAAAGTGCTATTTTTGGTATTAAATGTAAAGACCCTTTCACACCAAAATTTAAACAATACACCTCAGGCTAAAGGAAGTGCAAATTCATGGGTGTACAGTAGAGGGCGCATCTCTAACAACACTTTCAGGATTGCAGGAGAAAAAACTAAACATTTACTTGACCAATAAAAAACAATAAATAAAGACATTTTTGCTTCAGCAGTAAGTACATTGGTCAGTAAAGTTAGATTAAATGCATAGAAATATGTTTTTTTATACAATATTTTAAACAAGATATACATATTTTAATTTAACATTTAAAGCTGCCGTCTGCAACTTTTTTTTTTATCATATTCAGCGAATTCGACACTATATTCCGACAGAACAACATAAAGTGGTTTTAGAAAAAAACCCGAGCTTCAAACTCCACCTGGAGCGTGTTATTTTTTTTGCAAAAATCCACCGCTCCCGGTTCATTGTGTCCAATCAGCGCAGGGGGGTGTGAGATAGGACTGTCAATCACAAGTCGTGCACGCACACGTCAATCACATGCGTGTGCCTGAAGTTCACGCAGTAGCGAAGAGTGATGGCTCACTGACGAGCACGAACTCGGTGGGAGGGTATTCGTTGATAGTGGGGGAGGGGCATGAGAGTTGTAAACATTAAAAAATTTTCCTAAGTCCACTCAATCAGCCAGAGTTGCCGACGGCAGCTTTAATTATTGGAGGTTTGCATATCTGATTTTGCATATAACTGATTTTATTCATTTCGAGGAATACTGAATCTTTTTTGTGCAAGTGAGATGAGTAAATGCATGCTAACATTTAGTCTAGAACTACAATAACCATCATGTTAACACACAATGCCTCTGCACTTATGATTTTCCTCAGCATTGGGACAAGAGAGCTGTCAGTCAATAAATGGGAAAACAAAGTAACTTGCGTTACTCATTTGAAAAAGTAACTGAGATATGTTGTTGTACTTTTTTAAGGTAATTCATTAATTTACTAGTTACTTGAAAAAGTAATTGATTAAGTAACTCAAGTTACTTGTAATGCATTTCCCCCCAACACTGGTCATGAGTGACCGTGATGTGAAACGTTGGCCAGCTGCAGGCCACCTGCCTCCACACTCACTGCAAGTCCTCCTGCTCCCTCCTGCCCGGACAAGCATTCATTAATGACTGAATCACTGTCCTGCATTAGTAGGACACTCTCTCATTAACTGCCCAGGAAAGCAGTTCCCATTAATAAAATCTTACCAAGCTGGCTTCAATCTGGTCCTGTAGGAACATGCCCATGATTTTTCAAGGGCGATTACTCATTTCAAATACTGAGAGCTTCACTGCAAAAAAAAAAAAAAAAAAAGCAAAAAAACTTTTGAATGGATACTTCATCCAAAAATGGAAATTCTGTCATCATTTGCTTGTCCTCATGTTGTTACAAACCTGGAAACTGTAGAAGTTTGTTCTTTTTTTTTGGCCACAATGAAAAAGTTAGTGGGGGTCCAGTGATGTTTAGGACCATCAGGCTATGAACAACATAAGGCTGAGTAAATGATGACAGAAAATTTCAGGACCATCTGCTGGTTGTACATACAGTGCATGCAGAATTTTGCTTGCTCAGATTTATTGTGCTGAATCAGGATTTTGCACTTTGTTGTTGACTCAGCTGAAAATTGTCGGTCATTACAAAAAAGTATTCATCAGTGTATTCATATATCAGTGGGTATAAAAATAAATACCATGTCAACGCAACCAGAGGTCCTTGGCTCAAATTTTTCGTTTTTCGTTAAGATTTTTTTCTGTAGAAATAGAAATACAAATAGTGATGAAAGCCAAAATATTAAATGTCACAGATGTATATTTACGGAGTAATCTACTGTTTTGAAGAGGGGGTTAAAAATGAAAATTTTCACCAGAGATTTGGAGCCAAATTACAGGGGGTAAAAAATGACTTTAGAAATTCTTTTTTTAATTTTTACACAGAGCTTGGTTGGTCTATTAGTTAAATCTGTTGACTTTAGTAATCTTTGTTTAATACTTGCCAGTTCAAAAATGGCAAAAAGCACTTCTTGTGTTTTTTGCCTCAAGTTTGCATGCCTGTAACTCAAGAAGTATTAAATATATTTTAATATTATGTTAATTTTGACAGCAAATTTTGATTTAGTTTTAGTCATAGTCTTTTGACTAAAATGCCATTTAGTTTTATTAATATTTTAATTATCTGAATTGTTTTAGTCTAGTTTTAGCCGACGAAATACAATAAGATTTTCGTAGATTTAGTCGACTAAAATCGAATGGGTTTAGGTCAATTGTAATGCATCATTAGCACGTTACAATTAAAAGGTGCGCATCTAGGCCTACCACAAATGCAAATCAGTTCTGAATGGATCTCTTCCCCAATCGTCCCTGTCTAACATTTTCGTCTAGTCTTTATTCGTTGACGAAAATGTCAATACATTTTCGTCATAGTTGTCGTCATTTAAAACTGTTTATCGTCTCGTTTTCATCTGTGAAAAAATTATTCGTCAACGAAATTAACACTGGAAACTTTCCTTTTGGTACTTCATTTTAAAGGCCCTCAATGGTTCAATCCCAGAGATATGGTAATCTTAATGAGGCTCCATGAGTAAATTGGTCAAGAATCAAATGTGGGTTATTTGCATACAGCAGATACTTTTTTTATTTTAAAGAGTAATATCTAAATAACAAATAATGTTAAAACTAAAAATGTATCTCGTATTTTCTATCAGCTCAATTTCATTGAACGTACCTGTCTGTGTGCCATAAATATTATTTTTCTTAAGTGGTCAGGCATGTAACTAAATAGATATCTTAATATCATTCTAAATTCTCATTCCTAAAAAAACTTTTCTTTTGAAATCTTCATTTTTAAGGCCCTATATAGTTCAGTCCCATAGATATGGGGATCTCAAAGCAGGTAGTCCAATAGACCAATCTCAAAAATAAAATAATGATGCTGAATCTTTCTAAAGTAATTTTACCCCCCTCCCCCCCAGCCATTCTTGCACGTCCAACCCCCATCAGAAATGGATTGTAACCATCATCCCCATAAGATAACTGCTTGATGCAAGGCCACTCGACAGTCTGCTGCAATCCTGTTTAGAGCTGAAGTGAGCTTTGGGCCGTTGGCTCCAGTCTGAGCACAGGACTTGGCAGAGCTTTCGATAGAAATGTGTGAGTGGGAAGTCTCTGATAGTGTGAATCCCTTTGTAGTCAACTAGAGGAGCTTTATTGGTAGTGTACACTGACAGCTCATGCTTGCGGGTGGGGAAGAAAGCAAGACAGAGAAAAAGAAGGGTTAGCTGTTCGGAACTATGCCATTAAATTTCATTAAATCAAATTCTCGCTCCTTGTACATCTTTAAAATCTGATCCAGATTAAATTGCATGTTGCAGAGATTTATGAACAGCGCTTTCTGAATTAGTTTACCACCTTGCTAAGCAATGTTCAAGAAACCAAATGTCCCCCAAGGCTCTTGATTCAAATACAAAGTATACAGCTAAGCAGAAATGCATTTAGTGCTCAGACGTTTAGGCTTATTCTAACAGATGGAAAAGCAGAAAGGGTTTTTACAGCCTCATCATTTGTTTTCATACCTGTCCCTCAGTTTAATTAGCATCGCTAACCATGTGTTTGGTAGCTGTACGGCTAACTAGATCACACCACATGGGATCTCAAGCATCTCTCAAGCTGAAAGTAGCGGCTCTACCGCTGGAGACTGAGGGATCACAGCATCTTAAAGGATAATTCCGGTATTTAGCACTTTGAGTCTATTTTCTAGTTTGTTTTGGATGAACTAGAGTGGTGGACACAGAAATTTTGACGATGGGTCCTGTCTCGACTTTTTTTGACTCTTTTAGAATCACCTTTGACCACTTCAGAGTGGCTGTCTACGGGCATGCACAACCATGTCCTTAAAACAACCCTTAACGTTCGTTTTCAAAACTGCGCAACTCAGTGGTTAGTGCTGCACTTAATATCCATTCCACAATTTAAAACATTTACTATATTTTTATGTGCTCACTGCACTGTGTAAACATGATGGTTACTGTAGGCTAGATGGACTAAATATGAGCATGCATTCACTCCTCTCACTTACACAAAAACAGATTCAGTATTTCTCAAAATTAATAAAAACAGTGAAATGAAACCTATGAATAATATGAAAAACTATAATAATACAAATACTTAATAATAATACAAATATTTAATCTTCCTTTAACAACAGCTTTGCTGCTGACCTTTGATGATCCAATTTCACCATAATAATAAGCAAAAACGAGGTAATGTAATGCATACTGTCCATGAAAAGTAAGTTACTCAATTAGTTACTTTTTTAGGGAGTAATGCATTATTGTAACACATTCTTTTTAAAGGGCCCCTATTATGGATTTTTGAAAATGGCTGTGCGTGTAGTGTGTAGCAAAGCTCTAAGTGAATGAAAACATACTGCAAAGTTTTATATCTGAAAGTGCACCGTATATAGTTATTGTCTTTCAAAAGTGAGAGTCGACTCTGAGTCTGTGAAATTAATTGTTATTTTTCACTCCCCAATGATGAGCATGTGAAGAATCAGTGGTTAAAATTCATCTTTACCACGATATCACAGCAGTAACGTTATCCTTAACTATTTCATAGTATAGACGACTGCTTCTCAAATCTCGGGAGTTCAATGCTTGATTCATTTGAGTTGATTGATTCATTTGACGAGCCGTTTTTTGAATCATAGAAAATGTGATGATGTGCAAATGTATATTGTGAGGAAATTAAACAGTTTTTTTTTTACATTTGATGCGTGTAAACATGTTGTAGGAGACTCTACAACAACATTAGGAAACTTTAAAATACCATGATAGGGGCACTTTAAAGGTTGTATCAGTCATTTCAGGCCCAAAAAAGGCCGAAACTAAAACTAAAATCTTTCCTAACGATCCTCTAGCTGCCCGCCCCATAAGCATGCCATCCAAAAAAGACGTCTCTGTATGCAGCCTAGGCTCTGAGATCTGCACACAAAAACAAATGGGTACACCACCACTCAAAACCAAAATAAACAGTGTTCCAACCAATCACCGACAGGGGCGGGTGTTGTGAGGTTTTGAGCTCGTGCACGGCTGGACGCGAAGTCGGAGCAACACCCAAATGTGATCATTTATGTTTCGGCCTTTTTTGGGCCTGAAATTACTGATACAACCTTTAAAAGTAACCTTCCCCAAAACTATATGATGCTTTCTGCAGCCAGATGGTATAACTATGAACTACCAGCAGGGGTTAATGGGGCCGTGCTTTTTGTAGAGGAGTTCACTTTTTCTCATTCACTTGCTTAAGGTATTTTTTAGCATTTAGACAAACTGCACATACATCACACACATTGTTCATATACTGTAGCTCAAACAAAAAAGCATGTTCTCAATGTCATGCAAGATCATGGGATTCCTAAGCAATGCATGAACGGAAAAAATGAATAACTGTGCAATGGAAGTTGTTTAGTTTTATTATAAAAGTGGCTACTGATTTTTTTCTTACAATTAAACAATTATGAAAACGGAAAAAAATATGAAATTAATAATGATTAATAATGATTTTTGTTTTGTTTTAATCGATCTAAGAATCCAATGATTTCCTAAATAAATGATGTGTGTGGCTATATGATGATCATTCAAATATATTTGATGTTAATTTTTAAATTTTTTAAGAAGTTCAATAACACCTAATTGTTGCCATTGTGAATAAAGTTATCAACATGAGCATAAACAGTGGAAGCTCTCTGCTACCACTTCAAATGCTTCTCTTCCTCTCCAGGAAAATTCAATGTGCCTTTGAATAACAGCACCTGCTGGAGTTGGTCTGAGGTCAGGCTGTGTGGTCAATATCTCAATCAAAGCAAAAGAAAATTCCCCTGGGCTTTTATGTGCATAAAGTGGTTGCCTTTTGAGGTGCCAAAAAACTCAATAGGGTAGTCTAATCAATATCCAGGTCTGCAGACACTTACTGTACAGCTCTCGGAAGAGGTCTTTTGAGTGTCCACATACAAACAGGTCTTGTCACATAAAGCCAAGCTAGGTCTGAGCAACCCAATTGTGAGGTATCGCCTAACTTGCTTTGAGGACAGAGGTAGATAACGAGTAAAGCAACCAGAAAGCTGAATGTTGCTAGTGATTCAGAGTAAACAAGGCTGACAAGAAATAGCTCTGCCCAAGAGGGAGTTTCATTGCAGGACAACAAAGTTTTAGAGGACAACGAAAGGAAAAAGAGGACATGTAGACTACAGCTTTTCAAAAACGTATAATTGCATATGTGTTAAAGCATAGCTCTTTCACCTTTGTATATACACACATTTATCAAGACACACTTCTGAATTACTGAAACTAAAACATTAATATGGCATGGGATGCAAGCAGAGCAAATCATCCAAAACATGCCTGAAAGTTTTTGTGAAAAGATGATCCAGTTTACAAAATGATGTATCACCCCGTTTACAGTTACAGAAGTCAATATGTTTGCATGAATTTACTGTATGTCGCTCATCATTTGAAATGGAGCAGAAATTATAATTCAAATGTGGTTGATGCTTCGGACAGGGCACATACTAACTCAAAAGGGTAGTTTGAGGTTCAAAGTTGCCCATTAAATTGACATGTTTGTTTGTTAACGCAATGCCAGATTCTGTGGCGAAATTCATAGTGAGAAACATTTATGGTAGAACTATATCAGGTTTTATTTGTTTATTTATTGCTAAATTAGAATTAGATGAAAATCGAGGATCTGAAAAAGAGTTTGCTAATCATTTCAAAGTAACATCAATAAAGGCTGCTGTGCATTTTCAAGAGGCTCATTTGCGCAAATCACGCCAATGCACTGCTCTTAAAGGGTTAAATCTGGCTATAATCTATCGCTATCCCTTTATGGCAGTGAATTAAAAATGACAATCTAAATTGTAAAATAAGTGGAAACAATTAAATATACAATACTGACTGATAATAAAATAAGTTTTTAATGCATTAGTGGATTTAGTTGTACATTAACTTTAATGGACCAGAGCAGCAGAGCTTTAATTTGACTTCGGTAATTAATGCACCACTGATTCGGTGTGACCATAAAGACTTGCACAGCTGACATCCCATTCACCTTGTATGTTTGTGTGAGTGTGTGTGTTTATTTGGTTGGGCTCAATGCCACGAGGTCTCCAGATGTGTATATAATTGGAAAATTCGAAAAGGGAATGGAACCAATTAAGACTTGAAGCAGATAAAGCCTCAGTCTCCCTTGGCCGTCAGATGCTCTCAGAATAGAAAATATTTAGTTCCACTCCTATTACCACTGAGTCTGTATTTGAATAAACTGGAATATATGGCTTATGACAATACTGTATTGATTCTTTATTCATTACAGCTGCAGAAGCACACATAAGTCACAGAGTTTGTTTTATCATGTGTATATGTTTAAGGTGTATTTACAACAAAGGGCAAATCTTAAATAAACACCAAACAACAAGCTGCAGTGACAATCTCAGCAGGAAAGTTAAATCGTTCCTCATGGAGATGAGCGAAATCTCTCTCTAGCCTGTTTCTCACAGCAGGTGGCAGAACACACGATATATTTCATACGTGATTTACACAATTTAACTTCGATATAAACTCCACAGGCATCTGGTACTCCACTTAAGAATTCATTCTAGTCTTTCTGCACTTGCATTGATATGCTAGCTAGCCAGCTAATTTGCAAAACAATAAATCAAGAGCTGACAGTGCTTTACAAAACACCAACAGTGGAAAAACTTGGCAATAAGCTGGACTGTCACTCAAAGTTCCCGAAGTGAAATTTGCAATTTGGTATCTGCATGCTTCATCTATCACATTTAAGCCAGACGTCTATTAGTGCGCTGTAACTCGTTCGAGATAAGCTCTCATCTAATTGCTCACACCCTTAAGTGCTTCACATCACTGATGACAGCATAGCCATCTGCATTTTAATGTGTTATCATGATAAAAGTAGTAGTGTGGGGTCCTATATGCTTATGAGTTTGTCTGAAGTCAGATTGACCTTCAGAAGTTTAGCATCCAGTTTAATTAGCGGGATGTCCTAAGGAACTATACCTAAATCACCAAATATTGTTTTCACAAATTTAGGTTTTGCTGTGCATGTAAACTCATTGTTACAGCCTGTTGTTATAGCCATCTTCTTTGCATGAGATAACAACACGGTAGTTGAGGACTTCTTAACACATCAAGGTTATGATACGTGTTGATCTGTTTGCATGAGACGGTGGTTTGGAAGATGTTACATTTACATTTCTCATCTAGAAAATTGCCTTTCAAAAACCTTTCAATTATTGAAATCTTCCAAGAGATTTGGCATAAAAGAACAAACTAGCGTTTTACTTCAAACTGTCTCACATTTTGACATGTTGGTCTGTGCAGTGAAACGAACATAGGTTGTCTTGGCTTTCTCGACAAGTGCTAGCAACTCTAGTATCCGTGCCTCCTGCGGCAGTCGTTCGATGACAGCTTGCTAAACTACATGGTGATCGCCATCCATCACAGGGATTCACGGTTATAATTCTGTGTTCTATACCCCTGCCTTTCATTACTCTGACTTACAGAGTGAAAAGGGAGGCAGCGTTGAACGATCCATGCTGTTAATTCTCTCGTCCGGTGCTCCTTTATACCCTGTTCTCTCCATCATCGAAGTAATTACACTTCCCGTTTTCCCAAGCTGAAGGTGTAAAATTCAATCAGCAGTCAAGCAAATTTAAATCCCAAGCTCCCATATGTGGCGGCAACAGAGCACAAATTATTGATTTATCTGTTAAGCCCCTTTTTGCTTGCTGTACCTCTGGATGTGCAAATCTACGGCACAGACATGCCTTCCTATTCCCCTCATTTCTAAAACAATGAATTATGCACCAAGCAAAGCATAAAACAAGCAGGTTTTTTTTTACTGCGCTCGATCATTATTTCAAGGGTTATTGACCACAAGTCCAAAGTTAAATGTTCTCACAGGTGCTTTTTTTTATTTATAAATATTTGATGTGAAAATTACATGTAACTATTTAGTTTTTTGAGTAATAGAAGCTCAAATATTCAGGCACTGCCACTGAGTATATGAATGAAACTACCATGATTTTCCAATATACGGAACAGAATAGTGGCCAGCATAAAGTACAGTGGCCAGAAAGTCACCCAACAATATAAAATGTATTCACTCTTTTGTGTGCTTTACATGCTTCTGTGCAGGGTTATTCCTAAAACTAAAATTATTCAAAAATCATTCTTGAAATAAAATAAACATTAACTGAATTTTTTTATTATTTATTTAGTTTGAATTAAAATACAAAAATGACAAAAATTCTAAAACTGCATATACAGTTTAAAAAATGAATTACAAAATGACAAAACAAAATTACTAAAACTAAAATCAAAACTGAAAATAAAAATAAATTCAAAATATTATTAACAAAAAATACATTATTATTATTTTATATTTAGGTACTCTATTCCTGTTTTCTATAATATAAATAAAAAATATAAAATAAAATAAGAGGGGGTGGATGCAAAAATGTTATGCGATGGGTCAATAGATTTTCAGTGAAAAGAGTGAGCATAACTGAGAGTGGGTGCTATCTCATGAATGAAGTAATGAAGTGAAATGTCTTTCTTGTAAGAGCTGCCCCGATGCCACCCTAGTGACTGGCTAGTGGCTATATGGCAGGCAGTCTGTTTGACTCCGTCCTTCCATATGAATTCTTATGAAAAATAACGAATATCTTAAAGATTCTACTATTTCTTCTCCTTTCATGTTATGTGGAAAAAAGTCATAGTTATTTTGATTAAAGATTCCAAGGACACATTTCTTCTTTTTATTTTATTTTAAGTGCACAAATAAATAATTTATAATAAATACTGCAATATTCCATAAAAATAATTAGTCGATTTTACTTTTATGGTGACTTTAATAAAGTGGATTTTTTATATATATATTTTTAAATCAACTTCAACCATATGGTATAGTTTGCTGGGCTTAGTTCTTTTAATCTGGTCTAGCTGGTCTCCCCAGCCTGGGAAAGATGGAGTTTAGTTGGTCAACCAGCTGGTCTCCCTAGCCCTGACCAGCTATCAAGTGCCCAAAAGCCCTCTAAAACCAATCAGCTTATCCAGTCTGTGTCACCAGCTAACCACCTTAAAGGGATAGTTCACCAAAAACACTATCACTTTTTGTTCTGTGATAGTTCAACACTTGACAATGTAAGACGTATGATGTAGGAGTAGGTTAAGCTTTGACGCCTCACGCGGTTCAAACAAACAGGGCTGGGCAACAAACTCAAGCTCCTCCGACATTTCCCAATAAAAATTCTCATTTTAGACTTTTAATACGTGACTGGTGTTTTGTTTTGCTCTATCCTCTGCGCTTCCGCATTCGTCAGGTCAAGTGTAACTCTTCCACCGTAAACCGACGCATACGGCCGTCTGACGGAAGCTAGTTATTTTAGTAGATAAAGTTTTAAATATAGATTTTTCTCACACGAACGTATCGCTTCACTTCAAAAAACTACATTAACCCCTCGGAGCCCGCGTGAAGCACTTTTATCATGGATGGATGCAGAAACGGCCATTCACTGCTATTATACAACTTGGAAGAGCCAGGACATTTTTTAATACACTGAAAGAAGAATGTCATATACACCTAGGACGACTTGAGGGTGAGTAAATCATGGGCTAATTTTCGTTTTTGGGTGAACTATCCCTTTAAGGTGGTTTAAACTGGTTTTCTCAGCTGGGATGCATGACATTAACCTGCTCATCCCTAAACATCGTGAGCTATATACTAAAGAACTTGAGGCTAATGTTGTTGTATTGCTAAAATAAAGAGCATTCATCTTCATATCTCTCTCTCTCTGACAGATTCATTTGGGACAGGTGCTTGAGGTGTCGTGTTTGCTGATTCTTTCTGTGTACTGTATGTTTGCCAAGGCAAAAACAATGACTCATCCCGCAGGTCCAGCAACAACTTCCCCTCCGTCAGCAGCGCTGTAACTCTCTCATCTCACTCTCCTTTTTCTGTTACACTGTTTTTCCAATTCCAAAACCCATATTTGTGCTCATCTTACAGAAGAGAAAGACTGTCAAGCGCCATGTAATTATTATTACTGTTCTTCTTATTTTCAGGTACATTACTCAGCATGATATCCTATAAAGAAAATTGATATTTATTGCTAAATTAAATTTTCATAATTTCTAGAATTTGTATTTTATTTTATATTACATAAAAATATATTTTTTTTTCTTTACAAAAAGAAAATATGCAATATGACAAATTATACAGTTATAGTTTAACTCTATAAATTGAGGATGACAATGCAAGGATGGCATATGATGCAAATGCTAAATATTTTCAGGACATACTTACTGATGCTTTCAAGACTTTCAGATGTCATCTTTGCTATTTTACCAAAACCTTATCTATAACCAGCTGGATAGTAAAACTATCTTGGTGGTACAAAAGAAGAATTTGCAGCAAAAAAATAAAATAAATAAAATAAAAATAATTGAATACATCACAGAAAACCAAAATAATTTTGTAAGTGCAAAAGGGGTTGGAATTATTCATTATAATCTACATAAAGCTAGTAATGCCACTGATTTATCTTAAATGTGGAACCCGAAACATTCCATTAGGAGGTTTTGCATACCTGAAATTAATATCCTCCAAAAATTTAAGCTAAGTGCCATAAATTCTCAGATACTTTGGCTCACACCTCACACAAAAGTGAAACAGCAAAACAGAGTCCTAAAGGATTAATAAATTATCCACTTATAAAGCCCCTTTCAGTCTATGTTGGTCTTAAAAAAAATGTCTCTTCACCATCCCTCTCTCAGCTTGTCTGTGCTGCTGTTCTCTCTGAAGGAGACTGTGAATCTGATTCCATTACAGCTCTGTGCTGTTGATTTACTACAGTCCCGACTAAGAGTGCCGCACACTTCTGTGTGTGCAGGCACGTGTTGCACTCCACTGATACATGGCCAGCTGTTTGCCCACGATAAGGCCTTTGCAAGGAGAGAGAAGAACCTAAGAGAATTCCATTAATCTGAGAAAAGCAGTGCACTCTGCTGGTAAGCCGTATCAGTATAGAAAGAATACATCTTTCATAGGGTTAAATCTATAAGATTGAGTGATAGTTTAGATACTGATACATAAGTGTTCCTCACTGTGATTACATTGCAATGGTAATCTGGATAGATTTTGTATAGAGCAGTAGCACTAATAGATGGGGCTCAATGCTAACATTCTATTAACATTCTATTCTATTATTATATATAGTGGCTTCTCCTAGTGCATCAACTTCCATTTTTCTTTGTGATATTTATCGCCAGTTTATCAGGAAGTGACGATTTTGTTCTCTTCAACTGACTGGATGGAAACTGCTTTATTCGCAAATGGTTTAGTTAAATTCACAACTTTGAATGGAAACATCTCAGAAATTGCTTAATGCACCTTTAAATCACTTGTATTCTTCAATTGGCAAGACAAAATACGTGAACATTCCGTCAACTGTCCCAATCAAGTAAGTATTTCTCATGCTGGCCTCAGGCCATCGGGCAGTCTTTCCTTATTGTCATGTCCTGCTAGTTTGTTGAATGGAACCCACATTATTATAATTATTTATATGCATCTACATTGCTGAGAGAAAACAAGTTAAGAATAAAAATTAAGAATGAAAGATAAAGAGAAATAATAGTTTAATAATTATAAAAAAGTGTAAAATATAAAAAGTTATTTGATGAAATGACATGGTGGTACAGTAGTTTGAATCTCAGCCAAGTGAAATTGTGTATGTTTGTCAGCTGATACACATCAGCAGCCAAGGCACATTTTATTTTGTGATTCGATTAACTTGACCCGCACTGTACAGTGGGAAGAAAGATCTTGCCAGGGGTAGATCACATTGGTACTCTGATACTGACAGATAGCAGCTGAAGTGAGAGGGAGCTGAGAAGTGTATAGTACAGAAGCTGTTCAGACAAATTTACTCCGTAGGTCACGGTTTATTTTCAATAAGTGGTGCGAGTGAAACGGATACTATTCCTTGCTGCGATGAGAGATAGGATGTGGAGTGCACATCTAACAGCGGTCTGCTAGAATGTAGTCAAGCTTTTAAAAAACAGACACAAGATACCAAGAAAATCTGTATTTCCTTTGTTAATAGTATTTCCATTTATGTTAGTACAAGAAGCTCTTGTCTGCTGTTTATGCAGACCCTAAAAAGCAATCAAAGTTTTTAAGAGTGTTTTAGCTGTAAATAAATTGCGTTTCTGTCTGCCATAATAACACTGGTGTTAGAAAAATTTGTGATGCTTGGAATTGGAGGTCTGTAAATCATCCAATACTCTTACTCTGTGTGATCACACGCTTCACAGGTTTGGGAAACATTGTCTTTCAGGTGTTATATTTCCATTGCATGGTTTAAAAGGCAAATCTCAGTTGGCCTTAATGGATGTAAATCGGATAAAGCCGCATTATCCATTTGAAAGATTAGGCTATACTGTTGCTTTGCCAAAAAAGTTGCCTAAAAAACACTATCAAAAGTTATCAAATCAATAAATATTAATAATAATAATAATAATAATAATAATAATTGAAAAACCTATAGTGACTGACAAAAAAGTAGCCTATTTGATGACTATAATATATTTAAAAGGTTTAAGTCAGCATGAAATGAAATTAATTAAATGATCTATTTTATAAATGCATAATAGATCTTATTGTGAACTAATTAACGTTGCATACATTTATTTATTTTTAAATTTGACCTTGTAATGTTTAAAATGCCATTTCTGGACATTCCAGTGAAAACGACCGACTTCTTTTTGGTTATATATAGGAGTCCGCTGTGATGGCCCAAGCCACAAAGGATAACACCCAGCAAGGCAGGGTAACAGCCAGCAATGGTAATACTGCACTCAAGCCTTGTTTTAAGTACACAGTTAAGTAATGCAAGGAATGTGCAGAGAATATCGTGAAAAAAAGAAACAGGCCCTTCAAGGGGCTGATGAGGATAGTGAGGAGGATAAGGAGAGAAATTATAACTGTAAGCAGAACTAGGCTACTTTCACTTAAGGTTATGAGTGTAGGAACCCATTACCCAGTTACGAATTATTTCCACATCTTTGACGATTACGCATTTTACTAGAAT
The DNA here is from genome assembly GCA_031834385.1 of Semotilus atromaculatus. Lineage (NCBI taxonomy): Eukaryota > Metazoa > Chordata > Actinopteri > Cypriniformes > Leuciscidae > Semotilus > Semotilus atromaculatus. Next base: position 7,720,309 of record JAULUF010000052.1, on the reverse strand, counting down.
TGTAATGAGCGTTAAACCATGTTTTCATTCCAAAATAAAAGCTTTATGCAGTTTCTGTTGAAATAAATATTGTTTCTCTCTTTCAAGAAGCCTAGAAATTAGTAGGCTACAAAACTTTCTTCTTAAAAGTTTATTTTAATTTTCAATTAATTTGTTTGACAATATGGCTATTGTCATGATTAATATTATAACCAGCCTAGTATTAGTAACTTTAGGCCCTAGTGTAATGTAACTCACAACTAAAAGAGTTAGGAGTTTTTCTTTGCACAGAGGTATGGGTTGGAGCTCTTAATTTTGAACTCTCAAAGTGCACTAGATTGATGAATTTAACATTAAAACGCACATCATTGTCTTATTTTAATTCCTGTCAATTCATAACCAGACAACTCGCGCGCAGTGCCAGTAGGCATAATGGTAGTTGGAACGCCAAGTTACATAAATGTTGAACCATGATAATACCACCATTTTTGTATATAGGACTTTCATTGTGTTTTGATTATATTTAGGTTGGGACATGTTTACCTGCAGTACAGCGTCATTCACACGGTGCACGCGGAGGTGTTGAACTTGACGGTGGTAAATCTTCGTCGCTGACACACGACTGGATGGATTAGCAGGTGGTGGTGTTTCAGTGGATTGACGGTATGTCCTCTTAATCCAGTGCTCTTTTTGTTCTGTGTGTTATAAAGTATCTTGTTTTAGGAGTTAGAAACACCACAAGAGACGATTCTGTGAGTGAGTGAGCTCAGGTGTCCGCATGATTCATTTTGAGTAGTGAACTGATTCAGACTGTTTTGCTAATTCATTTCACCAATTCATTGAAAAGAAACGACTCGAGTGACTGGTTGACGAAAGAGACATTCTGTTTCAGAAAACAACGGCCAAGGCCTGTCTGTACAATTTATTATAGCCTGTTGTTCAGTTTTATTTTATAGCGTTTGTAGTATCACTTTTCTCGGTTCCTCTTGAGCTTATAGACACGTGCAACAACAGAACAGTCGTAGAATCTGAGTGTGTAATATTTACAAAGAATATTTTAATCTCTGTTTCATTTCTCCCTCTGATTTTTTATAGCTTTTGATGTCACATTAAATAGTTATGGTTAGATTAGCTGACCTAATAAAGTATGTGACAGATATAGGGTAGTGTGGCTATTAAATGAATCTTTCAAATTTATCATCTCTATATAATACCAAAAAAAAAAAAAAGTTTGGAGCAGCTGACATGAATTTTCATGATCGGTTCAGGGAATTATGGTAGAGTAAAACTGCATTTAAATTAAATGCATGACCTGCACTTGGGGTAAGAATTGAGAGTGACAATTTGGGTAAGACCCACTCCAATCCTGCCCATTGCAATGGCCCACAAGTAATACAGACTAAATAATACGCAATAGAACGGTGGCATCTGCATTTAGTATGCCATATTGTACCAAAATGAGCCTCAAAAGAAACTTTTAATTAACTTTTAATTTAAAAAAAAAAAGGACAGAGTGGAGCAATTCTCTGACAAATCACTCCCACACCATCGAGAGCTTCAAATACCAACATCTGTCACTGTGACTGTCATCCTCAACTCTTGAGAATGTATCACATACAACAGAGATTTATGTTGAATTATGCAGAAATTACTCTTTATTTGAATATTCCTCAGACATGATAGCAGGTGACGTTTAGAACCTGAACACAAATTAACGTCTGCGAGGGCTGTAGAAAGTGAGAGAACAAAAGCCTTTTCATGTTGCGCCACCTGGCATAAAATATACAGAGTGGAGTCCATAATTCTGAGATAACATTGAAATCCTATGCATTTTTATGCAAGTAATATAATTAATGAACACTGAGTATTAAATTAGAATGTAAAATGAAAGTATTTTCCCTAGCGTTCTCAGACTTGTGGGCCTTGTGTGTTTGTTATTCTGGCAGACTGCATTCAGTTTACTTGGTTTTAGCATGGATTTCTTACAGTATGCCATTGTTTTTGCTATCAGCTATTTCCATAGTTTGTTTACATTCATAAGCATAATTTGCTAAAGTTTACCCATAACACTGAAGGCAAACAAAATTCATATTTTACTGGGGTGGAATGGGGGGTTACTTGACAACTAGTAAGTCAGCTCAGCTCTTTTGGAGTACAGTTGTATGGCTGCATCCTAATCAGTAAGTGAGTCGTCTCTCCACACCACAGCGACTGAAAGTGCTTCCTTGAATGTGACGGGGGATAGTCCTGCTGTGCTGTTGCAGGCAAAATGTCACCGTATGATGTATTGTAGACACTGAGCGGCAGGAAACCGTCACGTGAAAGTCAATGCCATAACACTTTAGATGTCCCAAAGACAATTTATGGCCACAAGGCAAAGTTATGATCACTATCCCAATAGGTGACGACACAACGTTCCATTTTCCATTGCTTCTCTCTCTCTCTCTCTCTCTCTCTCTCTCTCAGATTGCAACGCCAACCAAAATCTGTAATGTGTCAGTCATACATTGCTTTAGGTCAGAGGAGGGTGAAATCAGAATGATTTGCACTGAAAGATTTACTGTGACAGATTATCATCACACATTAAAAAAATAAATAAAAAAAATCTTAAAGTTGTCATCCTATGTGCTTATGGTTCTGAACTCTGAAGTGGGCAGCTTGCTTTCCTCACTGACATTAAGGCAATTAAGCAAACATATTTTTGTGCACTAGTTTGTGGTGATCGTGTGCATTCAGTTTTAAAGGGGTCATGACATGAGGAACCAAATTTGCCTTGATCTTTTGGTATATAAGAGATCTATGTACTATTAAAACTTCCTGCAAGTTTCATAGCTTAAGACGTCCTCCCCGTTATAAACGAAGCATTTATTTAATCAAGCTCTAAATACAGCTCGTTCTGGATCCATGGTAAGAAGTGACGTCACGGTGCGAAGTGACGTACCAGTCGTTTGCATTTGACCGCCTCCAGCGCAGGACAACTACGCCTCATTTCACATCATCGCATGCGTTGTCGTGCAGCGAGTGGGTCTGTTTACAAGATACAACATGTTTGAATTCGCTGCCGAACGATCCAGACGTCAGGGAAAACAGTTGGATGCAGTTTATTTGCAGCATATGCAGCCCGCCAAAGCTTTATTTGAACGGTGAGTGATCAGATGAGTGTGACAGGGCATGTTACTGAAAGAACGAGCAGAGAGAGAGAGAGCCCCGGCCGCGCGCGCGCCTTCAAACTGTCTTGCTCTCTCTCTCTCTCTCTCCCTCGCGCATATGAATCAAAATCAATTGAGAATTGACACGATGGTAAAAGATTGGAAGACCGAAGTTTCACGTGGTGGAGCATTGTGTAGTCTACATGTGATACAAAATGATTAACGTTAATAATTTATGCATAAGCAGCACTGACGTTAGCCAATCATAACAGTGGGCGTTAACACTGAACTCTTAAAGGGGAAACACCCCAAAACAGACTGTTTGAATCAGAGGTGAGAAACAGGGTGGGAAAATGTCATAAATCACTACATTTTAAAAGTTTTTTTGTGCAAAAAACTATAGTAATACTATAATTGCACCTAAGGGAACATAATAAAACAAAACAAAAAAACATGTCATGACCCCTTTAAGCACTTCTTGTGACTTAGTCCGTTTTGACTTCAAACTAATTGAGCGGTTGAGTGTGACGATAGAAACACTTGTTGGGAGAGGAATTGTTGGAGGCTTAAAGGATTAGTTCACTTTTTAAAAAACTTTTGCTGATAATTTACTCACCCCCATGTCATCCAAGATGTCCATGTCTTTCTTTCTTCAGTCGAAAAGAAATGAAGGTTTTTGATGAAAACATTCTAGGATTTTTCTCCATATAATGGACTTTACTGGTAGCCAAACCGTCCAAGGTCCATATGACAGTTTCAGTGCAGCTTCAAATGGCTTTAAACGACAACAGACGATGCATAAGGGTCTTATCTAGCAAAACGATCGGTTATTTCTAAAAGAAATAAAAAAGTTTAAGTTTTATTAGCACAAATGCTCGGCTTGCTCTGTTCTCCTGTTCGAACTTGTTCATCAAAATGAACAAATCTTTTTTTGAGTCATTTCATTCATTCAACGAACATAATGAACGAAATGACTCGAAAAAAAGATTCGTTCATTTTGATGAACGAGTTCGAACAGGAGAGTCACGACCGCGGATCACAGAACAGAGCAAGGCATATAACTTCGTTTTTTATTTATTTATTTTAGAAATAACCGATCGTTTTGCTAGATAAGACCCTTATGCATCGTCTGTTGTCGTTTAAAGCCATTTGAAGCTGCACTGAAACTGTCATATGGACCTTGGACGGTTTGGCTACCAGTAAAGTCCATTATATGGAGAAAAATCCTAGAATGTTTTCATCAAAAACCTTAATTTCTTTTCGACTGAAGAAAGAAAGACATGGATATCTTGGATGACATGGGGGTGAGTAAATTATCAGCAAAAGTTTTTTAAAAAGTGAACTAATCCTTTCAACTTTGCCTTCTGCCTTAAACACAGACACAGAGACACACACACTTTCAGATTTATAATTTTAAGATTTGATAAAGGACAAAATAAGATTTAAGCTGAGACTATATTTTTCTTGTGCCTCTGACATTTCACTATTTTTCAAACACTAGAAGAAGAGTGTTTTATTTATTTCTTTGAGAGGTTTTGACTGAAAAAAACAAGGCAATATAAGATGAAAATATGTACTGTATTGTCTTTTGAGAGTTTATATTAGATGTTGAGTCTTTAGGTCTGTGATGGTTAACAATACACATAACAATACACATATAATCATGACATATTCTTAGTGGGTATTATTAGAGTTCTCTCATTTTCTTCATTCTGGTTTGAATAAAGAAGATTGTGGCATTTATTTGCCCTTTCTTTCTTAAATCTGAATTACTGTCAGTAGTGTTGTGTGCATTCTGTTAATTATTTTCATATTGACTGTTTGTCCTGCATCAATTTTCATTCCTTTGCATAACCATTGTTCTTTAATAATTGACCCCGGATGAGATTTAATCTTGCTTCTCAGTGTGGGCTTATTATTTGATACATCAGTTCAAATCCACATGCATTTGCCTACTGTAATTATGGAATTATAGGGGTGAACTTGGGGAAATATTAGAGAAATGTATCATTATGAAAACATTTTTATTTGGCTTGCTATGTAGAAAGGACGAAAAAAAACACACAATTTGTCTGAATCTTGTGCAAGAGCTTTCAGGTTTAAGCAGATGAACTGTGTGTGATCACCTTGTGTGTCATCTATTTTTGTTAACAAGTATATGGAGTGAAAACAGTCTCAAAACCTTCCACAAATGCACGCGAGAGATCCACATGCGCGCACACCAATCCACAAATGCACGCGATAGATCCACATTCGGGCGCACCAATTCACAGTAGGGGTCGACCGATTATCGGCATGGCCGATTATCGGCGCCGATATTAAGCTTTTTTATGGTTATCGGTATCGGCCATTTTCAAAACCGATTTGCCGATAAAATTATTTAATTTTGAAATGCGCGATCTGGCTTTAATCCAGCCACCTCTATCAGAGCGCACCGCTCTGTGATCTAGACTAATACCCGCCCATCGCCCATCTGATTTGTTGGGAGTCACGGGTTCGTCCAATCAACAGCTGACGGCACTGAAAATGTTGCGCGCGCGCTCGCCTCTCACACTGAAAGCACTTGCTGACAGAAGCTGCTTCTGTGATCATCAGTTGTGTGAGCATCAGTTGTCTCTCAAAGGTAAGGCAGCAGTAGACATTCCTGATGTTGCATTAAATCACTACACTGAAGTTGCAAAACATCTCAATATAATCTATTTATGATGACAAACACGCCCGTTCTCACTAGTTATACTGTGAATTCCCGGTCAATGTCCGTCATTGCAGTGATAGGCTTTAACGGAACCTCACGTCGGTGTAACTAAGTGTAGCCTTACTAAAACCTATTTTAGCTTCTCTCTATTCGGCCAACTTAACGTTATTCTGTGAATAGATTTATCAACACGAATCACGTCTGCTGTGGTTGTTGTGTTCACATAGCTTCCCTGAACAGCGTCCGTGGCTCTTAGTCAAAAATTGTGCATATTTGGAGAAATTTTGCTTTATTCTCACATGATTGCAAAATATTTCGTCATACAGATATTACAGAATACCATTTCTATTGATTTCTCACTGAATCATGCGATCTGAAGAGCGTTTAGCACGAGCTCTGTCTCCCCTGTTCCTGATTCGCGTCATGATCTGCCCGCGCTCTCTCATTCGATGAATAGCTGTACAATCCACTTCCTAGTTTTTATCTCCGTGATAAACAGTCAAACGTTTCAACACATCAAAAATAAAGAGAATAACCATACAATCACAGTGTGATTTTCATGTGATTTGCGATATTCATATGGAATGAATAAAGAATATTCACATTAAGCAGGTGTAGCGATTGAAAACATCATTAGTCACTGTATGACTACAATCATTATTTGTGTGTTATATATGAAGATTTCAGATGCAAACGCCTCTAAGCGCCATCTGAAACTTTCTTCTAGAATGATCATTTTTATCAAGCTTGTATATTTAAGTTCAGCAATTTCACTTAAATGGCAATGAAAATAACCTATTAATTGTCATTTAAGTGAAATTACTGAACTTAAATATACGAGCTTGATAAAAAATATAATTCTAGAAGGAAATTTCAGATGGCATTTAGAGGCTTTTGCATCTGAAATCTTCATATATATGTATATGTATGTATGTATATGTATATAACCTGCCTATATATATATATATATATGAGTGCTTTTTTTGTAAATCAATTGATGTGCATTAGACAAATTGAATAGTCATCTCTTTTATTTTAGGCTATGTTTTAGTCATCAGAAAATAATGAGAGGTTAAGCTATTACACACAGCCTACATTTCTAACTTGTAAATTATTGAAGCCAATACTTCCCTTTCCCCAAGCTGCACTTTTTATGTTGTTGTTATTATTATTAATATTAATGTTCTCATTATTAACAGTTCTCAGAATTAAATATATGGTTAAAAGAATTTAAAGAGTCTTTGTCAGAGGCCTTTTTATTCTTAATTTTGACATAAATTTTTATTTTTACACTAGACACATATCGGTTCAAAATATCGGTTATCGGTCTACTTGACCTGTAATAATCGGTATCGGTATCGGTCCTGAAAAACGCATATCGGTCGACCCCTAATTCACAGATGCACGCGAGAGATCCACACACGCAAATCAATCCACAGATGCACGGGAGAGATCCACACACACACAAAGCAATCCACAGATGCACGCGAAAGATCCACACACACACAAAGCAATCCACAGATGCACGCGAAAGATCCACACACACACAAAGCAATCCACAGATGCACGCGACAGATCCACACACACACACATAGCAATCCACAGATGCACGCAAGAGATCCACACACATACAGCGATCCACGAATGCACGCGAGAGATCCACACACACACACATAGCAATCCACAGGTGCACGCAAGAAATCCACACACACACAGCGATCCACACACACAGCAATCATGCATTATTGTCCTTAGTCACATTGCTTTGCTCACAATCCACAAATGCTTTATCTGTACCTGTAATTTGGTGACTTTTTGAGACTGTTGTTCCGTGGCCTTGCTTCACAAATGCACACAAGCCTACCTGCAAGGATGCGATATGGTGTCTTCCTCCAGAGGGTGCTAACCGGCCTTTGAGCTGAATCTTTCAAAGTGCTGGATTCATTTCGTTTTCTGACTTTTGAGACAACCGAAGTGTAAACATTAACTAAATATCCTATACATAAATGCAAATATAGAGTAAAACCAAACCTCTTTTTTTATTCTTCACAACAACATGTTTTTTCCATCACAAATGAAGACATTTTGAAGAATGTCAGAAACCAGACAGTAGCCACTGACTTGCCTGAAAATAAAAAAGCATTAATTTCTAACTCTTTATTCAAAAACAGAACTGACAGTGCAAATTCACAGTGCAAAAAATCTTTCAAATAATCAGAAAGTGCACAAACGGGTTGCTCCTTGAACATACCTAAGCTGTTAAAGTAATGATTAAAAAAAAGGACTACAACAAAAACCATACACATGTATGCTTTACATAGGCTTTTTTAATAAAGTGCTCAAAAAGATATATATTTTGGTTTAAAGGGACCTGAGCTGTCAGAACAATAAATAATTTATACAAAATAAAGAATAATACAAATAAAAAAAAAAAAGGATTTGTTTGAAGGTCGATTTTAATTGATTCGTTGTTGCAGCCCTAATGTTTAGACTTCGGTTGTCTCGAAAGTCAGAAAAAGAAATGAATCCAGCACTTTGAAAGATTCAGCTCAAAGGCTGGTTAGCACCCTCTGGAGGAAGACACCATATCGCCTCCTTGCAGGTAATGTGGACAGATAGGCTTGTGTGCATTTGTGAGTCAAGGCCGCGGAACAACAGTCTCAAAAGTCACGCGATTTTCTGTGCATGAAATTACAGGTATAGATAAAGCATTTGTGGATTGTGAGCAAAGCAATGTGACTAAGTACAACAATGCATGATTGCTGTGTGTGTGGATCGCTGTGTGTGTGTGGATCTCTTGTCGTGCATCTGTGGATTGCTATGTGTGTGTGTGGATCTGTCGCGTGCATTTGTGGAATGATTTGCGTGTGTGTGGATCTCTTGCGTGCATCTGTGGATTGCTATGTGTGTGTGTGTGGATCTCTCGCGTGCATTCGTGGATCGCTGTGTGTGTGTGGATCTCTTGCGTGCATCTGTGGATTTCTATGTGTGTGTGTGTGGATCTGTCGCGTGTATTTGTGGATTGATTTGCGTTTGTGGATCTTTTGCGTGCATCTGTGGATTGCTTTTTGTGTGTGTGTGTGTGTGGATCTCTCCCATGCATATGTGGATTGATTTGCGTGTGTGGATCTCTCGCGTGCATCTGTGAATTGGTGCGTGCGCATCTGGATCTCTCGCGTGCATTTGTGGATTGGTGCGTGCGCATGTGGATCTCTCGCGTGCATTTGTGGAAGGTTTTGAGACTGTTTTCACTCCATACCAAGTATAGGAAACAAAATCCACATCATTCAACAATATGTAGCCTACAAGAGAGGACAGAATAGCCAATATCGAATGAAATTGTATGTTAATTGTACATTTAAATTCATGGTTTATAATACGAAGAGTTCAGATGCAAAAGCCTCTAAGTGCCATCTGAAATTTTCTTCTAGAATGATCATTTTTATCAAGCTTGTTTATTTAAGTTCAATAATTTCACTTAAATGACAATTAATAGGTAATTTTCATAGCCATTTAAGTGAAATTACTGAACTTAAATATACTAGCTTGATAAAAATGATCATTCTAGAAGAAAATTTCAGATGGCACTTAGAGGCTTTTGCATCTGAACTCTTCACACATAGAAATACTTGGTCACAATCTATCTTGCTAACAAACAAACAAATACCCTTAAACTAAACTTCTTTAAAACAAAACCAATTTTATTTTGGACGATAAATCGTGTAAGACTTGCTTCCAAATGAGGGTACATTTCCTACCCCATTGGTATTTTTCATAAAATAAATGAATAAATATTTAAATGCAAACTGTTTGATTGCAAAACTAAAATCCTAAACTCAAAACAGTTGATTATGAAACATGTCATGACACCATGACACTTGAGTCAAATTAGACAAGCATAAGAACAAAATAAACAAAAAATGCAAGGCAAAAGTGGTGAAGTAATATTACCAGGATTATCACAGGGAGGAAAAATCAGCAAATAAGATCGAACTCCAGTGGAGATGAGAGGAACTGTGTGAAGCAGGCTGTCTTCAATAACATTATCTCTGCTGTGCATCCCAAAACATTGGGCTTTATCTGCCTCCACACCAACAGACAGTGGAAATAATTACTGCATCGATCTGGCTGGTCAAGAAGGAGGATCATGCCACTCAAACTTTCACAAATGTCGTATACCACTCACAATCAGGCCACCATGTAGCACCCATTAAATCGGCGTACTGTTCAAAGTCTCTTATGCTCCTAGGCTGCATTTGTTGCATCAAAGATACAATAATATTGTGAAATGCCATTTCAATTTAAATGTTTTGTATATATTAATATATTTTTATATATATACACTACCGGTCAAAAGTTCGGGGTCAATAAGATTTTTTATGTTTTTAAATGAAGTCTCTTCTGCTCACCAAGGCTGCAATTATTTGATAAAAAAAAAATAAAAAAAAAGTAATATTGTGAAATATTATTACAATTTAAAACAGCGGTTTTCTATGTGAAAATATAGTGAAGTGTAATTTATTCCTGTGATCAAAGCTGAATTTACAGCATCATTACTCCAGTCTTCAATGTCACATTTTTTTAATTATTATAATATGAAATTATTATAATATGATGCTCAAGAAACATTTATGACTATTATCCATGTTGAAAACTGTTTTTTACATTTTTATTTCAGGATTCTTTGATGAATAGAAAGTTCAAAAGAACAGCATTTATTTAAAATATAATCTTTTCTAACATTATAAATGTCTTTACTGTATAACTTTTGATCAATTTAACTCATCCTTGATGAATAAAAGTATTTTCTAATTTCTTTCCCCCAAAAATAAAAAATAATTTTTTACTGACCCCGAACTTTTGACCGGTAGTGTATATTTTAATATTTTTTAAAATTTAATTAATTAATATAATGGCAAAGCTGAATTTTCAGCAGCCATTACTTTAGTCACTTTTTTTCAGGTTTCTTTGATAAATAAAATTCAAAAGAACAACATTTATTTGAAATAAAATTTTCAAATCTTTTATTTGTTTTTAAATTCATCTTTTCAAACACGGTTTTACTGACCCCCAACTGTTTGAATGTAGTATATTCTCTGAAAAAATAAGACTTACAAGTAAATTGTTGTAAGGTCATTTAGATTGTATTTATTTATTTTTTTACTTGAATATTTTAGATCCATGATATTTGTAAAACAAGCAGATTAGATTAAGAAATTGAAATGACTTTGAAATTATTCACTGAGCATTTTCATTATGCCTGTTTATCTTGCAAAAGATGTTCTTCAGTGGCCTTGCAACCTTGAAGAACCTGTTGCCCAATGAACAGTTGCACTGTTTTAAGGGAATAGTAAGTGTATGCAAAAAAAAAAAAGTTATTGTTTTGTCTTTGCTCATTTTTATTGTCTTATCAACATGAAATTTAACATAAATGTCAACTTATATCTGCATCCATTCTGTGGGCATGCAAAAAAAAAAAAACATCCACATGAGGAAGCTGAGCTGACAGTGGGACAAAAACAACCTAGCAAGCAAGTTTAATTGATTGTTTATTGACTAGCTGCAGCGGGGGATCTTAGTGACCAGCACAGTGAGACACCAGCAATGGGTTTTTTTGCTATCCCAAGAGGCACAATAAAGCTCTAACGAGCCGTTCCATTTTCCCACGCCTCCGCTTTATCGTCTCCATGAACAGGGGCCAGTCGCACACAGAGGGTCCGCATTATGTGACCGATCAATTAAACCCTGACTTAGGCAAGGCACGCACTTCTGTCAAGGTTCTGTCTCATGGTTACACATTCCCCTAAATCTCCATAATAATACTTAACTGAATTCATCTGGGTCCCTTTAAGACATTTCATCTGGCTGATTGATGTAGTTGGTCAGAGAACAAATTCAACTTTGTGTTTTTCATATACCTGTGATGGCAAACCTGAATTTTCAGCAGCCATTGCCCCAAGTCTCACATGATCCTTCAGATATCTAATTGTAGGCCAATGATTGCTTTTGAAAATACTCTGATATATCAGGCATCAGTAGCCGCGTTTCCACTGTCGGGCCAAATGCGGGCGTGCCAGGGCCAGTCGCGTTTCCACTGTCACTTCCGGGGCTTCCTCGGGGTCAACGGCAAGGGTTTTCTGGCTCGCCGAATACCTTGGTCCAAAGCGGACCAGCTCGGGCTAGAAGAGTGGTTACGAACAGAGGCGGAGTCTGGAGACAGCCTCCTGAGTCTGGAGACAGCCTCCTGAGTCTGGAGACAGCCTCCTGAGTCTGGAGACAGCCTCCTGAGTCTGGAGACAGCCTCCTGAGTCTGGAGACAGCCTCCTGAGTCTGGAGACAGCAGTACTGGATGTTTCTGTCAGCATTAAAGACTTTAAAAATAATTTACCTCAACTCACTTTCATGTTTGAATGCCTTCTGTTTGTGGTCCGATGTGGATTCTTATCAACGTATAAGGTAGAAATATTTATACGCGATGCAAAGACTATGCACGCTAACCTTTACCATAGTAAACATAGTAGGCCTTAATATGAACGCTTGAAGAAATCAGATCAATCATAATGGCTATCACAATCATGTTTTTATTTGATCTTTCAGTAGCCTACGTCTTGTCTCTTTATAAAATAAAGCAAACATTTTTTAGTGTGAAGGTTTCTAGTTTTTTTTTTTTTTTAACCTGAGTGCTAAAGCTCCTCAGGTCATATTTTTGGTGGCATATTTGTAGAAATGATCAATTTCTTTCTAAATGTGATGTAAATATGTCCCGTAACTACCAAATAAACAGAAACAGCCGCGACTGAATGTCCTCTTTCTTTTGTAAAATAATAGACCTACCGGTAAACCACTTTATTTCTGTGTGACTAATGTGCAATTTTGACACAAATTAATTAATTATGATCAATGTATCACTTTTTATTGTAAACCTGTGGTAAAACATTGATGCTTGGGTTTTAAATATTCAAGTAAACAACAAAAATGCCAGCAAATGGTCGCTTTTATCATGTTTGTTTTGCGATCACATTGTTTCCTGTGATTTCTTTCTGATTAGTTTTCTGATAAAACTTCCATTTGTTGGTGAAAAGATGGGCTAGTGTGACGTCGTTCCAGAGAGGTGTGTTACGGGCATGTTTTAGTGAAGCGCTGCAGAGCTTCTGGCCCGACAGTGGAAACGCAGCAGATTTTGGGCCCGGTTATAATGTTGCAATCTACACTAAACAAAATTATAAACGCAATGGTTTTATCACACAACACAATGCCACAGATGTCACAAGTTTTGAGGGAGTGTGCAATTGGCATGCTGACTGGAGGAACTTCCACCAGAGCTGTTGCCCATGAATTGAATGTTCATTTCTCTACCATAAGCCGTCTCCAAAGGCGTTTCAGAGAATTTGGCAGTACATCCAACCGGCCTCACAACCGCAGACCACGTGTAACCACACCAGCCCAGGACCTCCACATCCAGCATCTTCACCTCCAAGATCGTCTGAGACCAGACACCCGGACAGCTGCTGCAACAATCGGTTTGCATAACCAAAGAATTTCTGCACAAACTGTCAGAAACCATCTCAGGGAAGCTCATCTGCATACTCGTCGTCCTCATCGGGGTCTCGACCTGACTGCAGTTCGTCGTCGTAACCGACTTGAGTGGGCAAATACTCACATTTGATGGCGTCTGGCACTTTGGAGAGGTATGGCTTCGTGTGGGTGAGTGGTTTGCTGATGTCAATGTTGTGGATCGAGTGGCCCATGGTGGCAGTGGGATTATGGAATGGACAGGCGTATGTTATGGACAATGAACACAAGTGCATTTTATTGATGGCATTTTGAATGCACAGAAATACCGTGACGAGGTCCTGAGGCCCATTGTTGTGCCATTCATCCACGAACATCACCTCATGTTGCAGCATTATAATGCACGGCCCCATTTTGCAAGGATCTGTACACAATTCCTGGAAGCTGAAAATATCCCTGTTCTTGCATGGCCAACATACTCACCGGGGATGTCACCCATTGAAGCATGTTTGGGATGCTCTGCATTGGCGTATACGACAGCGTGTTCCAGGTCCTCCCAATATCCAGCAACTTCGCACAGCCATTAAAGAGGATTGGACCAAAATTCCACAGGCCACAATTAACAACCTGATGAACTCTATGCAAAGGAGATGTGTTGCACTGCGTGAGGCAAATGGTGGTCACACCAGATACTGACTGGTTTTCGGGTTCCCTCCCCCGGAATCCCCCCAAACCCCTCAAATACAGTAAAACTGCACATTTTAGAGTGGCCTTTTATGGTGGACAGCCTAAGGCACACCTGTGCAATAATCATGCTTTCTAATCAGCATCTTGATATGCCACACCTGTGAGGTGGATGGATTATCTCGGAAAAAGATAAATGCTCACTAACATAGATTTAGACAGATTTGTGAACAATATTTGAGAGAAATAGGCCTTTTGTGTACATAGAAAAAGTATTAGATCTTTGAGTTCAGCTCATGATAAATGGGGCAAAAACTAAAGTGTTGCGTTTATAATTTTGTTCAGTATAGATCAACTGGAGGGCTGCATAAAAATCATAGATGGGCAAGATTTGTAATTCATGTAATCCAGCAGTCTGCATTCACTGTGATATTAACCATAGGTTTCTGCTGTGATTGACAGATCAAGAGTTGATCAATTATTGATTTGGTCATTTGCCCAAGGCAGTCTGGTGTGTCAACCACATGATGCCCTCCAAGATTTCTTTTTTTCTTCAATTCATATGAATAAAATCATTTCAAACCCTCAGCTATATATATATATATATTAGTGCTATGAAACCAGTGCCATGTCCTCTCATTAGTCTCTGGCTAACCTTTGGCCTGGCTGTCAAGACAACATGTAAGAACTGTTGTTCAGAGCAGCACCTGTTTTTTTTGTAATGGTGTTTTTAATGTAGGAATAGCAATAATGCCTGAATAATCTCCAGACAAAATGTCTTCTAAAGATGCTTAACAGTTCAGTGTATGAAATTGTATTTGCATGAAAGCAGACAACACGACTAGCTATTTTTTCACTCTCGTTGTTTGGGTAAACACTGTTTTCCCAGAGGGTCAAAATGATTAACTTTTAGACTGTAATAAATTGAAATGGTCTTTCATTTGCTTTCTGAGCAACTGCTGGGTGACACGCTCTCCTCATCTTCATAACTATTTTGGTAGAAACGACATTGAAAATAAAAGAACAATTCATGAAGAATAAATACGCAGAGAATAGATTTGAAATGCAAATGGACTTGGTTTCAGAAGTTTTACTACTGTAACTTTGACCATTTTGTTAACATCACACAGTATTCTGAATGTTCCGATCCAATCTGACTTCTGACATATAATGCTGCCTGAATCATAATCACTGTTAGTTTGTGGGCCAACTTAATATTCAACAATATCATTGATCTGCCAACATTGACATCATTATATGAGAACTAAACTTAGCTGGACGATGACATTACTGTTTTCTCCTGAATATCACTGTTTTCTCTATGGCTGTATAGATAAATGAACTATATTACTAACTTTTTTACAACTGAAATTAACCATCATTGAACTTACTTAAGCTGGACTATGACATTATTTTCTACTAGATCTGCTGTACAGCCGAAAACAAACTTTGTTGCATTATTTTCCTTTTATCACTGTAAAGCTGCTTTGAAACAACCTGTATTGTAAAAAGCACTATATAAATAATGGTGACTTGACTTGACAGTAGATGTTTCTAAAATCATGTACTTTGAGACTTTGTTGTAGACTTTAGTTACTATAGACACTACTACAATCCAGGGGTCTCATTTATAAAACTGTGTGTAGGATCCTTCCTAAAAGTGTACGTGCAGCGAAAGCCCATCATGGCGTATGGCAAAAAAATATTCATACTTCTAAAACAGCGTTTACACCAGAACCTGTGCAAAATTCCCTTTATAAAACCCAGTCAGCGGAAGATTGTGTGTACATGCGTCTCCTCCCCAAAAAAACATATATGGAGCCTACAATGCTTATACTATGCATATCCATCAATCCACGTGATGCCATGTTTAACGGTACAAGACATAAAAAAAAGATATGGATGTGCCATCACATTACATTGCTAAAAATCATTTTGTAGCCTATCCTCTCCTTGCCTTGTTTTTGAATAAATAAATCAAAATAGTATAAAATATGTTTCAGAGAAAGTTTTTCTCAATCTTTTCCACAGGCAAAATAGTATTTTAATTGGTTTATATTTTTAATGGATTACCTTATTGTGCACTATTGATCATTATTTCCTCAGACGATGAGACTATTATCTTGCACTAAGCAATCGTCGCAGTACAGTAGTTAAAACATTAAAACACAGCATGCCACAGGAAAAGTGCTCAAAAGCATTGCATCCACTACAAATATTTCTATTTATTAGACTTTCTTTTTTTTTTTTGGTTACTTCTCGGTAATGATTTCATGTAATTTAAGTGCTTAACTCCATTAATGAGGATGGCACAGCCTATTTAATCTAAATGTTTAAATTGGATGTAAAACATAAATAAAATAATGATTTAAAAACTATTTAAACTGTTGTTGTGAACATGCTCTGTATTTATGATTAGGACTCATAATGAGGATTTAAAGTGGTTTTCCTTCATCTGCTGTCAGTTCCTCAGCTCACCATCGGTATTCGCCAAACTGCTTTGTCTCCAAAATGTGCGTACGCATAACTCAGAGTTTACTTACAGGTGCACACATTTTCCCATCAAGTTTGTTTTTAATAGATCACAACCTTTGCCTGGGAAGTGGCGTACGCACATTTCCGGCCCCGTTCTGTGCGTACATCACGTTTATAAATGAGACCCCTGTTCATTTACATATAACTTCTTGTTCATGGACTCATGAGATACAGTAGTAAAGTGTGGCTTTTTTCATTTATTGTTTTTGAATTCCACATATCCATACATTTCTCTTGTCTGACATACTACTTTTTGCATACTACAGGTGAAACTCGAAAAATTTGATTATCGTGTTAAAGTTATCATTTTGATGATTATGGCTTACAGCTTATGAAAACCCCAAATTTATAATCTCAGAAAAATAGAATATTACATGAAATCAATTTTTTAAAAAGGATGTCGGCACTCTGAAAAGTATAATCATGCATATGTATATAGTTATACACTAAATATATTGGTGTTACTTTTTAATTTGAATTACTGAAATACAAGTACTTTTGCACGATATTCAAATTTTTTGAGTTTCACCTGTATATTGCAGCTAAAATAAGCCCCGGACTCCTAAGCTCCTTTTTTTTTCTTATTGCAGAGAGCTTTTTGCTGTTTTCCTGTAGTTTAGACCTATTTCAAAAAATAGCTTACATTACTTTCATCATCTTCCTACCAATATACTTGTTAATAAATATATATATATATATATATATATATATATATATATATATATATATATATATATATATATATATATTGAATTATTATTGAATTATTAAAATAAATAAAAAATGATTATTGATGTGGCTAAATATTCCTCACAGAGTGTGGATTTATCTTGAATGAGAATTATTTCAGGAGTGTATATATATATATATATATATATATATATATATATATATATATATATAAAAATTCTTATAATTAAATCTCAGAGGTTGATGGGTTGGTAAAAGCACATAAAATGACCTGGAAAAATTCGCAATTTTTTAAACAGACTTTTGTCTAATAATGCATTTTTAATTCTAACAGCATTATTAGCAAGTCTTGTCAGAGCGAGAGTGTGAGTGGACATAGGATAGGAGCAGTGAAGGTCACATTAGGTAACTGTAAGTACTCAGCTACATTGCCAAGATTAGTGTCAGAAAAGCTCATAGCGAGTGCTGATACCTCGTCTAAGAGGGTGCTCTGGTGTAGAGGCTTTCTGGGATTTGTCAGATAGATAAATATGATAGTCTGAGAGTGGATGGCCAGTGGCCAGTTTGGTTTTAGCTTGGCACACAATGTTACAGCGTGGTGCTCCAAGCACCCATTAAAATGTCCAAAATGATCAAACCAAAAATATTCACCCAAATTTTAAACCTCTTGACCTCCATATGATTTTATTAAATAATAATTTGTTATTTATATAGCTCTTTTCTCAGCACTCAAGATGCTTTACATAAGGAAGGTGGGAATCTCCTCAACCACCACCAATGTGCAGCATCCACCTGGGTGATGCGACAGCAGCCATATTGTGCCAGAAAACCCACCACACACCAGCTTACTGGTGGAGAGGAGACAGTGATGATGCCAATCAGTATACGGGAATGATTAGGAGGCCATGATGGACAGAGGCCAATGGGCGAGTTTGGCCATGATTACTGGAGTTACACCCCTACTTTTTTTTTTCTTTTTTTTTAAAATACATCCTGGGATTTTTTTTATGACCACAGAGAGTCAGGACCTCGGTTTAACGTCTCATTTGAAGGACGGTGCTTTTTGACAGTATAGTGTCCCCATCACTACTGGGGCGTTAGGACCCACACAGACCACAGGGTGAGCGCCCCCTGCTGGCCTCATAACACCGCTTCCAACAGCAAGCTTCCCATTCAGGTACTAACCTAAACATTGCTTAGGTTCAGTGGGCAACCAGTCTTGGGCTACCGTGTGAGAGCTGCTAAATCTGATCTGTGGTGAAGACTATTTCACATTCCAAAAATAATTATTTGGTCAACCTAATTCAGTTGTGAAGAGAGTTTCCACTTATTTATAATGGGTATTCTTAACATTTAATGAACTGTGGACTCAATTGAAATACTTGATAGTTTTCTCTTCACATGAAGGTTACTCCCCGACAAAGAGAGTGGCTTTTGTTTTATTAATTAAACAGTGGGAAATACATAAAGAACTACATTGTTTGCTTTCTCATAATATTGAAAGGTTAGCTGAAAACATCTGCGGTATGTGTGCATATTATTGTGCAGAATTTTTATCTTACTTTCTGTCTCTGAAGAAATACATGCTAGTATTTTATTCGCTGCCATCAAATGGATTATAAAATTATATTTCTTAAAAAAAAAAACTATATACAACTGTATTATTTGTTATGTATGTATTCAAATTGAGCATGTCAACCAATTTATAGTTATTTTAGTGTGTGTACAGGAAATTTCCTACTTGTGCTCACCGCATTCAAATTTTGACTTGAGAGCGTGTTCATATCCAATTTCTTAAATAGGAGACTAGTATTTACGATAATTCCGATGGCACGTCAAGGCAGCATAAGGGCCAAATTTACTAAACAGGGAAAATTAGCGTGAGCGCAATTCCAAAGTGGAAAGTTCTGCATGTGATCTACTGACGATGTGTAAATTAGCACAAATGCAGGATAATTTCCATAAAGACCAATGCAATCTATCAAGAGCAGTGCAAATTGGTGTCTGGTTTAAGACATGCGTTTTTGGGCCATTAAATAGAGTATACCAGTAAATTGACTCGTGCAAACCATATAAATCACCTTGCATGATTAATTTAAATACTCTCCTCCAATAGATTTAGCGTCTGAAAGGTAAACTCCTACAAATCCATATGCAATTAGGTCAGCCACAAAAATGAACCCTGTCCATGCCTTTTCAGCGCAACTTTTTCACTGTGTGTCTTTAGTAGATCCTGACCGCCAAAAGAGGCGCAGGCTGTTAGTAAATCTGGCCATTAATCAGGTTTCAGTCCTATACCTCTACATTATGATGACATCCACCTCTCCCCATGCTTTAAATGGCTAAGTAAACATGTTACATTTTATATTATAAATGTAAAAAGGATGTTAGGCCTTATGTTTAAGGTTATGTTTAGGGGTGGACTTAGCGTTAGGAGAAAGACCATATCATTAGCACAGTATAAAAACCATTACGTCTATGGAAAGTCCTCATAAAAGTACCAACATAATAGCAAAAAGTGCTTCATCCTATTTCTAATACAAATAAAGACTGCATACCACATGTAATGTATGCCAGTAGAAATGCTTAGGTGTGGTGTCTGGACTTCATACATCATGTATCATCCCCATTATGCAAGTATGTAGTGAGTCATCCTCTTCCCAAAAGCCTAGCAGAAACATGGGCAAGAATTCCAGCGGCCCCATGTAATATTCATGGAGATGTCATTCCTTTTCATGGCTGGCAGAAAGCTGGTTTAATCGTGAACACTTCTTTTCATCTAATAACTTTGCACTTTATGCTTTCATAATGGCTGCTGATTGTCAATAGACATGAAATACTGATCACTTGGAGTTAAATGATTTGCCAGTTCCCCTTTGATATTTCCTCTATAGACGCAAAACCCATTAGCGGTCTCCGTGAGGTGAAAGATTGAGTCATTTCAACCTCATCTAACCTTTAAAGTCTTTATGGGAGATATCGCTTTTCTCCGGACTCGCTGGGAGAGAGCCAGAATCCACTCTATGAGTTCAAATGACTCGTTGGAATGCATGAACATTGCCTGAAATTAAATACAATCTGAATGCTTATTTGATTTAAATCATAGTGCAAATAAGGCAATATACAGTCATGGTCAAAATTGATGGTACCCCTGGTAAATATGATCAAAACTGTCTGTAAAAAATAAATTTGCATTGTTTATCCTTTTGATTGGGGGGAAATCACATTATGAAATACATGTTTTTCTCCAAAACACGTTGGTCACAATTATTGGCACCCTTAGAATTTTTTATGAGTAAAATATCTCTGAAGTATATTCCCATTCATATTTACCTTTTTTAGCACACCAGGGTGACTAGGAACATGAAATTGTCCAGCCATGGCTTCGTGTTTCACAGGAGTTTAAATATGAGGAAACACAAATGCCAAATCCCCTTAATCATTCATCAGAATGAGTAAAACCAAATAATATAGTTCTGATGTGCATTAAAAGATCGTTGACCATCACAAAATAGAAAGTGGCTGTAAGAAAATTGCTAAAGAATTGAAAATCCCCATTTTGACCATCAGGGCAATAATTAAGAAGTTCCAATCAACTAAAGATGTTACGAATCTGCCAGGAAGAGGACGTGTGTCTATATTGACTTAATACACAGCGAGGAGGAGAGTTTGAGTGGCCAAAGACTCTTCAAGGATCACAGATGGAGAATTGCAGAGATTAGTTGAGTCTTGGGGGTCAGAGAGCCAAAAAAAAAAAAAAAAAACTACATCACCACATGTTGTTTGGGAGGGTTTCAAGAAAAATCCTCCTCGCACATCCAAAAACAAACAAAAACAAGGCACAGGCTTCTGTGGTCAGATGAAACTAAAAAAATATCTTTTTGCCAGCAAACACACTAGATGGGTTTGGTGCGCACAAGGATAAAAAGTACCCCATGTGTACAATTTAATATACCATTGGATCTTTAATGTTGTGGGCATATTTTTCTGCTGGAGGTCCTGGACTTCTTGTTCAGATTCATGGGATCGTGGATTCTATCAAATATCAACAGATAAAAAATCAAAACCTGACGCCTTCTGCTAGAAATCTTATAATGGGCCGTGGCTGGATCTTCCATGAGGACAACGGTCCAAAACAAACATCAAAATCAACACAAAAATGTGTTACGGAGCACAAAATGAAGCTTCTGCCATGACCGTCCCAGTTCCCTGACCTGATGAGTGGCTGAACTGAAGAGGAGAAGCACAAACATGGATCTGGGAATCTGAAGGATCTGGAGAGATTCTGTATGGAGGAATGGTCTCTGATCTCAGGTCAGATGTTCTCCAGACTTGTCAGGCATTATAGGAGAAGACTCAGAGCTGGTATCTTGTCGAAAGGAGATTGCAAAAAGAATTTAATAAAAGGGTGCCAATAATTATGGCCAGCGTGTTTTGGAGAAAAACATTTATTTCATAATGTGATTTACCCCCCACTTTCAATTCTTTTACTTCAATGAAAGGTTAGAATTTTGCTAATTTTTTGAATGAAAGATCAAAAGAATAAACAATGCAGATTATTTTTTTTACAGCCAGTTTTGATCATATTTACCAGGGGTGCCATCAATTTTGACCATGACTGTACCTTCACAATAAGAAATGCAATTACATTTTTTTTCTCTTCCTGTTTCTTTTCCTAATTTCGTCATTGAATTGATGCTGATTCATCATATGTGAGATAATTATTGTGTTATCCTGTAATCACTGAAGAAAGCAAGCTTTAACAGGGAGGTTAGGGGTGAATTTCGTTTGATGTGTGGAAGCATAAATGAGAGTGGTTGTCTGTAGGCAGTTACAATGTCCATGCTCTTTCAGTGTGTCAAATTTGTGTATTTTAAATTCTCAATGGTGTTTTCTCTCTCATACACACATTAGACCCAATATCTTTTGTCCATGTTTTGTTTTTGGATTATTTAGTGAGATTGCTGAGTTAATCTAATAACAGTACATTACCATTAAAAAGCATGCAAAGTGGTCCGTTTTGCCGAAAGTAATTTAATCGAATGCTATTAATAATAATTTAATTGAAAGTAATTTAATTAATATGTATAGTATTGCTTTGCTGTTGTTAAACAAAAACGTTTTTGCTGTAACATTTATTCCTTCTACTTTTAATTGTGGGAAAAAAAAACAAAGCATTTCACTAGATCAAATTTGACATGACATCTCACCCTGCTTGTAGATTGTGAACTATTGATTTTTGTCTGCAAAACAAAGAGATTCAAACCATACACTTCTTGAAGTATCTTCCATTTACAGAAAACGCATGGCTGTACTTAGTACCTGTTTGGTATTGCTTGTGGGCTTCTATCTGTCTGTGTGTGTAATGAAGCTCTTTAAGTGTATCGGTGTATAAATAAATATATAACAAAACAAAAAAAAACCTAGTCAATGACAGTGGGATTTTATTCCATTCAGTATAGAAGAAAAGTGGTTAGAGCCATCAATACTGACCAATTATGTTCAAGATGTGAGGCATACAGTGTGTTAAAACAGAAGACATGTGGCATTCACCACATATCTCTCTTATGCAGGTCTCTAGTGTATAAATTAAGATGAAAATATAGTTTCAGATCTTTTCTCCTTGTTTAGTGTCCTCTCACTGTTTCATGGAGACAAATGATGGCATGAGAGAGGATGACACTGCTGAGTAGAATGTGTTGGCGATTTCTTTCTTTTAGTTGAAGAGGTTGACATGGTTGAACTGACTCGCTCTTCTCCCCAGGGATATAATATGTTCCTGACAGGCAGAGAAAGCTGGGAATAAGTGGGACACAATTACGCTGTGTAAAGTAGCCCACCTTTATGTTTTCTAGGGCCCAACCTTGTTTTTTGGCCCCAAGTCACCTTTATTTATATAGACTAGAGCACTTTATACAATACAGATGGTTTCAAAGCAGCCTTTCAGTGATAAACAGGAAAATAATAATTGATGCCAACAGAATTAAATTCTCAATTCTTCAATAAAGCATTTCAATAAAAAGAGAAGAGTTCAATAACTGTGTAAAGTTCATTATGGATTGAGTTTAATTCAGCTATAAAGCAGCCCTGGAGAAAACAGTGATGTCATCATCCAGCTCAGTTTAGTTCCCATCTGAATGTGTTAGTGCTGTCGAATCAATAATATTGCTGAGTATTAAGTGTCCCCTACTAAGCAAGCCAGAGGCAGCCGTGGCAAGGAACTCAAACTCCTTCTCTCCATTTTGTCACCTGATGAAGAAAAAACAACAATCCCACAGCGCTGATAGTGATATTCAGTATGGTAAAACTAGGGAGAAATTCAGGTTTAGTCTACCAATAAATTAAAGTAATTGCTATTTACTCGGCCTGATGATGTTCTAAACCTTAAAGAATCTTTACTTCATTTTTTTTATTGTTCCACACTGTAAAAAAAATATTTTTTGACCTTGTAAATAAAGATAGCATGATTTAAGTAAATTGTACAAACAAATCATATTTTGTCTTTTTACTTCAAAATGTCCCGTTTAATTCAATAAGCTACTTGAGGTTTCGTTTTAATTTATTGATCTTAAACACATAAGTCAATTCAACTGGAACTGCCCAAGTAATATTTACTAGTGTTTTGTCATCTAATGAACTAATGCAAAAAATGACAAACGCAAGTAAAACTTACTCCACAATCTATGCACATGCGCATTGCTTTCTTGGTTCAGATTCAGAAGTGGTGCGAAGAGGAAAGCAACGGAAACTTTTCTCGAAGACTGATGTGATTTTTACATGGTAAGTTATGAAATATTTGTTCACTGGTCAATTTAGTTACATTTGCAGAAGCTGTCTGCAGTCCTGGTAGTTAAAGAGTTAAAGTAACCAATATAGTGGTTAGTGTTTGCTTTAGTTGGACTCTTGGCCCTTCACTCTTAAGTATACATTTTCTCTGGCTGCTATAATTGTGTGTTTTTATAAAGCACATTTTATTGTAGCAAAAAAAGCCTAGAGAAAACTAGATCAGGTGATGTTGGTTGTTTATTGATGATAAAGTCATCATCATATAATTGCCTGAAAGTTTTGCTTATATGTTATTTGGGTTTTTAATGTTGTTTTATAACAGTACCCACTTTATTTTACAAAATGAGAGCAATGTTATTTCAAATAATATAAAGGATTGTTAAAACATTTAGTGCATACAACTCTTTCCTCTACATTATTACTTAGACATCAAGAATCAGCGTATGACTCTCAACAATGGTGACAATAAATGAAATGCTGCATGCTGGGTACCACCAATAAAAACTCACCCATATCTCCCAGCATGAACTGCGGCATTAATAAATTATGCAGCTGGATTTTTTGTAGCTTAGGGCCTAACTAGGCCTCTTATGTAAAAAAAAAAAAAAAAATCAAAAACTCATAATAGATTTATAAGCCTTACTTAAGTAAAATTTACAGACAAAGAGTCAAAGAAATTTACTTGGAAAATCCAAGTAAACTTAATTTAAACATTTCTAATTAAAGCTACTAATAAATGTTTGTACATTTACTAGCCTTTTCTGAGTGAAATTTGTTAGCTAGCTTTTTTCAAGTAAATTCTGCTCCAAATGTTTTACAGTGCGGCTCCAAAAATAAAAGTACTATAAAGACAGTCCATACAACTCATTAAAGTCTTCACTGATTCTATTCTATTCTATTCAGGTTTGGATTGAACTGAGGCCTGAACAAGTGATCTTTTAACTGACTGAAATTTTGCTCTTGCCATTTATACAAATAAATACATTTGCATTCTTCATCATGTGCAGAACAGCTCTTGGCACTTAAGCAGACTGTGTGTAACTACTACGTTAATTTTTATGCAAGCAAACTGCCATGCACTGCATTTAGTTGTAAATCATACACCATGATATCTGTTTCTCAGCAAGCAAGCGTAATTAAGATGGCACAAGAGTTTGCTGGATGATGCCAAGCACATACAGCGAGGGCCGAGACATGAAAAATCCATCTTGTTCCTCAGTCTCTGTGTGGGGTGAATCCCTGCTGTAATAATGATCTCCGGTCAGCTCAAAGATGCTTGTGCCAGCAGCACCTCTGCCCAAGGGTGCTTTTATGAGACTTTGATAGAGAGGTGTTTTTTCTCTGCTTTGTTTTTTCTTTTTATTCTTTTTCTCTCTGGACAGCAGAAGGTCAGTGCTGTAATTGAGCCGGTGACATTATCATAAGCACAGGGTCGCTTTCATACGCCCTTCTTTTACAATATCTCTCCATCTACACTTTAGGAGACCACCGGTCCGTGAAGTCAATAACAAGAAAACAAGGACTATTACAGGAATAATAATGAAATAAATTGTTCTGTAGAACAAGGAAAGAAAAAAAAAAAAGGGAAAAAGGCTCTCTGCTTTCAGGGACTGTATTGTGTTTACACTGTATAAACTTTCCTTTAAGTTCAGTCACAGCCATTGTAATTGAAAATTAATAATGGATAATGGACACTTTTCCAGTAACTACACTGCATAACATACTGTCTGGATCTGATAACTTCATTATTCCAGTCAGGGTTTGGATGATTAGGTTATGTTATTTATTTTACTACCATTTAACTTTGAATGGTCTATATAACCTTAAAATACTATATTGAGAATTTGAGACTGTTTTTTTTTCTTCCTTTTAAACAAATTTCTGTAAAGAAATAACTTGCATGCAGCATTGTGGGATATTTCTGTAATTGTGTTGTGCAGTGTAAAAGTGACTGAAAGTGTGGAAATCAGGCAGAAATATACTGTAAATAATGTATCATAAGTTAAACCCTGAGGAATCTTTAAAAAAAGAAAAGAAAAACAGACTGCTGGTGTGTTTGATTTCATCTGAGGCAATGTGCAATTGAATGTTAAATGTTCAGGACACATGATCAGAGCCCAGAATGCCCTGAACCGTCATTGGCACATTGATGGTTCCCACTAGGTGGCTGAATTGAGCACCTTACTGGTACTGGTAAAGTACCACAGCATGTGGAGAAAATAGCATTTTTGTATAATAACATAAACATTTTGGGGATGCACATTCTCGGGAAACTGATACACAACTTGCATGCTGCACAGAGCAAAGTGTCATATTTTTTTGCACAAATACTTCTGAGATGATGCATCAAAAATAAACTCAAATTTACCTGTTCTTGACTTTGAAATAGTAATGCAATTGGATGTTTCCTGCATTGGGCTCACAGTGTTTCCATATCACAGTGGCCTAATTTTCTTAGGAATTCTTATGAAAACCTAACTTCCCTTGAACGTTCTCCACAGCGTCCCAGCTTTATTACTCTATATGCATAGACAGCCCCCTCGGCTGAGAGATCTGAATAATTCAAAGTGCTATGGAGGTAGGGATCTAAATTGTACATTAATCCACAAATCTCCCCCCACCTTCGTTCCAGGACTCCATTGCACTTTTAATAAGTGAGCGTAGCATCATGTCTGATGAGACCGGAGCACAGTGCTTTTTCCATCTCCCCGCCTGCAGTAATTTCTTTCAAATGAATTATTCCTAGAGGATTCCAACTTATTTTAATGGTGACAGCACTGCCTTGTCAACTTAACATATGATCGCTTTCAGCTGCTATGATAAAATGATAGAAAACTGAGATTTTGCTAGATGTAACCTTATAACACTTACAGTATATTAACTGGGTGGAACCTGGGGACAATATTTGTTATTGAGGACGGGGACAGCCATAAAGACACTGCTCTCTGGCAAAGCATTTTATATTTTAGACTCAATAACCACCAGCCAGGAATGTACTAGATGTAAGGATTTTGCACTGCATTGTGCAGAGGTGTTAAGTCGAGCCCGATCTCATGAAAGTGCGTATCAATACCACAAATGTTATTTCTCGTGCCATTTATACGCCAAAAATAGTTTTTGCGTGTATATGATACGCAGTTTTCGCGTGCATATGATACGCACTTTTTGGCGTGTAATACGCACGCACCCCCCGCCCCCCTCCCCCTAATCCTACCCAAGCAGTTTTCAGTGCATAGCATTTACACGCAAAAACCAATTTTGGCGTATAAATGGCACGAGAAATAACATTCGTGGTATTGATACGCACTTTCATGAGACTGCGTTGTTAAGTCCAGGGGTCAGAAAGTAAAAGCCCTGCCATATGTTTATTCCACCCATGAACTCAGGCATCTGGTTTCACTAATTAGTTATATCTCCTGGCTGGAAAACCGTGCAACTCCAGGTGACTGGAACAAAATACTGAGGAGGACTTTTACTTTCTGAACCTGGACTTTACACCTCTGGCATTGTCGTTGACATAATTTGTTGTGAATCAATTGATGTCTGTAAATAATTACAGAAATTTCTTTTTTGATTAGTTTCTCACCCTCATGTTGTTCCTAACATAAATGGCTTCATTAATTTCTTTGTGTGTTTCAAAGAAACTTTCTTTCTTCACACAATGAAGTCCAAAACAACATTGGACACCACAAATTTCAGTGTATGGAAACAGTGGCAAAAACAAAAAGAAAGGAAGATAATCGTTCAGACTGGAACAACATAAGACCAAGAGTGAGTAAAAGATGAAAGATTTTTCTTTTTGGGGTGTTGCAACCTTTTAGGAGTGGATAAGTGTCACAAATCAATTTTAATTTGGACACTTCTAATTCAATCCCTTTAAATGACTATTGACAGTTATAAAACGTGAAATTTCCCTGCAGGAAACCATGAAACGGAGGAATGACTCATTTTGACAAATTATTTGTTGTTGAAATACTGTAATGAATCCAAATACTCCTGAGATATATTGTCAATTTTGTTGGTACTATACCAGCTGTTCAACCGGCCACATATGTTTTGGAACAAGAACAAGATTACCAGCCTCAGCGTTTATGCTAATATGCTCAGAGCACATTACCAGAAAGCTAAAATCATTGATTTTTAAAGGCATTTAAACTATTCTGTAACTAAAATGTGGCATAATGCTAAAAGAGCTTGCCTGACCCCAATAGCCTCCGGCTCTATTCCCTTCAGCACTTACATTTGTACTCTGAGGCTTGAAAGAATTTCCATTAAATTATTCTCTCACTCCATTTGACGGTAGGATTTTAACAACAAAACTGAGAATTACACAGTTCTGTCATGAAACTCTAGATGGCGCAGGCTAATTGGTCTCAACCTGCTTGCAATCACATCATTCTCTATAGGGCACAGCTGATTGGTTCCTGCCAGTGGCGGAAAGAGTACCAACAAATTTTACTTAAATTATTTCTTAAGTAGCAATACTTTTAGTTAAGTAGAAGTACTGGAAAATAATATGACTCAAGTATGAGTAAATAAGTAGTTTGCTGAAAAACTACTCAAGTTTCTACAAAGTATTTTAGTATATTTTTATCCAAAATGAGATGTTAGCTCAATTTATAATCTCAATTTATGAGATTGTCGTGTTTGTCACTATGCTAAGCAAACATATTAGCTATCTCTGTTGCCAAGAGCGATTGTTTTATTGCTAAATTTGAAAAGTAAGATCATTTGAATGTTTTTTTTTTTTTTTTGTAAGATGGGCAAACCCAAAGAACAGTAAGTTTGAGGTCTGATCAAAGAAATTTAGTATTAAAATGGTATGGATAAAAAAGTGCCAATAAAACAAAGTAGGGTGCAGGTTTACATGTTAAATAAGATGTTTTTTTCTTTTTTGTTCTACCGAAAATGTACTGGGAGCCCACTGTTGCTAACTTGCTATAGCAACGAGCCAGCTATAAGGTCATTTCAGCTTTTTACAAAGTTTGCTTCATACATTTAACAACTGCATTGTTAAAGAGGGCAAGTTAAAGCATTAAACTCAACTGTGTGCATGCTTTATAGACACTCCGTCTATGCAATAACTGCGTCCTTGTATGAGCTGAGTTCTCTATTTACTTCAACTGATCAGTGCTCTGGTAATATCAATGGTATGGCCCATTTCAATTTAAAATCAGAATATGAGCATAATTCACTTTCATTCACTAAAATATTGAAACTTTAGCGATACTGATTCAAAGTGCGAGCACCAGTGAGTGACTGTCAAAGTGGGGTTTGAATGCCCCGCCCCCCAGCTGAAAGATAATTTTTATTGGTTTTGCTCCCGAGTCAGACCTGTCAGTTATTGGCTGAAGTGCTTCAGACCTGTCAGTTATTGGCTGAAGTGCTTCAGACCTGTCAGTTATTGGCTGAAGCGCTTCAGACCTGTCAGTTATTGGCTGAAGCTCAGGGCTCCGCTGTAGTTTGAAAAGTGCCTGTCAAATGCCAGCTCCCCCTGTTGCTCCATCAGCACCTTTGTCATAGTACTTTGTACTTTTGGTGGAAAATAAATTTAACAAAGTTGAATACTTCTTTTTGTTTTTTGTTTTAACTCAAAAGTACCACAATTAATTTATAGTACTAATCAAGTACTGTTACAGAATATTTGTAATTAGTTACTTTCCACCTCTGGTTCCTGCTGTATCAGTAGCCAATGAGCAACGAGTGTTCAATACTTTGTTTGCATTTGCCTAAACCCTCCACCTTCCCCAGCTCCACCTGTATAGATCTGCTACAGGTAATTCATGTACACTATATAGTACAGCAGCAGCATGTCTTACTTGCTTACAGCAGCGTGCCGTGTATGTATTGGCAGTAGCAAGTCCTGTACTTGCTCTGCAGCAGCAATAACCAACAGTAACAGATCTATTCCACCAAGACCAAATATATCAATATTGTCATACCCATTACCATGCCAAACACTCAAAGTTGTCATGACGGAACTGTAGTTAACAGTGAATTTGTTACCTGCTATGTCGCCCAGACGCCACTCACAATCGGATGGCATGTGTGATGTAAAATAAACAAAAAAGTAGAGATATAACCGCTGAGGTTTGTCTGACTGATTCATTTAGATATAATTTGATACAACAATACTTTTGACTCAAACTTTGTTGTCTCACAGAGCTCACAGCTGTTGTTGACCTCAATTATAGATGGTTCAATGCTGGCTCTTTTATACAGTACTGTATATTATCTCCCTTTTCCTCCTCACTTTCTTTCTCCCTTTATTCCATATGGTTTTTCCTGTAGAGTGACTCAGCTTGGCTTGGGGAGATCCAGCTGTTAGACAAGCTGTGAGGATAACTTTGGCTCTTAACATCCTTTCCAGCATCTGTTAATAGATTTTTATTTTTTTTTTTAATTTCAAACTTAAGAAGTTCTGGAGAAACTTATGAGATTATGAGATTGATAACTCAAACAGTAGAGCGTAGGCGCTTGCAACGCCAAGGTCATGGGTTCGATTCCCAGGGAAAGCAAGAACTGATAAGAATGTAAATGTGTACTCTGAAATGCAATGTAAGTCGCTTTGGATAAAAGCGACTGCCAAATGCATAAGTTTCTACTTTAAAAAATAAATAAATAACTTTAGATACTTTGTTAAATCACTTTCTTCTTGATATCCGTTTACAAAGAACATAAATGTAAGTGAGAGCTCAGTTATGTTCCCCTGCACCCCATGCCCCAAAATGGTGCCGAATTTCCTGATGAAGGCATGTTAAGAGTTTCAAAATAGTAACAAGGTCCATTAACAGAAGCAAAAAAACTCGAGACCGAGTGCATAGCAAATAGGGGTGGGCGGCTTTTCTTTTTCAAGAACATCACGATTAACGATAATGTCACGATTCTTTTTTGCATGTTGGTTTTAATATTTTTTTCAGCTACAGGTGTATTTAACAGTAGCATTCAAGAAAGAAATTAAATTATAAAAATAAAACACTATAGACTTCACTGTAGAAATTATACATTGATTCTTATTAAAGCTATTAAAGTTCTGTCAAGATTTTCAGAAAAAAGTCAAAAATCATTAGGATATTAAGGAAAGATCATGTTCCATGAAGATATTTTGTACATTTCCTACCGGACATATATAAAACATTTATTTTTGTGAGTGAATAAACAAAAATTGAGAACTTTTCAAGATTTTTTTTGGATCCTCCGATTCCAGATTTTCAAATAGTTGTATCTCGGCCAAATATTATCCTATCCTAACAAACCATAACATCAATGGAAAGCTTATTTATTAAGCTTTCATATGATGCACAAATCTCAATTTAAAAAAATGTACCCATGTGACTGGTTTTGTGGTCCAGGGTCACAAATATTAGAATACTTTCTTTCATTGTGACAGAGTCACGATTTCAGTGACAGTTTAAATTAGAATGAGGAAGTCCCATGTTGTTTACTTCTCAATATTTTCTTTTCTTTTCGAGAGCACCAGATGAGATGCAAAGCAGGGAGGATGTCTCTTTCTCCTTCTGCCATGCTGTTCTGTTGACTACAGGAGGTTGACCCTTCTTCTTTCTCATTCTCGTCTTTTAGTCAATCGCCTCTGTGCACTGTAGAATCACTGTACACTGTTGTCATCTGTTAGTAAAGTAAAAGTTTAATGTGAAAACAAGAACCGCAGTGGAACTAGTCACGCAAGACATAAATGATATTCAGTCTATCCATCTGTCGTACTTTATGTATTTTTCTTCTATGAGGACAGCATAAATTATAATTAAATGTAATTAAGTTACATATGTGAGAGAGAAACTTTTTTTTTTTGAGTGACAGTGGTCAGGACAGTGATTTAAAAAGTCTCATGAGATGATAATCACTGATCATTCTGCCCAAGACAACACCAACTGTTCCATTAATCTGACTGGCGCAGACCTGGATATGAAATATTGTTCTTACTGATTGTGTATCACATGATAGCATACCTGAGAGCACATTAACAGCGTTTTCCATCTTTACCATAATGTTTATTCTATAAATGTAGCCAGGTGTAAGGAAACCCACCTCCACCCACTTTGTGATATCTCATTCTCTCCAACAGCAAATTTGGGAGATATTCAAGTTGTCTAAAAGGAGACCGCTAAGTTAGGAGAGATGGCATACAGGTGGAGGCAGCGCACAGCTGTGTTGTCTTTGGCAAGGTGTTTGAATCCATTGTTCGTTGGCTGTTTACCTGGATTTGCTTCCTGTTATTTGGAGCTGGCCGAGTCCACAGAGGTTCCTTAAAGGGTTTCAGTGAGCAAAGCAGAAAGTTGCTGACTATTGTGAGCTGTTCTACATTACCCAGAATCCCTAAGGACCTGCTGCTCTGGAAAACATCAGACGGACAGAAGCTGCACCTTGGTTGTGTCGAGTGGGAATGAAAATAGGATTAGGCATTACAAAGAGAATGTGACATCTTCCTTGTTTAAAATAACATTTAAAATAGTGTGTGTGTGTGTGTGTGTGTGTCCGTTGCGTCGATACAAGGCAAGATGGATCCACACTTCCCTTATTTTATGCCAAATTATGACCCTAACATCTGAATGTCGCAGCAGAAATCGAGTCTCATCAGACCAGGCAACATTTTTCCAATCTTCTATTGTCAAATTTTGGTGAGCCTGTGTGAATTGTAGCCACTGTTTCCTGTTCTTAGCGGACAGGAGTGTCACCCGGGGTGTTGCCCATCTGTTTCAAGGGTTGATGTGTTGTGTGTTCAGAGATGCTCTTCTGCAGACTTCGGTTGTAACCAGTGGTTATTTGTTGTCTTTCTATCAGCTGGAACCAGTCCAGCTCTTCTCCTCTGACCTCTAGCATCAAGGCATTTTCACCCACAGAACTGCCACTCACTGGCTTTTTTTTTCGGTCCATTCTCTGTAAACCCTAGAGAAGATTGTGCATGAGAATCCCAGCAGATCAGCAGTTTCTGAAATACTCAGACCAGCCCATCTAGGACCAACACCATGCCAACTTCAAAGTTAATTTTTTTTTTAAGATTAAATCTTAAAGGGGTCATATAATGGTACATGCACTTTTACAAGTTGATTGTACTGAAATGTGTGTTGGCAGTGCCTGTACACAACCATCATATAATGATAAAAATCCATCCAGTGTTTTTGTTTTAATCTCCTTATATGTTTTCCCCTGCCTCAAATCGAGCCGTTCGACCGTGTGATGTCACACGGTCGGACGCCCCTCCCACGATTGTTGATTGACAGCAACGTTTCAACACAGACCCGCCCTCGCTCATGAGCGAGCTGTCAATCATAGTCCGCACGTACCGGTGTCGTGCCGAAAAGTACACTGGAGCACAAAGTCTGTGAGCAGAATGGCGTCTAAGCGATTGTGGTGTTCTATTCTTGGGTATAATAACGAACACAGCACCAGTCACTTTAATGTTCCTAAATCCGAACCGCTGAAGACACAGTGGCTGAGTTTGTTTTCGAAGGGAATATTCATCACGATCAACGTCAATGCTTTCATGTTTGCGGGAATCATTTCACACAGCAGACTGCTTTATAAACGAGGGTCAGTGTAAAGCTGGTTTAGCTAAGAAGCTGCTCCTGAAAAAAGGATCGGTATCAACTTTTCGTGTTCCTGCTGCACCTCCAGAAGAACTGAAGTGAGTGTAACGTTTTATTAACCTTTATATTAATATTTATGTTAATCTTTGCAAATCGCTAGCTGCACGATGAATGCGGCTAAGGTTTACACTCAGGGTACATTATACGGCATGTTTTCTATGTACGACGTTCTCAATATAGTTCTTAATCCCACGTTTAAATAAACAACGCGTTATGGTTATTGCGTTACAAACGATGTAGGCACAGAACAGAGGGGCGGGGTGAGCAAAGCTCATTATCATTTAAAGACACATGCACTTAAACGGCGTGCTGACAACAGAGCTGTTTTTGACCAGGTAAAATAAGTGTTTTCTTACAATACTAATGAGAATTTTTAATTCAAGACCCTAAAGAATCATATTAGCTTGTACAAAAATGGCATTATATGACCCCTTTAAATCTCTTAAATCTCTTCTGACCATCTTAAATATTCTTAAAGAAATATTTGGTTGAAGGTTTAAAGAATCTCTCTGTAATTGATAAGCGAGCTAGAACTTGAACTGCGTGTTTGTTTTGTTTTACATTCATAAATATTTAATCTGAAGGTCAAATGGCCTGCACATCATCAGTGCAGTGAGATCACTTCCTCTACATGGTTCTTCGACTCCTGCCAGGAATTGATTGGCATGGTTAAAAAAAGAAAGAAAGCGTAAGCTTTTGTTTTGTTCCTACTAAAATTGTAGCTTTTTCTAAATTGGTGCTTTGATAGATACAGCAATAGCCACAAAATGAAGCACACATGCAATTCACTAAAAATGAATCACACCCACTGACAGCAGCATTGTTTTATTTAGCAGATATAAGATATTTAATTTTACATTGATATTACCTTTGCCATCCTCTTATGCTTCTTTATTAAATAATAATAATAATGGAATTAAATAATTTAAGGATTAAAATGGATTTAAGGGAATAAATAAATAAAAATGCTAAAAAAGTTCTAGGCAAGGCAAGTTTATTTATATAGCACATTTCGTACACAATGGTAATTCAAAGTGCTTTACATAGAAGAAATTAAAATAATCAAAAGAAATAAGAATAATTAAAACAGTTTAGAATAAAGAAATTAAATAAAATACAGTACAAACAGCCGGACGAACAGTGGCACAGTGCTCATTCAGTGTTTTGAGTCTGGATTTGAATGTGACTATACTGTAGGAGCACGTCTGATCTCTCTTCTCTCTTTAAACTATTGGAAAATATTTTATTTTGAAATGTGCACACATTCACTCTTATTCGTATGTCAAATATGTTAAACTCAAGCGTTTCTTGTCTCTTCACATTTATTTATGAATTTCATGAATCATGATAGCCTATTGCTTATTTTCAATTCAAAATGATAAAATTTCATAAAAAGTTGAGTAGTTTGCATTACAAGTCTATTATTGTCGGTTGCTGAACATTTCTATTGTAAAACAGTTGTCTAATACTTACATCTACTTACATCTTTCCACAAACTTGTGCAGTGTGAAGACCGTAAGACCCGCCGCCCTTGATTTGTTTGGCGATCTTGATCTACAAGCGTTGTCAGAACGCTGAGTCAAAGCAGCCTAAAAATGTATCCTTTACGATGTTTGTCATTCTAACAACAAACAGCTTTACTCATTCTGTAAAATGATCAGATAAGATAAATATAAAATTAGAAAATATTAATTCTAACTCCCCCTAAGAGCTAAACCTTAACAGCACCATGATGATGTTGCAGCTCTATAGAGGTGTTCCCAAAGGGCAAGAAAGCTGATTGGCTTGTGACCCATGTTTGAGTTGCCTGCCATTGATGTAGCTCTCTACTTATCTTGCTTGAGCAATCTCAAAGCTAGCAAGCTTCTTGTCTTGTCACAACTGTTTACAACTGATTGAGTCTGATGCTTCCAATTCAATAAAAGCACTGGTTTTAACCTCCAAATGCTACTAAGCCCAGAACCTTGAGGCAAAGTGTCTGAAAACATTGCAGCACTTATACTTTCCTTTCTACAACTGTTATAAAGTATAATTCCTGTAGGCTTTCTCATGAGAACAGGTTGATTTTGTCCCTACCTTGTGTTTCAATTTGAATTTAATTGGCCACACCCCCTCAGGAAGCTGAGTTGAAATGGCTGGAAGAGAAATATATTTATCTAATTTATCTGTCCGTCTATAGCAAGCAACCCTGATATTCACAATATTTCTCATTATAGTGCTTGCAAAAAAAAAATAATAAAACAAAAATCGTAGTTCAAAAGTAATTTGCTGCTGGTTGTTTTTGATGTTGCTTGTGTTTTCATACATTTTTCATACCATTTATGTTTGTGGATAACTGGAAAGAATTGACAACTGCAAAAAAGGTCTACTCTAGTGTGCCTGACTACAAAGTGCTATTTGACAGCACGATGTTCCCAACGGAATTATGCATTGTTTGAGTTCTTTGATATTTTCTGCAATAAAGAACTCAATGGCAGATGGGAGAAGGTATTTTAACAAAGTTTCCCATATAAGATGGTACTTTAGCATAAAAAAAATACATAAAAGGTTACGGCACAAAACCTCTAACTTTATTGTTGCATTCCTCAAGGAATGTATCGATGGTGCTCTAAAACTTTGCAAAATTGCAGCAGAATCTCAGAAAATGGGTGTACAGATTAGTTTTTAAATCATATTCCACATATCATATATATACTATATATCCATCTGCTGGAGTGAAATGGAGACAGAAAAACAGTAATGCCAGAA
This sequence comes from Semotilus atromaculatus, assembly GCA_031834385.1. Taxonomy (NCBI): domain Eukaryota; kingdom Metazoa; phylum Chordata; class Actinopteri; order Cypriniformes; family Leuciscidae; genus Semotilus; species Semotilus atromaculatus. The sequence continues at coordinate 7,683,926 of JAULUF010000052.1, read as the reverse complement.
GTTCTATGAAGCCATCTGCAGTACATCAGCACTATACGGCTACTGATTATTTGGCAGAACATGACTAAAGCCTTGTGTTTTGTTTTTACCTTTTTCATACCCTTCAAAATGAACACAACCGTTTCATCATGTTTTCCACTGCAGGTCTGATTCATTACTGGGAACAGTTTGGTGTGCAGTTGCGCACTTTGAGGAAAGTATGAAAGTGAGTGAGAATGTGCTTCAGATTGCATTAGAAGAAAACATTGCTTTTGATTTAATTCTCCCAACTTTTTCATGCTGTAAGAAAATGATATTAAATCCAGCATAATTATAATTGCTAAAACTGTTAATCGTTTATAAAATAATGTAAAACAAATCATGTAATTTACCATTTAAAGAACTACAAATCTAATACAATAGCTCTTCAACTGCATTTTTTTCATCATTCACTTTGTTTCAATTGATACTCATTTTTGTATATTTCCTCAAGTATGGAACAGGAAGACAGACCTCATACCATCAAACGCAGACTGCAAAGTCAACAGTTACATTCCAATAGATCTGTTCTAATCTTGTAGTCACCAACAGATGGTGTGCAATGTGACTAGAAGACTGTCTTAGTGACAACTCGTGCACACATACCCACATTGTGCCACAATCAATCAGTCTATCAAGTTTGCTATCAGAGCCTCTGTGATTTGACTTTGACAACAGACAATGAAAGTCAATTAGAGAAACACCAAACAATATGATAAAACCTTACTGCACAGTACCCTGGGATACATGATTTTGATCGATCAATAGCGTACAGCAGTTTGCTGTCATCCATTTGCAATATTTTCATTTCATTTTCAACATGTATCATTTTGATAAATATTACAATCTCCTTCTATAAGAAACATGGGGAGATTAGAATCTGATGGCCAGCAATCGTTGTTGGAATCTGTTCCCCCACCCCTATGGTAGGAGATGTTGTTTTAGTGGCTTAGAATTTGTTGATTTCAAAAGGTATGGATCTTAATCAGTATCAGATCAGTATTATTAATCAATTATTTTGCAACATGGACGTAAGCTATTTTCCAAGACTTCTGATTCAATAGCCGCTATAGTGCAGTAAACTGAAAAACTATTTGTGTGTATTATAATTATGTGTGTATTATAAAGGGGTCATCGGATGCCCATTTTCCACAAGTTGGTATGCTTCTTTAGGGTCTTCATGTAAAGTTTGTAACGTACTTTGGTTAAAATTTCTCAATGGTTATGTAAAACAACACCCTTTTTTAGCTCCTCAAAAACAGCTCTGTTCACAGCGACCCGTTTCGGTGCATGTCTCTTTAAATGATAATGAGCAACTGCTCACCCCATCCCTCTCTTCCATGGGGGGTGTGGACACGACACGTAAAGTGCTGCCTTGGTGGACAGCTTACAAATGGCCGAGGGCAGATACATGCTAATACGGGACAGTCCGTCAGCGGTCGGGGGCGGAGCATGAGCAATATGACATCATATTGCTCAGAATATCCATGCAAACACCATATAAAAGTGAATTTTGCATTCGTTGACCCCTTTAAGGCAAAACTTTACAATAAGGTTTCATTAGTTAACAATGCTTAAGGTATTTACTAACAATGAGCAATACATTTGTTATAGTATTTATTGTTCTGTTGATGTCAGTTAATAAACTTGCAGGCTATTTTGTTTTGTATGTAATGTACTTTAAGTAGAAGCTTTAAAATAACATACAGTTAAGATAATTCAGTCATTTCAGATCTATATTTCATGTCCACATAATTATTTATTTGGTGAGCATTATGCTAGCGTACATGGCAACCATGACTTTATTTTATGCAGCACAGACTAACTCATTATTTTCTCTAGCAGTCAATGAGCAAGAATATGTAGGTCCTTAAATGATTCTTGGTCTGAAAGGAAATAACCATCTGTTTTTAGTCTATCAGTTTTTGAATATTAATATGATCATGCACTTATTAATATCTTCTCAAAAAAGCTACATTAATATGTTGCAGGTCCTTGCATTTCATTTTAGTGTAAATTCCCAACAGTTACTAAGTGCATTAAGTGATCCGATTATCCTAATCTCAGAAATCAAATGTGTGAATATTATGATAGCCGTATATGTAAAACATTTATCTCCCAGAAGCATTTCTGTTATGTTCTATAAAATGTTATATTTCTGTTAAATATTTTCACTGTAAAGCTGCTTTGAAACAATCGGTATTGTAAAAATCGCTATAAATAAAGGTTACTTGACTTGATATTGTGATTTGTTATTTTAAGGCCTGCTAGAAATTCTTCAATGGTTTTCAACGCCAAAATAGGATCTTTATCAAACTGAAGATCATTTTTAATCATGACTGAGTAGCTTTTTGAAATATGCCACAGATGTTAAACACAAGTGTCACTGCCATGCATTTACTAATGAAAGTTGATTAGTAATATGAACCTCATACACAGAAGGTTGACAGACTGAGTTCAAAGCAACAGGTTGACTAAAGCATCCAGATGTCCACAAAAAGAGACTCAACAGTCATTAGTCAACAGGAGTTCACCTCTTTATTAAAGCAACTGCTATGGTATCAGTCAGTTACATTGACTCTGTAATCAGTGAATTTGCATGCAACCTTTCCCATGCTCAAGCCACACTCAGCTGGAAGTCAAAAATCAAACTCCAATCAGAAACATGAAGGAACAAAGGTAATACTGACTAGCAAAGTTGGTTTAGGCCAAAGGTCAAGGACAGAATTGGTGTCAAGGAGGAATTCAGTCGAGTATGCATTCTCTGTAAGTAATGGTGTGTTCAAGAGGACTCAACTGTGTTTTGAAAATGTTATTCGAATTTTTCCAGTCATGCTGTACCTTTTTAACCCAATAAAAAACAAAACAATATTATTTAAAATTAAAATAAAGGAAACATTTATAGAAAGGGTATAGGCTTTCTATATCTGGTGTTATTTCTTAAACTCATTGTTTAAATATAATTATAAATAATGTGTTAATGCAATGGAAAGTAATTTTTGTTTTTATATTTAGGAATAAGGAATCCTCCTAAAGGATTGGCTTAATTTACATGGGGGTGTCAACCAAAATTGTTCATATTTTTTAATAATGTTTATTTGAGACATGTTTATCTCTATTTATTTATTTATTTATTTATTTATTTAAATTGTAGTTTTATTACATTTTAAGTTACTTATACTCTGATCATATTCACCTTTGGTACAGCTCTAAAACAGACTACGGTGTTTATGATGCAGGTTGTTGGTGTCATTGGTTCTCGAGTGTTATGACATCTGCACCATAGGAAGCATTTTGTTTGTTTGTTTGGTTGTTTGTTTGGTTGGTTGGTTTAATTTTGTTTGCTGAGGATATGGCATAATGAAGTTGTCCTCTAAAACCTTTGTAGTAAAATTTAATTTCCCCACCTGTATCCATTATTTTAAGTGAAAAAGATCGACCCCCACTTTAGAACTAATTTAAAAACGTTAAGTCCATTTGAGCAATATTATTCTGCCGAGCAGTTTTGCAAAACTGATGTTGTTTGGTTCTAATTGGAAGTAATTAATTTCCAGTGAGAATTACAGCAACTGTTGGCATGTGGCATGTTCTGCAATGTGACAAAGTTGAAAAAAAAGTTGAACTTTATGGAAATGAGCACCAATGTAATGCAACTTCAAGCTGCCTTCCTTATCACTGTGCTTCTTTCTCTATCTTTAACCTGTTTTTTTTTTTCTTATCTATATTCAAGCAGGTTCATGGCTGCTGTTTGTAGAGTTAAACCAGATGGGAAATTAAGTGGTATACAGCTGCTTGCCGATGTAAGAGACAGACTCTTTCCCATTATAGAAGTCAGAGATTTCTATTGCAGTCAACTGACACAGCAGTAGACAATTAAGAGTGTAACCGCAGCATACTAAACAGCCAACGCTGATGCAACACAGCAATCTCTCACATCAGTCGTTGCACACTCTGTCTCATTCGTGTTTACTAGTGTCTCTAAGGGCATTCGATTGAATGGCCAGCCGGTGTGTGCAAATATCGATATTGACAGTGTTCAGCAATCTGAGGTCCTTGAATATGGCATCGCAAATTAACCAAAAGCAGGATGGAAGCTTCGGAGAACAGAGAGATAAATCCAAACTTTCCTAGACTGCATCAAAGAGTAACACGGTATAAGCTCTAATGGCCTGAGAATTTTTGCTTAAGACTGTTCCACTTTTGGCCTTGGTGGGAAAGTGTTTTAGAGTTCTCAAGGAGAGATTAAGAATTGCATATTTTTACTTGCATGTTTGGTTTAGTTTGAGAGCCAGGGTTTGAATAGTAACAAGCTGTGAACTCTTAGGTTGGTGGCAGAGATAATAATTATTTAAGAAATAATCTACAGTCAGATTATTCATTATCGGTCATTATCTCAAAATAAAGTCAGAGGCGACGCGGTGGGGTCTTATATCACCCTGAAGCGAATTATTTTGCCATAATGATCAGTTTATCGTACATTATCCTGCTTACTACACAGCTACTTGCAAAATGAATGAATGAATAAATAAATGGTCATGAAATATTGATTTTGAGTTTAAATTATTCTATTATGTGAGAAGAAAGAGACCATATGGTGAAACTTGCACAGTAGGAAATTGGCTACTTGAGAGACAACTGTCAGTTATGTTGTTTTCATTCTATGGAAATATTCTAGAAAATAGAAACCACAACATAGGCAAGAAAGCGTTCAATATTGTTGGATGAACTATTTAAAAACGAGGAGGTTGTTACTGTTGTTTCGAGGAGAGGTCATAAGTCATGGGAATAACAAATCACTCCATCCCCTAATTTTTCTTCAATTACTTTTTTCAGCGAGGCTTGTGTTCTTCATGCCACAAACATTTTTGTCTTTAATCGGTAACACTATAATAAGTACAGTAATAAAGTACTCACAAACCATTTGCAAACTATTCGTTTATAGTTAATTATATTGTATAAGTCTACATTCTTTATATATGAATAGGCTATTTACAAATAGCGAGTTCTTCATTCATTGTCACTGTAACTAACACAATTATTGTTTAAGTAGCTCATATGTGAAGAGTTAGATACTGCTTTTTTTATGCTTTGTTAACAATTTATTAAATATAAATAGTTCTCACTTTAGATTTGGTCACGGAAAATGTAATTAAGTGCTTTAAACCAACCTTTATTAGACATTAATTGTAGTGTGTGTGTGTGTGTGTGTGTGTGTGTGTGCGCGTGCTTGCACTTAATGTGTTTTTAAACTTTTTAAAGGACACTGATTATGAATGCAATTAATGTCTAATACAGTTTGGTTTGAAGCTTTTAATTAAGGATATTTTCACATTTTCCGTGACCTCATCTAAAGTGAGTAAAAACGGTTTACTCCTAATAACCAATTAACTATTCCTTTACTACAAGCTAATTTAACCATAATAATTGTATTAATTACAGTGAGAATGAATATGTATATATATATATATTGTATTAATAACAGTGAGCATGAATATATATATATATATATATATATATATATATATATATACATATTCATTCTCACTGTAATTAATACAATTATTATGGTATTACTATACCATAACTATAACAACTATAACAACTACCACTGAGCAATATATTTTAACAAGTACTCTGTTGTTAATTCAAATTAACTAATGTGTATATATATATATATATATATATATATATATACACACACATTAGTTAATTATGTTAATTCAAATTAACTAATATGTATATACAGTATATATACACACATTAGTTAATTTGAATTAACAACATAGTACTTGTTAAAATACACTCACCGGCCACTTTATTAGGTACCCCATGCTAGTAACGGGTTGGACCCCCTTTTGCCTTCAGAACTGCCTCAATTCTTCGTGGCATAGATTCAACAAGGTGCTGGAAGCATTCCTCAGGGAGTTTGGTCCATATTGACATGATGGCATCACACAGTTGCCGCAGATTTGTCGGCTGCACATCCATGATGCGAATCTCCCGTTCCACCACATCCCAAAGATGCTCTATTGGATTGAGATCTGGTGACTGTGGAGGCCATTTGAGTACAGCGAACTCATTGTCATGTTCAAGAAACCAGTCTGAGATGATTCCAGCTTTATGACATGGCGCATTATCCTGCTGAAAGTAGCCATCAGAAGTTGGGTACATTGTGGTCATAAAGGGATGGACATGGTCAGCAACAATACTCAGGTAGGCTGTGGCGTTGCAACGATGCTCAATTGGTACCAAGGGGCCCAAAGAGTGCCAAGAAAATATTCCCCACACCATGACACCACCACCACCAGCCTGAACCGTTGATACAAGGCAGGATGGATCCATGCTTTCATGTTGTAGACGCCAAATTCGGACCCTACCATCCGAATGTCGCAGCAGAAATCGAGACTCATCAGACCAGGCAACGTTTTTCCAATCTTCTATTGTCCAATTTCGATGAGCTTGTGCAAATTGTAGCCTCCGTTTCCTGTTCTTAGCTGAAAGGAGTGGCACCCGGTGTGGTCTTCTGCTGCTGTAGCCCATCTGCCTCAAAGTTCGACGTACTGGGCGTTCAGAGATGCTCTTCTGCCCACCTTGGTTGTAACGGGTGGTTATTTGAGTCACTGTTGCCCTTCTATCAGCTCGAACCAGTCTGGCCATTCTCCTCTGACCTCTGGCATCAACAAGGCATTTCCGCCCACAGAACTGCCGCTCACTGGATGTTTTTTCTTTTTCGGACCATTCTCTGTAAACCCTAGAGATGGTTGTGCGTGAAAATCCCAGTAGATTAGCAGTTTCTGAAATACTCAGACCAGCCCTTCTGGCACCAACAATCATGCCACGTTCAAAGTCACTCAAATCACCTTTCTTCCCCATACTGATGCTCGGTTTGAACTGCAGGAGATTGTCTTGACCATGTCTACATGCCTAAATGCACTGAGTTGCCGCCATGTGATTGGCTGCTTAGAAATTAAGTGTTAAGGAGCAGTTGGACAGGTGTACCTAATAAAGTGGCCGGTGAGTGTATATTGCTCATTGGTAGTTCATAATAGTTAGTTAACTACTGTTAACAAATGAGACTTTACTGTAAAGTGAAGCCATAGTTTTTGATAAATAAATGATATATTTGTACTTAAATTTGTGATAAACCAAATTTTTACTCATTGCTCACAACCACCAGTGCTCGTACCCAAGAAGTAAGCATAACATTAGACTTGTTTGTTTGATGCAGTATTATAGTTCACATTTATGCTGGCATTTTGATACGAACATAGTCAACATGTTTTAGGAAAACTTTTTTTGTTGTTGTTGTTGACTCATATTTATATTCACACATGGAAATATAACCACCCACAGGACTTGCCACCCATGACCAGTCACGTCAGTTTTGTAGAAGCTCAGCCAAGCCCTGTACCGTAGAGTATTGTAAAGTCTGCATCTCCTCAGCCGTGTTGACATCTAATTAAAGCTCTCTCCCTGTGGAGACAGCTGTGGTGTCCTCTGAGAGAAACCCACCCTGGACATCCCTCCTGTGCGCTACCTGGGAGATGCTCAGATAATGTTTGAAGATAAAGAGAGACACCACTTTGTCTAGCAGATTTTGCTTTTAATTTCCACTTTGCAATCAGCCTGGGGGCTTGAAAGCTTAATAAACTGTTTGTGCTGTAAACCACTAACACTTCCTGTACTGCAACACAACAATGATTTTTACCAAGTCCCTGTTCCTTATGGCAGCTCAAAACCAGACTGTCAGTCAAGCATAGTTTGATCCTCTGACCTTTTGCCTCTTGACATTCTGCGGGAAGATGCCATGGGAATAAAATTTGCTTTACTGACAATTTTGAATAAACCATGTAAAACTGCATCTTTTAAGGCCCGTTCACACCAGGTTCGAGAACTATAACAATAACTATATTAGCGTCCACACCTATTGTTCTGTTTATTATAAGTGTACACTGCTGTTATGTCATATGCCCCTTTAAATGCTTAAAGGGATAGTTCACCCAAAAATGAATTATTTATTTCTGCTGAACACAAAAAATATATATTTTAAAGAATATCTGTAACCAAACAGGTAAAGGGACCCATTGACTTCCATAGTATTCTTCTTTTTTTTTATTTTATTTTTTTTATACTATGGGAGTCAATGGAGCCTTTGGCTCGTTTGGTTACCCATATTCTTCAAAATATCTTTTGTGTTCAGCAACATAAAGAAATACAGGTTTGGAACAACTTGAGGTCGAGTAAATGATGACAGAATTTAAATTTTTAGGTGAACTATCCCTTTGAAATGTCCCTGTGACATTTAAAGTAGAATGGATGTGGATTGGCTGTTAATGGTTTAATTGTTCATCAGCTGGAAATATGTGTTGATTTGTTGACATTTAAAACCATATCTTTATTGTTATCGATATCATTATAGGTATTGTCCTTTGGTGTGAATGGGCCTTTAGTCAGTAGATGTATATCAGTAGGGTGCATTTGGTTTTATTTCATTGCAATGGAGAGGAAATCTCAGATAGAGACAGTTGTGATGTCACCAAGGGCCTATCACTGACTAGAGGGGAGAATATTACTAAATATAATGATCTTTAAAGTTTGTTGAACAACTAATAAAGGGAGGATTTAGAGGAAATTATCTCAGAGAGTTCACTACAGCTGCAGTTTTCAGTAAACATGAGGAGAGATCATAAAATCATGTGGTTTTTATGAGGCTCAGGTGTCCCTAGGATTGTATTTTTACGGGTAGGTTGAGATAAAAGATAAGGGCGCTGAAGCCCTTCTAGAGTCTAGAATCGCCTGTGAAATGGAGAGCAGAAATCTCCCTCCGTCCTCCATATAGAAGTGGATAATGGATCACTATTGAGTGATGAACGCTATAATGTTGTTTGAGAGAAAAATGGTCTACAAAGAGGTTTTTGTTATTGAGTAACTGTACCTTAAAGAGTAGTAAAAAAAACAGCTTGATTTATTCCTGTAAACGCATATGCCAAACTAATTTCAAGCACAAGCACTTAAACTTCATTCATTAAAATGGAAAGAAGAGGATAAGTTAATTTAGTTTTTTTTTACTCAACTTTTAAAATTATTTTTTTAAACAGGATGGATTATATTAAAGTTAGAGAGACATCATGGATTTCTTAAAATGTATTCATTTTTAATGCCTGTGGTGTTTTTTTTCACCTTGGTTACCAATTAAAAGAATATTCCCAAGAAAACATGTTTTGTTTGCAGCATTTGTATTGGAGAAAGAAAACAATCCAAAATCAACACTGAATAAACATTTTTAATTAATATTATTTCTTAAGAAATTGCCAGATGTCATCTTAGAAATGCACAACATGGTGGCATGTCAAAAAAGAGACATATCTGCCAAAGTAGTGAAATTATTTAAAATTGACCCTATGTGTTTAAAATATGTATCCAATATATTAAGGCATGAAAATGAACTATAGTAGGAAAAGTGAACGGTAGGAATGGGTCAAAACATTCCATATCATGGACCATGAGAGACCTATTGTATCTGAATTTATAAGGAAATGAAGACAACTTATTCTGTTACTTATCCTACTTATTCATTCCAACAGATAGCAGGAGTGAAAATGGCTGTAGAGGAAGACTCGCTTGTTTCATCTCACTGTTATGATCTGGTGATACGTTAGCACCTCTAGATATTTGTGGAGGATAATTAATCAAATGTGTTAAAACTATGATACATTTTGTTACAATGGAGTGTTATTAAGAATAACAACATGAACGAGACAAAAGAGCTGAAAGTGATTTTAAGTTCACATTAAAGTCTTGTAGTTGGCTGATGCTCTTGAGACCAAATGTTCTCTTAAATTATTTCATTTGCTCTATATGAGAAAAGGTGTGGTGATGTGATCTTTCCCATCACTTCCCCTGATATGAACCAGTTGTTAACTCGGGCAAATCCTCAAGGAGAAAGGCTTTACTATGAGATCAGCTGAATATATGTCCATTTTCTGTGATGTGCATGGATAAATCATTTATATTAATTATGGAAATATAAATGTATAATATATGTCATTCATCATGTAATATATTAAAGTATTCCATAATTCTTTCGGTCAGACTAATTCAAATGAGGTGTGTGAGTCTTTTGGAATGATTCATGTAGTGTTTGGAGTTTTCCTGGTTACTGTTCCAGCAAACTTTTATTTGTTTATTATTAAATTGAGTAAATAGAGTTACTTACATCATTGATATAATCTTTGCTTTTGTTTTGCAAGACAGGGAAAATATGTATTTTTGTTTATAATTAATATTTGGAGTTTGTTCTGTAAGTGACGTCATTGGTAATGGACCGATCGCGCCTGCTCTCTCAGAACAGCCTGTGACTGGAGAGAGTCAGGTATGTCTCTACCGTGCTCTGCATTTAAGAGCGAAAATATGCTGTATTAAGTGAAGGTTTAAGTTGATATTTATTATAGAAGTGTCATAAAACGTGAAAGAGTTTACATATGCATTTTTCTGCCTACAGTTCAATGTATTTTCAGAGTTTTATAAACGTACGACACGTGTTTGTTTTATGTTGCCGCCTGCGCGCCAAATTAGAGTGCAGGTTTTTCCCTGTTAATAATTTTCTCTACATATAATTTTGGTGGATTGAGTCTGTGGAAATGTCGTTTAGTGTATAAAATGTATGTTTATAGCCATATGTGTGACCTGTGTATTAAATGAATTGCAGTTGTTGTTATGGAGGACAGTACTTAACGTTTCTTTTCTCATACATCCTTCAGCTGAAAAAGAGAACCTTGAAGGCTTGTGTGTTGATTGTCTGTCCTCTGTCAATAAATTGCAGGTATGTTTAACAACAACAATAAGGGAAAAAAAACACTATACGATCTAACAAATTGAGACATACTGGCTATAAGAGTAATGTAAAAATATGTATTTTTGATGGAATTTAATTTAATTTGATTTGTATGAATGTGAATTGTCATAAATGAGACGCAAAAAGAAATTGATTGTGTTAATACAAGACTTTATTGTAAAGACTAAGCAGAACAGCCTGTGACTGGAGAGAGTCAGCTGAAAAAGAGAACCTTGAAGGCTTGTGTGTTGATTGTCTGTCCTCTGTCAATAAATTGCAGACGTGGTCCACCGAAGCCAGTGGTGTCGTGGGAGTTTCTTTGTGGCGTTAGACGAAATCCGCTACATTCATCAAAAATACTCATAAGAGTCATTTGTTTGTGAACAGGACTGGTTGTGAACAGGACTGGTTGTGCTGTATATTGTTGATTTACTAAAAATAACCATTTATAGTGAGTGAATCGGACTATCCTGCCGTATGAAATGGCGTGCAGTTTTCGAAGACAAATCAATAGAAAGAATTGTTTCCCGGTAGGTTTTTACCTAATCAGATTACATTCGGATCTCAAACTCTGCTATTAGTTTGGTGGCAAAAAACAAAGTTTTGAAAAGCACCAAATACTTCCTCACAATTGGGTTCCTAACTCTTAAACTGTTTAACACTGTGACAATCTAGAGGTCAAAACTATGAATAAGAACCTTCCAAACTGCTGTCTGGCTTTACATTGGGTCCAGCAACTGATCCTTCAAGAAGATTTGGTTTTGTTTAAAAATCACAAAACAAATGTAATTTACCCAGCCCTAAAGTACATTTTTCTATACTTTTGTACAATAAACAATGATAGTGCTGGTCACCACTTGATCTCCAATGTAAAATCTCGATCCTGATAAAATCATTTGAGAAGCTCTGTTATATTAGTTGGCCCATTAGTGTTGTATTTACTATTGCAGTGAATTAATATCCATTCCTAAAACATCAACACTTCCATGTATGCATAAAAGCTTCTGTTCTGTGTCACAGTATGTTTGCAGCAGCTAAATACAAAATAAATAAATGAAGTAAGACTGCACTTTAAAAGAGATGGTGTAAGAAGAATCTTTTACTGGGCCTTTATTCTTTCATCATCGTCTCTACTGTCACTTTGTAATGGCAGTCATTCCCTGTGTCACCATTCTCCTTTATCCATCACAGAGACTGCATTCTGCACATTATGGCTAGCTGGATATTACATGTCTGGGTTTAATAGCCACATGACAGCTGAGCCCTTTGAGATAGCATTGAGATATTAGATGGTGTGATATATGACAGATCATCTGTGACAAAATACATTTTGATGTGCAAGGATATTTACAGATATTGTGTCATATCAAATTCCCTTATTTTCATTTTACAGAATAAGGCAGACAATTAACAAATCATATTCAATTATATTTTGATGTACCTGCCCTATATGACAGACAATGATAAGGCAGCTATTTAGCAGGGTTTTTTTTCTTTTCTTGTCTATTTATGACTAATAGTCCATGTCATCGTGTCACTTGTCTTATTATTACTTATCTTATTAAGCCACCTGTTAAAAATGTGAAGATACATTGTGATTTTCCAGCTGATATTGTCCTGGGGGAAATAAACTTTAGACATCCTAAATATCCTCTAATGGTAAATGTCTAGATGGAGTCAATGAGGCACAATTTGATTTCTTTAGAAGTAGATGTTTCTAATTTCTTTGATGTATGTTAAATGTTGTTATGTGTTTATTATAAAGTGAGAGCCAACTGGTGATACAACTTCTTTACTAGTCTTAATTACTCACATTTGGTGGTTTGCGTGTGTTCATTTTGGTTTATTGCTTGCAAGTTTTTCCTCTTGTCTCTGTTTTGCTCATTTCCCAGTTTGTGCACATAAACAGTAACAGTTTGTGGCCTTGGATGTCCAAAGAAAATGAAGAAATGTCCTGAGTGAAAATAAGGGACAATCTTAGAGGAAAGACAGAGATTGGTACAAACAACACAAGGCCAATTCACATTCAGCATATGATACAGACAAGCATGCTGAACCCTTTACGTCCATTAAAGCCCTTAGTAACAACACTGAAATTGCCATTGATTTGTTTTCTTTCTTTTTTCAATCTATTTTTCTTCTTCCCTCAACCACAGTATATATACATTGCCTGATTGCCTAATTTCATGGAGCTGGTCATACAACACCACATTCGGTTAGTGAATGGGGGGAAAACAATCAATCAAAACTATTGTAGCTGATTTGACTTTATCCAATGACTCATGTTTGAAAGGTGTTTGCTTGATAGATTTCCCAAAAGAGCAAACACCTTTCACATGAAACCATTAGAGTTACATAATTCAACACAATAATAATTCCACAGCCTAATTGCTACATTGTGAATCTGTGATCATACCATGTGTGAATTCACAATGGATGTGATGATGAGTGAATCCAATTATTCAGTTTTGTCAAATGCAAATGTTCAATCAGTCTACTTGAATTCAACTTTTTATTTATTCGTTTATTGTAATAGGACCCTTGAAATCTATTGGACTTACATGGAGCTGTGTCATGTTTACAGTGGCCTTTACAAAGTGCTGTCTGCTCTTGTCTGCTATTCTTCACCTCCTGTCATAAATCAATGTTCACCAGGTCTGCAGAATCTGCAGGCTTTCTGATAGCCTCTCTCCTCTAGTCCCGCTGCCCTGGCCTTTCCCCCCCTTTTTTTCAGCCAGTCTTTCTAACCAAATGTTTGTTTTGTCCAGACTATTTTATCATTGTCTTTGATATTCTATCTAAAAATATGGCATTGCCTATTGTGCTTTACTACCGTCACTTTGTGTTAGCCTACTGTTTTTTTCCCCCACACTTGTTCGCTCTTTTTCTGTTGATCTAATCACTTATCTTCTTTCCGGAACTGCCTGGTTATTTGTCCTGCACCATGTCACTGCAGAAGCACCGTCTTACTCTCAGGACGAGCATATTTTAGCATATTTTTCTCATGTGTTTTTGTGTGGCGCCTCTGACATCTGCAGTATTTTGTGAGATGTGTCCTGAAAACTAAAGGCTGTAAGGGAGAACCAGTGTTTATTGTGTGGAAATTAGGGAATAAAAGCTAAAGAAAATGGCATTCAAGCCTATGTGGAAGACATATTGTTCACCTCTGGATTCTGGACAGGAATAATAAGATACTGGTTATTGTCATTGTCACCTCTGGTCTGGAGAGAAGCCATGTTCTCATAATGAGCTCCACCAAGCTGCATCAAAGTCTGAGAAAGTGAGGAACTTTAGATTAGGAGACCGGAGATCAGTAAATAAAATTAAATAAAAAGTGTGACAAGTGGGGAAAACGTGCAGAACTCAAATTAGAGGTGCTACAAGAGCAGTGAGATAACAGGAGCGGGTGAATGTAACCTTTTAATGCCAAGGGAACTGCATTCGTTGTGGAAGAGGAGACCGTGTCTGCTAATAATGAGAGCGTTCTGGTTTTGTCATGTTGTTCATGTACATTGATCATGTTGGAATGCTAATAATTCTAAAGAATAGCTTTCTTCAGGCATCACACTTTCTAACACTGATTGTTATTGGCTGTGGAGATTTAGTCAAACATGGCAACAATAGCAGTGTTCATATGCAATGAAAGACTAGTGACCTTGTGTTAGAGGCCTTGTGTGTGTGTGTGTGTGTGTGTGTATTTAGGAAGTACTGTCATAGCTTAGAATAAAATTGAAGTAAGCTGATGTGGGGTTGCAGAGGGGGAGGAATTTGATATCAAGGGATATTACTGGCATCCTTCCTGTTTGGGGCATATTGTATTAATTACATAAGTGAGTGGCCTTCTCCAAGCAGAAAAAGATCAAGCTTCTGTTGCATTCTTTTTGGCTTACTGCATGTGTTAATGTGTTTGTGATGGTTCATGTAACATAATAATTATAATTACACATACATTTTAGTTGTCACTCTGGATCTATTTTTTTTCTGTTTTATTTTGTGTCCCTTTAGGTATAGTTTATTTTGTGCCATCTGTCTCCACATGAGTCTCCTCACCTGCTAGAATCCAAAGATGTGGGAGGTTGGATTTGAATATCAGCATACAATAAAGGTCAAGTTAATCAAGTCAGTAAAATCACTAAATAAATGCAGGCAAATCATACACCCACACTTCTTGTTTACTGAAAGTTAGTCTAATGACATTGGGAACTTGGGCTTGAACTTGGGTCTCAATCATCCCTCTGAGAGATTCTTATGTCTTGATCATCGATTAGCATTAGGGATGCACAAAACTGTATCATTACCATATGTTTCAATATTAGAGTTTTTATTATAATTTTTTTAAATAATTATTATTGGCCAATTTCCCTTGTTTTTACATTAAGATTCATTTGCCATCATCAAATGTTCACCTAAAGTTAATCTTAAATGTATTAACACTGTCAAATGTAGTCTTTGGCCAAAAAAAAAAACAAAAAAACCCAATATATTTTCTATTGGTTTTTATACCTAATTCATTTGTAGCATTTAAAATGATTAAAGGTGCAATAGGTGATTCTCTACAGAAAAATGTTTTGTTATGCTGGTTGAAAGTCTCCTCATATCTTGATAGCAATCACTGTTAAGTTGTCTAAATGTATTCTTATAAATGTATATCGTCTGTGGAAGGCTTGGACCATAAAATGTTTGTTTAATCTTTGCATTAGGTCTGAATGAAATGAAACCATGTGTTCCCTGTCAGTCAACAAGTGTTTGCATACCACTGCGCAGCCTGTTCACACACACACAATACGTCATCAGCACACTGTCCAGATAGAGCGAGAATGGCAGGCAAACAGTTGTTTATGTTCATTATTGCAGTGCTGTTACTCACTGTACTGTAAAGTTTGCTCCCCGGTGAATGACACATGATGTAATCCAAAAACATTGTCTCTGGTCATCTCGCTCCTGGCCTGTGTGTGTTCATGTGTTTTGATGTCTTTGGACGGCGATTTGCAGTGAGGGTGGGATCGTATGTTTTCAATGCTATAGCAGGCTAAAATGAGCATTTCGTTTTTAGTTATATGTTTTTGATTTATTTTGATTTAGTTTTAGATTTTAGCATCTTATTATCTTACTGTATATTAAAAAAATTTAATTAATTGAAAAGATTCAATTTTCAAAAAGAAAAACTTCAGAGAAACCTTAATAAAATGAGCATCATCATATATATATTTTAGTGCATATGGGGATTCCATCCTCTGTGGGTTGTGATGGGGTGTTATAGGTCCTGGGCTAACCAGTAGTACCAGTCACCCCCTGTCACTATATCCCTGCCCACAGAATTTAAATCACCGCCTGCAAGCTTGTTCTTCCCACCGATTCCTTTCTAAGCAACATGATGACAGGATTCACATCAGTACAGCCAACCTACAGCATGGGTCAATAAAAGACAAGCACATGTGTCCTCTCTGAGTGACATTCTTATGCAGGAACAGACCCCAGGGTGAGGCAGGGCTCTAGTTGAACATGGGCTGAGTGGCATGATTATTAGGGCTGCTTCATCTCCTGCATGTTTATTGAGATGGGAGAGAGGTGAGATTCTTGTTCACAGTTCTTTCATGAAGCATGAGACTAAACTTACAGTAATGCAAATTTACTCTTAAAAAGATACAATCACTGAACAGAGCATCTGAGCTTTATTTTGAAGTAGTAGATGAGCAATGGGTGGCTTTTACCTTGTAGGACGATATGAAGCACTTCTCATTTGACTTTACACTGTTTTTGTGTATTACTTTCATGAATGTAAATACAAGTAAATCCCTCTACTTCAAAACAGCGTATATCCGCTTATCCCACTGGATTTAAAGATGAATTGAGTCATTTCTGCCCAAACTGAACTGTTATTGTACGGTCCTTGCAGTTTTTACATTCAAAGGCAGTACAAACATAATATATACATAATATAATAACATAAATACTTATTATTTAATTTACGATGAATGATTATTTTAATACATTATTGTAAACTAAATTAATTTGAATTTATTTTTATTTAAAAATTATGTTTTTAAAGTTCCTGTAGAGTACTTGTTCCTGTACTTGTTTAAACAAATAGAGAATGGCACCAGTTAATGCATGAACTGATAACAAAAAAAAAGTATATCTTGTTGTTTTGGATAAATGTAAATGAAAATGGCCTGTCTTCCATTGGTCTGAAAATATTTAGTCTTGCAAAACTCATTTTGTTGGGCTTGTTGCAGTTGTGTTTACACTTTTTGGGGAAATCTTTTAACACTGAAAAAGATTACCCCTTTCAGCTTTAAGGTCAGATCTTGACATGACTGACAGCACAATATTGAGCCAGATTAAGTCTTTCTGTGAATGTTGATAATTAGTTTAATGTATCTACAGCAGAGTGACAGTTTGAGCTCTACTGATCCCAATAAAAAATTATTAAGTATGACATGCACAGTTTTTCTTTACAGGGCACAATTTGATGTTTCTTTGTGGACATTTAATAACTTCAAAGTCTTTTTAATCTTTCTTTATAGTGGTACCTTTCTATATAAAGGTGCTGTAATTTTCCTATATTGCTAACTTCCTTCAGATTTGGCAACTGAATTAAACCCCCCCCATGCCTTCATCCATACGCCCTCATCAGGAAACCGGTATGTGCAAAATGCTTTACATGCATTTCTGATTGTCTTTGTGTTTTTTATTCTGTTTACAAACACTATAGGGACATCGATTTCACTGATGTCTATCAGGTAGTAGGACATTTTATGTATGGTATTAAAAAAAATGCTTACTGCACCTTTTAAAAAAAATATTATGCACTACTGCATTTCTCTACCAAGTCTGATGATCTTACTGCAGCGAATAATCTGATGTTACGTCCCTCTGCCTTAACGGAGTAGTTTGAAAGGACTTTTCTCAAACTTTAATGCTGAAAAGGCTTCTTTTCTTTCTTTTCTTTTTTTAAATGGAGCTCAGCAAAATTAAGAACCACAAGTTAACTGAGTTTTTGGCCACAGTGATTAAAACAATGAAATATTGGCATAGATTCTATGATGTAAATTAGGATTGTATAGTTAATTGCATTAACGTTTCCCATCAGAAAAGGCCTCTAGCAAGAATGAGACTTTATTCCCTGACCACCTTTTTAAATATTTCTCTTTTCATAAGATCAGCAAAGAGGGCTTCATTTGAAAGACCACGTGTAATTAAAAATGCTCTGCCTTTTAGAACCGTCCATTTATGTGCCTTTGAAGTTCTCAGTGGTTTAGCATTTGCATATATTGTTGATGGCCTAGTCTTTTACACCCCGGGGAGAGCTCTTAGATCATCAAATGCCAACATTTTAAATACCCCCAGCGGGAAACATTTAAATTTGAATGCGTCCAAAATATATAAAGAGAGCTCTGCTTTCAGAATCAATCCCCTTCGTTGAATTGGTTTGTCTGTTTATTGTGATTTATTTATTTGTCAGGATATTGTCATTTCTGTTCCATAAATCCATTGTTTGTGTAGACTGTTTTTATGTCAGCTGTATCTGTATGCACTTTGTCGTTTTATAACTGTAATTATCATTATAATGAACTATTATGCTGATTGAAATATAAATTATGATACCACAATTTTTAATGGCCACTAGTTCATAATAGAACAAAAATCGTTAATAAAATCATAAACTGTGGTTTCCATAAAGCTAAGTCATTACTTATTGCCACAAGAAAGTTTTTACATATACAGTTTTTACATATACTGTTCAATTGAAGTTTTGCTGAAAATATGACATCAGTTTTCAAACCATTACTGAAGTAAGGATAACAGTTTATTCCTAGTGCACACAAACACACTCAGTTTTGACAACACTGACCTTCATCTCCCCTGGGCAATGTAGACAGACATTTATCTTTTATTCATTCTGCCATTTCTGAGGGCGGCA
This sequence comes from Semotilus atromaculatus, assembly GCA_031834385.1. NCBI lineage: Eukaryota > Metazoa > Chordata > Actinopteri > Cypriniformes > Leuciscidae > Semotilus > Semotilus atromaculatus. The sequence goes on along the minus strand of JAULUF010000052.1, from coordinate 7,665,150 downwards.
GCTTTTCTGCCATTGTGGCTTTTCAAAGAAGAGGCAATTTTGTGATGTGAGGAACTCTGTTGCTTAATGCATACAAACTTGCCTCGTGTACACATTGTATACACATACAAAACTGTTGATTTAAAAAATATATATATTTCCATGCACAAATACACAGATGCAGTGGATGTAATGTCTGTCAATAAAACCACTCATGCCATAGAAACCAGCTGCTTCTTTTCAGTCTTTTCTGTCATTCACACTGCATTTCTAGACCTTCTGTTCTTTATGACATACAGACAGAGTAGTAAGTATGAAATGACACCAGCCAGTATCCCCCTCCCACCCCCTGCAAGACATTGTACTACGCCAACTGACAAAATCATTGCTTTTGAAGCAGGCTTGACAAGTTGTTCCAATCGTTATTTTTGGCAGGCATAAGGATTGTTTCAACTCCTGAACACTTTCATGTGTTCTCTCTGACATGATTACTCGAATAATCCTTCCCTGTTTCCCTGACACCGTGCAATGCTTTTGCTCACCAGCGTTGCTGAGTTAACTCTGATGTGTGTTTTTGTCATTCTGTGATATGCATTATGATTCATCTTTGTTTACATTAGTGGAAAGGAGCCTGTCGAAAGAAACTCAGTGAATCATGTCTAGATGTTTTATTTACTGCAATGATCTGAGCTCCAGAATGATAAGAAGCAGTTATATTATCCCCATCTTATTGAGCTGAATTGTTCACAATTTGACAGCTTGCTGCATACATTGTCTATTAGCATAATAATATGCGTAAATATAGTACATTTTTGTCATTTCGTTTTCAAGCATTTTCACACAGAAGGTTCAAGATTCAAAGCTCCAGAGGTCACACATATACATGCACAAACATTGTACACAATGACTGAGAAACAAAACTTAAAATCCCTTTACACTCTTAAAAATAAAGGTTTCAAAAGAGTTTTTTTTTTGCCAGCAATGTCATAAAAGAAGCATTTGGGGTTCTCCAGAGAACCTTTCAGTGAACAGTTCTTAACAGAGCAGTTTTTTTTGTGTGTGTGTGTGTGAAGAGCATTTTGGTTACACTTTATTTTGATGTTCCCCTTTAAAACGAGTTAGTTGACATGCATGTGCAATATTACTTATAGTCAACAGAAGGTCTAGAGTATTTGTTGAATTTTAGTTGACTTTTAGGGTAGGGTTAGAAGAACGTGTATAAAGTGTTAGCAGATATTAAGCAGACAGTCTAATGCTGTAATGAGAATTAGTTGACATAGGGACCATCAAAATAAAGTGTTACCACTTTTTCCACTATAAAGAAAGTTTCATGCAATGGAAATGGTCCATGGATGTTAAAGGTTCTTCATAGTACCATAGAAGTCAATAACGAAGTGTATGGTAACAATGCAATAGATTTGGACACATTAAGGAAGCGTTGCATAATTTGAAATTGCCAAGCATCAATCTACCCTGTATTTTCTTTAATTGATTTGAATCACAGAACGAGCCTGTTCAGGTTTTAAATGGCCCCCACTTTTACTGGTCTCTGTCTGCACAGACTCATCATTCGCTGAACAATTCTGTCTGTTCATCTTTGAAATCGTGTTTTAATAAGACTGATGCTCAATTTCCATACCATTGCAGAGATTTGGGCTTCAATCTTTTCAAATAGACCTCTCATTAAATGCTGAACATCATAGATGAACCATTTCAAACTTCAGATTTCTAAATACAGAAGCTTGGTGAAGACTACATTTTCATCTTTTAATATAATTTAATTATTTAATATGTATCTGTATTATAATTCTTTATTAATATTCATAATCTGTTGTATTATCCTATGAAGTTTAAATGCATGAGTAGACTAGATTGCATGGACACATGTGTTTAATGAACATATTTTAGACACAAGGGTAGCTGGGAGGATTATGTATTTTGCTTAGAGGTATGTTTAAATTGCAATGTTCACTTAGCAGAGATGTTCCAATGATGATTATACTTCAAATGTGTACAGTTGTGCAGGCATGCTCTTTGCAAGAAAAGGAATGTTTCAACTAATGCAAATGTACCACAAATGTATACACGGAAGAAATCGTTTGTACCATGTGTACGCACTGGGTATACATTTCATCTTTAAATATAAGCAATATGTTTTTCTACCTTACAAGGCAGTTGAAAGTCGCTCAGTCGTATTTAAGTTCAATATTACTGTACTACAGCAGAGAAAAACGGAAACGCATAGACCTGGCATGAATATAACAACATCTCAGAGTTTCTCTCCTGACATATAAGAATAAAGATTTTTCTTAGGCAAGATAACTGGTGTCCGGTCCCTTGAATCAAATAATAACGGGGGAAAGGCTTGATTCCAAGTCTACACTTGGCTTTTATGTGAAGCTACAGCAGGCAAAAGGGTGACTGAGAACAAGGGAATAGCCATTGGTTTCATAAAGCAATTAAATTGGATTGTTATTCCATCTCAGTGGGGCTTTTAGCGAATGATTTCTAAGGATTAAGGCTGCAGACATTTTTCCAGCTTCTCTTGGATTACTGATTGATATATGGAAGAGAGGCAGGCCTTTAAAATTAGATTTTGCTGTTTTGGTTGAATGGCGTGCAATATCCGTATTTTGTGGGAGTTTTAATTTTCAATTTATACCGCATCTCTTCAGGTGTGTCTTTAAGTCTTTAGAGGCTAATGTGTCAGTAATGAAGATTTATTGCCTCTTCTTGAACCTAGGATTACTTATTGTAGAAGCAAAATAAAAAACATTGATCACACATTAATCTGATTTGCAATTAATCCAAATGAAACATATTGCAATTAGTTATAATTATTAAATCATTGATTAGCACTGTGTACTAATCTTGTTATTTTGTGTTTTGTTCTTTGAAAAGTCTGAGACCACTATTGAAAATGTGTCTTTTAGCATTTTTCTAATTTGATATTACAATTTTAATTAAACATTGGTATTAGCAGTATGACAATATGAGTAAAAAATGTAAAAGAAAAATAAATAAATATGACAAACATACATGAACTTAAAAAGTGTGTGCAAAACCCTGGAAATCACGTTCTCCAGCATGATTTGATAATTCAAAGAGCATCTTGCGCTGGAAACAACTCACTGTCTATACAAAGGAGTTCACATGATCAATGTTAGAAATACAATTAAATGTAATTATTATTATGATTTTTTTTAATGTAATAACATTTATATATAACGTAATAATGTAATAATCCTATATATAAAACACTATATTATTTCCATGTTTTAAATTACATTTTAAATTCCAAATTTTGGTCTCAGACTTTTGGTCGGCTTGTTGTCAGCGGGTTGCTATTATTGTTTTCTTATGTTTGTGAAACGACACACCTGAATGTGAAATATTTTACACTCATATTTCTTCAGCAAAGATCTCTGTGAGCATTTTCCCCCAGTGTGCCAATGAAAAACAAGAAGTGGGAAGAAAATCACAATAACAGAGACAAAACATTATCCTTGTAAGCGTTTAATCCAGCATCTGAGTTTCAACTTGGCTGCCATAATAATCTTTACACTCAACATCCGTGAGTCAACACATAAAAACCACGAACACATTCACAAAAAAAGGCTCAGATGCATATACTCAGAGTTTTAGCTCTACAAAGTGAACTATGAACTAAAGTGATTTGTTTTATTCACGAGTCATTTGTTTCTTTGAGAAATTAAAGACCTACAAGATCTTCACATTTTGTGGTTAATATGATTAAAGCTTGAAGTTTCATTTACTGTGAGGATTCAGTGAGTCCAGTGAAGTGTAACATGTAATGGAGATGCAGCAGTACATATATAATGAGTCACTGAAATAAAGTTAGTGGTCTTTTAAGCAGACAGGCCCTCAAGACCTTGCAGACTTTAAAGGTGAACCAAGTCTAATTAAGATTTAATTGAAGTCTGTAGTAATATCTTCTAAAAGATCAATGACAGCCTAAAAAACTCTGCTTATCACATTCTCATTAGGGGTTGTAGACAAAGACGAGGTGCATTAATTAATGTTATGGTCTAAGATCAAGATCTATATCTGCTGGGTTTTTTTTAAGCAACATATGAGATATTTAAATGCAGAAGTAGAATGAATGTGAAGAAATGCACATTATTAATTGACCAAAAATGTAGACTTCTTGTTACTGATAATAGATTGCAACATAAAACCTGGTCCTTATTGCAGCTTATTCTTGGCAAGATCCTTCATTTAGACAGGAAAGACTGTGTGACAATGTGACCAACTACAGTTTTTGTAATTTCTGAAATTGATTATTGTACAATTTTAGTTTGAGTAGTATTTTGAGAACCTTAAATTGCACTGAGCATCTTTCAAAGATTTGACGCTGCTAACTTTGCAAACTTTCAAATCTGGTGAATAGTTCTTCCTTGTCATTGGTTAATTCTAAACAATTACTTTCTGAACACGACTTCCAGACTCCTGGACATTGCATAATTCCAGCCTGATAAGAGTTGGCCAGATTAGCTGTTTCCATCCACCTTTTTTATGTGCATTTTGAGATATCACAACAACAACAAAAAAATGCTAGATGGAAACTCCAAAATGTGCATAAAAAACGTGGAATTATCCGATTGGAAAAACATTCCCCAAAAATATTCCTCAATGCGCATCAAAAAAAGACTTTGCGATGGGACGCCATAACTGGACTAACCAGTGGAATGATCTCGCTGTGCAGCATCTGAAATGCTGTTTTGGCCATTCTGAAATGCCTGAGTCAAAGTGGTACGGTATAATTACCTCCCAGAACTGTCTTACACGACTGCGTTCCCAAACAGCAGGCATCTGCCTCAGAAATCAAGTTAACATGACCGTGTTTATTATGTTTCATCTGCATGCTCTGAGGAGTAATATATATATTCAAATTATTATGATCACACTTTAGATTAGGGTCCAATTCTCACTATTAACTAACCATTAACCATGACGTTTGCCTCAAACTTCTAATTGTGGCTTATTTTTAAGGTAGCCTAGTTGTTAAGTTTAGGAATTGGGTAGGATTAAGGGAGCTAGAATATGCAGGATAAGGCATTAATATGTGCTTCATAAGTACTAATAAACAGACGATATCCTAGTAATATGGATGCTTATATGCAATTTGTTAATGGTGATAATTGGAGCCTATAAACTAAATTGTTACCATAATGATGTACATTGGTTTTCCATTTTTCTTAGTGATATTTATCGCCAGTTAATCAGGAAGTGATGATTTCGTTTCTTTTCAACTCACTGGATGGAAACGGTTCTTTATTAGCAAAAAGTTAAATTTGCAACTGTGGATGGAAACATTTGCATATTGCACATGAAAGTGGCAGGCAATTTTACAAAAGTTGTGGATATAGGCTAGATAATACCATGCAATGGATTTCAATACTTCACAATATTTATGTTTCATCACTTGTTCTGCACTAATGCTGCCTATAATGCCAACTCTTCTTGCATTTTCTTTCATGAGCTTCAACGTGCTCTGACATTTCAGATCCGCTCAGTTTCCACTGACATTCAGCAAGACGCATTGTAATTTTTCAAAGGTCTTGAGCAGGAGAAAAAAAAAGAAAAAAACATAATTAAGCAAAAGCATGAATTTGTGAGTTTCTCTGTTGCTCATCTGTTGTTGTGTGGACATTTTTTTGTTTTTTTGGGGGGGAGAAAAAGATTTTAAGGAGCGCTTTACAGTCCAAATCTTCCTTCTCATGTCTGCTTTCTCATAGAAGGAGAGCAGGAGCCCTGTCAACAAATCACTGCAAATATGACAAAGCTGAATGTGACTTCTCCTTAAGGAGATGGTGCTCTCCAGTTATGCTTTATTCCTTGTCTTTGTGTATTCCCTCACTTCTTCTCTTGTTGTTAGCCTATCTTATTGAATAATAATAGGTTCCTATGAAGCTGTATTCAGAATTCTGACTTTTGAAAGAAAACAAGCCTGGAGTAAAGCTTGAATCTTTTTGTATGGACTTCACAAAGACATGTTAAGCTATCTTTTCAAAAACAACCAACCTGCTTTGTGCAAATGCTTTCCCTTGAGTAATTCAGTTTGATGCAATAATAAGCCAAATATGACATTTTGATTCTGGGAACTGTCAAAACTGTCTTTATGTCCAGTAGACATTCTAAAAGCCTGTTCACACCAATAACAACAATTAAGAGCTAACTATAACAATAACTATTATAAGTGTCCAGACCAACGCACGATATTGTTCTGTTTATTCTTCTGCGCACGCTGCGGTTCTGTCTTCTGCTGCTTTAAATGCTTGAGCTCTTTAAAGCAGGATGGATTCTGATTGGCTGTCAAATGTTTTTATCATTCATCTTCTGAAAAAAAAAAAAAAAAAAAAAAACGTTCTGAAAGTGATTCCAACCATATTGTCTCTATGTGCTGTTATCGTTAAAGTTGTGGTGTGGACTCTGCTTGTCTTTTATATTTAGAATGATTTTTACAATTAGATCTTTAACATTATCATCATTTGTGTGAACAGGACTTTATGCAGCCTCCTACAAAACTGAAAACTGATTCCAATAGAGGTTGTCGTTAGCATGTTGCTAAGGTATGTAACCTATAGTAACACTTTTTTTGTTGTTGTTTTTTTTTTTTTTGTGATTGTCATTATTCCCCATGCATTCTTTCATTAAAAATGCATGCTCACAGCATTGTTTGTTATTATTCAAATAACACACTGTGCCAATGAATTATTCATTCTTGCTACTGTTCTAACTCTCTCTCTCTCGCTCTCTGTCAATAAGAAAAACACTCTGTGGATTGCCGATTTAAATATATACAGTCACTTACATGAGTGAGGCCATACAATAGTAATCATTTATCAAATTGACATCTGACAGTATCAGAAAACACTAACTGCTCATATAATCTCAGTGCTTATGAGGTCACAAACAGGCCTGTTTCTGAAGGTTTTTAGGGCACTATGATTTTATGGAGGTTAATACTCCAAACTGGTTGAGTTTAAGACTCTCTGGCTGTAAAAAGTCAACAGAGGTTGTCAATACTGGCTTGCACTGCTAAAACTGTAGCGCTCTGCCAGTATATGAGCACTCCATGTGTACATCTGATGGGGGGTGACAGACCATGAGAGCATGAAATACATGCAGTTTTGTTTTGCAAAGTCTCCCGAGAGCTTTGGGAAAGAGGCAGGGTTGAGGTCTTGCATGAAAATCAAATAGCAAGAGGAACATTTCAAGGCAACTTATGCTTTCTTTAGCTAACAGTGCAATAAATATATTTTCTGCATCCTTTTTATGCAGTCATGTGTTTTTTCCTTGAGAAGCTTTTGAGACATGCTAAATCTGTTGATTTCAATTCTGGCCTTGTTCTGTGGCATTAGAGACCATTTTCTGTTTCTCCTCAGGGGTTAGAGGAGCTCTTATTTTTAAAGCTTGATTGCCGTAAAGTGTTGCTCGTTTATTTAGAGATGTGCGGTGACAATTAGTGTGTGTGTGTGTGTGTGTGCGTGTGTGTGTGTGTGTGTGTGTGTGTGTGTGTGTGTGTGTGTGTGTGTGTGTTTAATCAGGCTCTGCTCATGTTGTGCGGGAGCCTTGCTAGCTTTAGGGAGAAAAATGAAAAAATTGACTAGTAATGCCCTACATATTATTTAGTATCAGTTTAGTACTTTTCTGAATCTGCAGTTCAATTAATGGGAGATTTTCCCAGGTTCCCTGGTGACTGAAAATAGGAAAGTGCACTGCAGATGCTTATTTGAGTTATTTGTTGAGTGATATTGTGTCTACAGAATAATGCCACATAAAACTATTTTTTCCCCCCACAAAGAATCAGGTTTTAATCTAGTTTATTTGCAATAAATTTAGAGTGGTTGTACAAGAACTGAAATTGCTTTCTGTATGGAAAGTAAAAGTTAAACAAGACTTTAAATTTGTGTAATCAATAATTAGTTTAAAAAGCCAAAAAACACACACACTTTTTTAGATAAAATGGGCACAAAATAAACTTAGAAATTAGAAATTACACCTGCACAAAGATGGTGTGTAACATCATTATTTCTCGCAGAGTGTGTGGAAAGAAGCATAGATATGCACTGCAGGCTGTTTAAGATTTGCACCGCAGTTTATAAATCTCAATCAAGAGAGTTATACCGTAATTAATCCAATTACACTAAGCTAGCATGCTAATATGTGCATGTCACTTGGGTCCAGGCTGACAAATGCCATGATTACTCTCCATGGAGGACTGTAATACCTAGAGAGAGCTATCCGTTAGCATTCCCATTTATCTCAATGGCAGTTGGTGCTCAAGGTACATAAAAATGCACCATCTTTGCTCCTAGCTTGTGACACCGAGATCTATGCTTCATTTCATGTATTTATTTCAAGTTATGTAATGTGTGAATATTTCAAGTAAAGTCAGGGTACATGAAAGGGACAGGAACAAAAGGAAGAGATGGAAAGGTTTTTAAAACAAACTGGTTTTTAGGTATTTTTTTCATTCTTTATTTTCTATTTACACAGTATAACATTTCAATATAAATTTTAGTCATGAATTGACACATTGTAACTGCATCTGGATTAAAAAACATCTATGACATTAACCAGCATGTCCCAGACTAACTGGGTCATGTTAATCAAATTTTTGGCCCCCGTCACTCTCAAAGAAATCAGCATTTGCGCAGCTTGAATTATTGCCATATCTCATCTTAACTGGGTCACAGTAAGGAGTTTGTTTATCCAAACAGGTCCATTGTGCACTGCACATAATGTGCAGCTTGATTAGTCTCCATCAAGTCAGAGTTAGGAATCATAGAGCAGTGACAAATAGGTCAATCAAATGACCAGAAATAAAACTGCAAGAGCACGTAAAGATAGTCTTATACCATCTCTCATTTGATTTATCTCCTCTTGCAGTAGAAGCATCACTACTCTGTAATGGGAAAAGAGTGTGAACTAAATCAAAACTGCAGTCATGCACTTCAGTTTTAATTCCACACTGCTTCTTTAAGAGATGGTCGAGCCCTGAGAGAGTCTACTCATCTGCTACACACTCTCTAAATGAGGGGGCAAAACCTCCACTCACTGTACTGTCATTAATCACAAACGTTGTATCAGGATTAAAAGTCTTGACAGGTCCCGCCATGCCATATATTTCTCCATTTTTATTCATCACTTTTGCATGATCCACATGTGTAACTGTTTGTCTCACATTTCTATGTAAGAAATACATTTGGGAATTTGACAGCTTGACCATTTTATTAGGTCATATTCATTCACTCTATGGAATATTATTTCAATCACAACTCTTGGTATAGTTTTAGCATGTTATTGAATATGGCAATGTTAATCTGTTTGACTTTGGCGTACTAGAGCTTCGTTCAGACTCTGCATAAATATATATTTATCTGCATAAAAATCTGTTTTGAGCTACATTCATATATGGTTTGAAATCCTATTCAAATTGCATTTCTGGATATCCGTTTCAGTCTGACTGCTCTGATCGGATTTTGTGTGGTTTATGTGATACATAAACGTCAGACGTTGTAATAGGAACCATGCTGAAAGTCGCTGCAGAAACAAGGCTGTGTTGTTGCTAAGTTCCTGACGAACAGAAAATGACAATATAACAGAGTCATGCTTTGAAAACGGCGGAGACGACAACATGGAATAAATCCCCGCACACCAGCCATTTCTGTCGCTAACTCATAAGACTCAGTAGTCCAGCACAACGGCTACACATCTGTCATGTTGTAAATAAGACGACATCTGTATTGCAAACCCTCCATGTTGTGGTTGTTGTTTTTGCCGTATGACCAACGCAACCTCATTGCGATTAACAATGTGGACGTCAATAATTTTAGATCAGATTCCCATCTGATACTCAAATAATTTGATTTGGACTGACAGTGTGAACGTAGCCTAGATCTGCTACGCTGCTGATGCTGCAGAGCAAGCATGGGCTTCCACAGACACGCTGCTGCAAGCATGTAAGATATGCTGCTGCATAAATAGACATCTAAAAATCCTGTAGCAGATCTAGGCAGGTGGAGCTGGGGGAGGTGGAGGGTTTAGGAGGAACTCAGATAGCGCAGTGCAGGTCTGGCTTACAGCAAACAATTAACCAAGCAATGTCATTGGCTGCAGGATCAGCAGAGCATGTCCCATGTGGTAATGATGTGATTGCTTGCAGATTCCATGTAAAGGACCTATCAGTCTGCGTCCTCTAGAGTTTCATGACTGAACTAGATATTTTAACAACTGATTTGTCACATCCCAGGACTTTTGACAACAAAATAATGACAGCAAAAGGCTGTTTAAAATGGCAAAAAATGTAAATGAAAATGATGACACAAACTCATTAAAAAATTTATTCATTCATGTATTTTTTTTTAATCTAAAATCTTGATGTTGATTAAAAAGAAGTCCACATTATGCGTTAACTATATCTCTATTTCCCTCCCTCTTCCTTTTGTTCTTGTCCCTTTAACGTCCCCTAGCTTTACTTGAGATATACTGTCTTCCAATATTAATAAACTGGCTTGCTCTAAGGAGATTCCAAAGCCTATTTAAATACAAAGAAGAGTAATTGAATGGTCAGGGAGGATATTATTAAAAGAATCAGAACCGTACTAATCTACTGTCACACATTCTCTTTAGCTTACACTCAGTAATATTAGGCTAGTTAATAATTTATCAGTCTCTACTTATTAGATGCTGTTTCAATCCCATCACAAAAGCCCAACAAAGCAATGTCACAGACATTAATCATTTCTGAAGGTTTTTGCATGTAATATAGAACATAATAGTGTCCAAAAAGTTTATAATAGAGAGCTGTCACTTAGCACGTCCATTCGTCTCAATGGGCAAAGAGCCCTCCAAAACATTTGGTGTTTAGAGAGTGAGGCTTTTTTTTTTTTCAGATGAAACTTCCTACATTTTCAGCTCTTGTCTAATGTTATAGTGTGATGACTTGTTGCTTTCATTTAACGGTCTATGAAACAACAGAACAGGAAAGTCATGGCCATAGTCACTAATGTTCTCAGATCTAGTGGTCCATGTGATTCAAATCATCTAGTTAATAGTTTTTTTCCTGACAACATATAAAGTTAATCTACAAAAACAGAAACTATTAACACAATGATTTCAGTCTAAATGTTCCAGGCCATTTGTGTCCGGTTCTGGGAATCTGAACGTGCACCAGAATAAATTGAGAGATAACAGTGGAGATGAGTGAGGTCACAGAGGTAATCTGTGTTAACTGATGTGTTTTTGCAGCATGTTTTCTTCTAGTCTGTTGTTTACGCATTGCACTTGACAGTATGCATTCATTATCTGCTGTTATGAATCTTTCACAATAACACAATACTAGAGCAGATGTGTCTCTGCAATTTGACAATAATGTAATTGTAATATATGTAATACATCAAATATTATACTGAATAGGTGGAAAAACAACACAGATACAAATAACACTAGAACTGCACGTTTCTGGATAAATTGAGAATCACTGTTTTTTGTTGTTGTTCTTGTTTAAAATAGAGATCAGATCATGATTCTCCCATTATTCTGAATTGACGACTAAACAAAAACACAAGTAATTTACTAAAGGTTCTGACAAAATGTTAATTACTGCAGTTCATTTAAAAATATTTAATTTGAATCGATTTTTTTTAATCAGTTAGAATGAATGATTTAATGACTCAATCATAGACTTCACTTAACTATGATTTTTAATGAATCTCTTGAATGAATGATTCTATGGCAAATACATATTTAACAATCACTTGTCGCCACCTACTGGTGCAATGATGTAATTAATAACATTTTTATTTGAAGCATCAAGTTACTTTTAAAAGCTGATTTACTTTATTCTGAATCTGATCGCTGCCTTAGTCATCAGTGTTTATATCTGAACTTAGATATTATCCCAATACTTGTATGATAATTTTAATATAGAAATTATGATTCCGTGTGGTTGAAAATACTGTTTGTAACTGCTTCACACCTATACATGACAACTGCTCTCTCTGGGTCAGCGCCAGCGCGAACACAGATTTGAATGTTCGTTGTAGGGTTGCCACCCGTCCCGGTTTTCCCGGGATTGTTCTCTTTTTTGAACGACAGTCCCGGAAAATGTATGTTCTTTCCCGGGACACGAATTGCCCCGTTTTTTTGTGAAAATGTACTTCTAAAGTAGAATTTCCTGGTTTCAAATTAAACCGCGTTTCCTTCTACTGTTACTGTGTTGTCTTCATGGTTGTATCCAATCCTGTGTCCGTAAACGGGTAAAACGAATCGGTTACCTAACGTAACCTCGGTTCTCTCTAGATGAGGGAACGAGTATTGCGTAAGCTAGCTTACGCTACGGGAAAGATTCATCTTTTCTGAGAAATTGAAGCCAAAAAATTATCCTATAATTTTGTATCCATTGTCAACGCAGTTCAACTGCAGCAGAGCATGAGCGGGCTAACTAGCAGCTCATTGGCTCGCTCACAGGGAACTGCTTAAGCCTATGAGGAGACGCGATTGAACTCTCGTCCAATGAGAGTCGACATGCTCTCATTGCGTCATAGCCCGCCGAAGCGGGCGTGGTCAGAGAGTATAATAATGGCGTCGTAGGCTGAAACTCTGGTTTTCATAGAATGAAGCGAGAAACGCTAGTAGCACAAGCACGGCCAGGAACGCAATACTCGTTCCCTCATCTAGAGAGAACCGAGGTTACGTTAGGTAACCGATTCGTTCTCTTACGAGAGGTTCTCTCGTATTGCGTAAGCTAGCTTACGCTACGGGAACACCTGGTCAACGCCGTGCGTGCTAAGCATCCACTTACGAGTCCCAGGGGAGACCCGGGGGAACCCTTGATAGTGGGAATGAACATATGTACATGAGACAGGGCCAGCAGAGCGGGCCGGTGATTGTGTAGTACTAAGCACTTGATAAGAGAGACAGAGCGGGAACCGGTCTGTGTGAATAACTCTTTTTAGTGCAGCTCACCAGAGAATCTGTAACATACTAGATAGCTAGTAGTTTAGCCTGCAAGGCGGGAACTTCGAGATTGTAAAATCTGACAAAGGTGGAAGGGGAAGACCATCCTGCTGCCACACAAATGTCGTGAATGGAAATTCCGCTGGACCATGCCCACGATGAGGCCATGCCTCTAGTGGAATGAGCCCTAATGCCCAGAGGGCATGGCAGGTCTTTCGACGAGTATGCGGCTGCAATGGCATCAACTATCCATCTGGATAGTGTCTGTTTCGAGGCGGCCAACCCTTTGGTGCGCCCACCGAACGAAACAAACAGCTGCTCAGATCGTCTGACCGGAGCAGTGCGGGAAACGTATAATCTCAGGGCCCTGACCGGACACAGGAGATTAGAGTCAGATTCGTTATCGGATGCAGGCAGAGCCGATAAGGAAATAACTTGTGCCCTGAATGGGGTACCAATCGCTTTTGGGACATAACCATGTCTAGGTTTGAGAACGACTAAGGAGTCATTGGGCCCAAACTCAAGACAGGAAGCGCTAGTTGACAGCGCGTGAAGGTCTCCCACACGTTTTACTGATGCGAGCGCAAGCAGGAAAACGGCTTTGAACGAGAGGTATTTGAGGTCCACGGTGTTTAGTGGTTCGAATGGGGGGGCTTTCATAGCTTCGAGAACTATGGAAAGATCCCAAATCGGCACCGAAGGGGGGCGTGAGGGGTTCATCCTTCTAGCTCCCCTGAGGAAGCGGATGACCAAATCGTCTTTGCCCAGTGACTGGCCGCGCCGGGGTTCAACGAACGCTGCGACGGCTGCCACATACACCTTGAGAGTGGACGGGGACCTGCCCTTGTCCAGCATCTCTTGGAGAAAACTTAGCAAGGAAGGAACCTCGCATGACCGTGGGTCCAAATTTCTGTCGGTGCACCATTTTGAGAACACAGACCATTTAGACGCATAGAGCCTTCTCGTAGAGGCCGCTCTAGCCTGCATGATCGTGTTTAACACTCCCTCTGGCAAAGCAACGGGTAGTTGTTGATCACCCACGCGTGTAGCGCCCAGCGCTCTGGGTGGGGGTGCCAGATCGTGCCGCGAGCTTGAGAGAGGAGATCTGCTCTGACTGGAATGGGCCACGGGGCTGTCTGTGACAGCTGAGTGAGCTCCGGAAACCAAGTCTGACCCTCCCAACGCGGGGCTATGAGAAGCACCGAGTGGCGTGTTTCCCTGATTCTCTGAAGCACCTGTGGTAGCAGAGAAACCGGAGGGAATGCATAAAGCGGGCGGCTGGGCCAGGTCTGGGCTAGCGCGTCGTCGCTCTTCGAGAAAAATATTGGGCACTGGGTGTTCTCTTCTGAGGCGAAGAGGTCCACCTCTGCTCTGCCGAATATTCGCCACAGCTTTTGGACTGTAAGAGTGTGCAGGGACCATTCCCCGGGGGGAATGGGGTTCCTGGACAGACTGTCTGGACCGTCGTTCAGATGGCCCGGCACGTGCGTCGCTCTGAGCGATAGCAGGTGACACTGCGACCAAACTAATATGCGTTCTGTCAGTCTGACAAGATTTCTGGATCTGACTCCGCCCTGACGGTTTAGGTAGGAGACCACGGCTATATTGTCCGAACGGATCAGCACGTGGTGACCGTGAACGCGCGGGAGAAAACGCGTGAGCGCGTTCTGGACCGCTAACATCTCCAAACAGTTTATGTGAAGGAGGCTCTCCTGAGCTGACCAGGGGCCGAAGGCCGGTGAGCCCTCGCAGACCGCACCCCAACCCCTGTTGGATGCGTCTGTCGAGATGACTTTTCGGCGAGAACAAGTCCCCATGGAAACGCCCCGCTGAAACCATTCTGTCACGGTCCATGGTTGCAGAGCTATAATACAGGTCTGCGTTACCTTTATCAGCTGGCAGCCCGTGGTCCACGCACGGTGAGACACACGGCTCTTCAACCAGAGCTGAAGCGGGCGCATGCGCAGTAACCCCAGTTGGAGCACCGCGGAGGCTGAGGCCATATAGCCCAACGCCTTCTGAAAAGTTTTCAGAGGTGTGAGTCTGTTCATCTGAAAAGATGCGGCGAGACGCTGAACACGGCGCGCGCGCTGTGTTGACAGACGAGCCGTCATCGTGACCGAGTCTAGCTCTATACCCAAGAAGGAAATAGTCTGACTGGGTTGAAGTGCGCTCTTTGTCCAGTTGACAGAGAGACCCAAAGCTTTCAGATGGTCGAGGAGAACTGTACGATGAGACAGTATCTCCCTCTGTGATTGTGCCAAAATCAGCCAGTCGTCCAAATAGTTCAGTATTCGCAGCCCCTGACTCCGCAGGGGGGCGAGCGCCGCATCCATGCACTTCGTGAACGTACGAGGTGCTAAGGATAGGCCGAACGGAAGGACTGTGTATTGATAAACCTGGCCTTCGAAGGCGAAACGTAAGAATGGCCTGTGAAGGGGATTTATCTGAATCTGAAAATAAGCATCTTTCAGATCTAGTGAAATGAACCAGTCCCCCTGGCGCACGTGCGCGAGGAGTTTTCTGATAGTGAGCATTTTGAACGGTCTCTTCATGAGAGCTTTGTTCAGCACTCTGAGGTCTAATATTGGTCTGAGGCCGCCGTCTTTCTTGGGAACAAGAAAATAGCGGCTGTAAAACCCCGACTCGCTCATAGACAGAGGCACTCTCTCTATAGCCCTTTTGCACAATAGTTTTGCTATCTCTGAACGGAGCAGCGTCGCCGCTTCTAGGTTCACAGTAGTTTCTAGCCGCGCTCGAAAACTTGGAGGGCGGCGGCGAAACTGTAAGCGATAGCCCAGCCTTATTGTGTTTAGCACCCACTGGGAAATTCCCGTAATAGCTTCCCACGCTTTGCAGCGCAATGCTAGGGGGTGAATGGCTACCCGGTCCTCGTCGCTGCACATGGCGGGCTGTGTGCGCGCGCTCATATTGCTTATAACAACGGGACTTACACTCAGAGAGGAGTTTATGGGCCGTGTAACAGAGTGAACAGAGGGGGGAAGCGCGCACGGGTTCGTGGGCGCTTTTATGTACTCTGAAACTCGAGCGGATTGGGGCCGCTTTATGAGAGTGTGCTCCGTGTGGGACACGGGAACAGACGTGCTTTTGTGTATGAGTGAACACAGTGTTGTGGGCACATTTATTACACAAGGTGTCTTTTTGCTCTTTTTGAGATTTATTTGGGTCGCCGTGAAAACGGCGTTTGTGCTCATGCAAGCGGGAAGGGAAACCGGCTTGGTAATGGCGGGATACACTACTGCAGTAGCCGCGTGCGCGGGGACTAGCAGAGGGCGGTATTTTGACGGCGGTCCGGCCGCAGCGGGAGAGCGCCGTCTTTTTCTCAGCTGTGCTAGGCAGACTTCGAGTGATCAGGTTTCAGCGTGATCCTAGGCCGCGGCCCCCGAGGTGGCGGCGGTCTGTGGCGGCTGTCAGAGCGAGAGCGAGGGCGGCCGCCCTGGCGTCGCTGCGAAGTCTGGCTGTGCTGAGCTGGGCGCTGAGGTGGGGCTCGTGCAGGAGGCTGGTCACGTGAGCGGCCTGCAGAGGAGCTAGCGCGACGAGGCAGGAAGAGGTTCATGGCCTGGGAAGCTTTCTGAACTTCGGAGAAACGGTCAACAATACCTGTGACGGCAGATCCGAAGAGGCCGGATGGAGAGAGCGGGGCATTTAGAAAAGCGGCGCGCTCAGAATCTCCCATGTCGGCGAGCGTGAGCCACAAATGTCTTTCAGACACACAAATGGCGGCCATACATTTCCCCAGGGCTTGAGCGGCAGATTTTGTAGCGCGAAGGGCGAGGTCCGTGGCGCTCCTCAAATCCGCGACTTTAGGGGGATCTCTTCCGTTCTCATCCCATTCGCGGAGTATGTCACCCTGTAGAATCTGTAAAACAGACATGGAGTGCAATGCAGAGGCTGCTTGACCGGCGGCTGAATAAGCGCGGGTATGAAAACTCGAAGTCGCTCTGCAGGCTTTAGAGGGAAGCACAGGTGATGAACGCCATCTCGCGGAGGGCGGGCACAAGTGTGCAGCGACCAGGTCCTCTACAGGGGGAATGGAGAGATAGCCCTTCTCAGCGGCTCCGTCCACAACGCGAAGCGGGGTGGAAGAATCAGAGCGAGTTCTGGCAGAGAGCGGGGCATTCCAGGACTTAGAGAGCTCCGCGTGTAGTTCAGGGAGGAAGGGCGCGGCCCGCTTGGTGGCGGGAGTCGAACGCTGGCGGAAGTAACTGCCGTCCATGCGGTTGGTGGTCTGCTCGGGGGGAGGGGACCACTCGAGCCCGAGGCGTTCGACGGCCTGAGACAGGAGGCGCATTAATTCGTCCTCGATGCCCGCGCGGGTCGCGGTGGATTCACGGGCCGAAGAAGCGCGAGAACCGGACCATTCCTCACTGTCTGAAGCGAGAAGCGAACATGTCTCCTTAATGTCCGCGGCGTCCTCGGAGGCAACAGAGCGGCCACTCGGCGGCAGCTGTATGTCCGGTAGCGGCGGAGATGGAGAGCGGGAGGCGACGGGCTCCGGCGGAATGAACGCTTCAAGCTGGGGTTCCGGCGGCCTCTGTGAGCGGCGTTTCTTCTTCCGCGGCGAAGTCAGAGGCGGCGCGGAAGCTTCTTTTACGGCCTGAAGTCGAGCCCGCAGGGTCGACAGCGGCATACTCTCGCAGAGCTCGCAGCCGCCATCAGCGAGGGCGAGCTCGGCGTGCTCCAATCCGAGACAGAGAGCGCAGATGACATGGCGGTCTCCAGTCTCGAGGGGAGCGCGGCAAGAACCGCAGGAAATGGTACGAGACATCTTGAAAAAGACGCTCGGCTCTTTTAGTAATAAGGATACAGTAATATGCAAGACAGAAGAAAAAGGATATATTCCGTCGGATGGCGGTAGCTTGCAGGACGGCTGAAGGTGGCGAAGACGGCCGGCTTCTTCAGTCTCCTAGATGCTCGCTAAGTTGCCTTGTCGACGACGGCGGCTTCTCTCAAGATCAGCAGATGCGTGTAGCCTCGCTGAAGAGATGAAAATCAGAGTTTCAGCCTACGACGCCATTATTATACTCTCTGACCACGCCCGCTTCGGCGGGCTATGACGCAATGAGAGCATGTCGACTCTCATTGGACGAGAGTTCAATCGCGTCTCCTCATAGGCTTAAGCAGTTCCCTGTGAGCGAGCCAATGAGCTGCTAGTTAGCCCGCTCATGCTCTGCTGCAGTTGAACTGCGTTGACAATGGATACAAAATTATAGGATAATTTTTTGGCTTCAATTTCTCAGAAAAGATGAATCTTTCCCGT
Organism: Semotilus atromaculatus; assembly: GCA_031834385.1. NCBI lineage: Eukaryota > Metazoa > Chordata > Actinopteri > Cypriniformes > Leuciscidae > Semotilus > Semotilus atromaculatus. The sequence continues at coordinate 7,646,903 of JAULUF010000052.1, read as the reverse complement.
AGCGTAAGCTAGCTTACGCAATACGAGAGAACCTCTCGTAAGAGAACAGTGGATTGGCCGATGCCAGGCGTTTACTTTTATTTGATTGGAAGCAGAAATACAAAGCGCCTATATCGCCTAGCAACTGCCTCTGCTGTCGGTCGGTCGCGCGCGCGCATTCACACATCCAGGATTAAACAGTGCGAGTTCAGTTGCTAGCTAGTTTTTTTTAAAACTTTCTATTACCTAACGTTACTCAGTTTTGTGGACAGCAAAAAGGGATGAGAAATACACATGGAAAAAGAGGTGAGAAATGTCAGTCTAAGGTTGCCCAAATTTACTAAGTTAACAAACAAAACTAAGTTGTTTATAATCTATTATAATAACTTACATGTTATCATGTTTTAATTGCTAAAAAAGAGTATAGCTTATCTTTCTACAAATGATTAGATTTTATAATAGATTATAATACAGTATATGTTTACAAGTTTTATACAAAAGTGTATTTAATATATGCATTTAATGTAGAAAGGAGTCCAGAGTGAGTGCGTCTACGTCAGGGAGTGCAACTACTTCAGGGAGAGCATCTACGTTAGGACAAATATAGGTAAGAGAGGCAATAGGGAGTCCTACAACTGTTAACATAGTATATTTGCAAATATGGGTTGACCCCTCCCCCTCAAAGTGTCCCGGTTTTTCACAAATCAAAGGTGGCAACCCTAGTTCGTTGTGATATCAAATGTCTCATTGATCTTTTAACGATTAATCGTGCAGTTCTAATATACACAGATGCAAATGTGTGCAAATAAGAAAAGATATCAGCAGTAAATGTAAATCATTAGACTTTGATAGTCTCTCACAATTTTACCAGAAGTTTAACAAAAGTTAAAACAACATTAACTTTAAGAAAAATGTAGGTCAAAACTTGTCACGCAACATTTATGCCTTCATACAACATGAACAATACTTATAAAGCATTGTTGGCTTTCTCAGGCTGTTTAGAAAATCTCTGCATCATGACCTTTGGTAGACAGCACTTTAAATATCCTTTTTGAAAAGCCCACACAAAAAAAAAACAGAGCTGACAAAGGCCAGCTAAATATGGCCGTCACTTCTCTTTTGAGTGCTTGAGCCGATCTGTACACATATTGGTTACATAAATTTACTCCTGAAATATTTAGGTATAGGAACCAAATTGTAATTCAATTCATGTAGCTACTGTTTATACAACCGAACTGAACCGGTTAATGTAGCGTCATCACTCTCTTTTGGAAACTGACAGCATGTTCGAGCTTGTTGGCATGTAATACCACAAAATAATCCCTAAATCTGTGTTTGTTTATTTTTTTAACCCGTTCATTAAAACAACATGATTCACAGAAATATGTGAATAAAAATAAATAAAAAAACACATATTTGTTGAACGCTGACTAATGTCATGCAGTCAATCTGTTAATATACAGATGTACTGTATATGACATTTATTTGTCAAAAATGGAGGGGGGTTAGCATGAAAGGAGTCAGTAAACATAACCAAGTTATCAAACGTCCTTTGGAAACATTAATTAATCTTTCCCAAGTCCAGAACTATTTTCCGTGTTTGCTACATTTGCCGGGTATGGTTAAACTTTTCATTATGGTTCTTATTTTACATTTGATTTTTTTAGTGGTATCTATGCTGTGAGTCTGTGCTCCCACAAGGTTTTATATCGGTTTGCATTTATTGTCTTTGGTAGGTTGCACATTTTTATTACAGAGCCCCATGTGATGAGTTTAGAACACTGCTATAATAAGCCATGCTATATGACCATATTAGTCCCTCTATTCAATTTATTGCAGTTGGTTTACTGTTGCAGTTAGTTTGGAATGGGCTTTGCATAACGGCCGTGGACCATCATTTAGGAGTTAATAGTGTTGTGCTTTACTTATTTGCATTTTTGCAATGATTTTGCAGTCATGCTGCTGAATGATGTTGATCACTGTACTCTTTATTGTCTGTAATTTAATTACATTGACATCATGGAGGTTCATTATGAGGCATTTATAGCATGTTAAAAAGTGATATAGCATATATAAATGAATGGAGTTTTGTATAAAAGTTTAGTAATCCAATTAAAATCTATATTTGTATGTGAAGTCAAACTCAAAGATTGTGTTTTGTAATATTTGGCATATTATTTATTTATTGTTTGTGACATATAGATGTGCTCTTTTCATTGGCAGGTCTTAGTGGGTCAGGCTCCAATTGTTTTGGCTATTTATGCTATATTAACATATCTTTTGTATGACACTGGTTTTATGCACTGTATTATTTTAGTCAGTAGCCTATACACTTATGCAGCAAGAATAAAATTCAGTTATTTGGGGCCATAAATATTTACTTTGTTTGTTTGGTTTGCATTTGATTTGTCTTTTGGTGTATTATTCCACACCTTAATATGATGGCATTTATTTGTCATTATTAATCATCACCAAATAGTCATAACTTTCACTTTCGAGAACTCTGGTACTCATGGCCATCCTTACATTGGATATATTCATGATTGTATTGTTAGGTAGATGATCTTTGTGTTTAGTGAGGGTGTTGAATGGTTCAGCACACTTTTTGAAGAATCTATGAAGAATCCGAAAAAGAAAAACAACACGTGTTAATCGTATTTCCATAAATGCAACCCTGGTGTTCCAGTGCTGGTTAGACAAAAAACAACAACAACAAAAACCCTCGGTCCCACACAAATATTAGGTATCTTTTACTACTATGTACTAACATTTACCTTAATAATTTGATACAGTGCACTTATTGTGTACATACATGTTTTTTACATGTACTTATTAAAGACATAACTGAATGTAGTTACAGCTGTAATTCATTTCTGTAATTACATATATAATTACACTGTTAAGCACTCACTTACATCATAACCCACCCTTAAACCTAACCATCCCAGCAAACCTGTCGCTAACCTTACCCATATCCAACCTCAATAGCAACAAAAGTCTTTTGCAATACAACATGAAAACAATAAGTACATTATACTTATTTTATGTAAGTCTGCTTGGATAATTGTCACTGATCTTTATTTGACAGATTAATAATGTAAAAATCCAACAAATATTGTTGTCCGTAGGAGTATTTTCAGATAACAAATTCACCCATCTATTTAGACTAACAATCATTACATTGTCCACAAAACAAGCCTCTTTGTATACTAAGACAACCTGCACATGCTCAGTGATGTTCATGCGATACGATGTTAATTCAAATACATGTTAGACCAACAATATTTACCTAAATGATGTCCCATGATCTAGCCTGAATGAATTAACACTTTCACACTGAACAATGTTTGGCATCAATTTTTGTTACTTTTTTTAAAGCTTCATCTGTGTGAGTACCCGGCATGCATTGCGGCATGAATACATTATATAATGTCACAGTATAAGAATATATTGTTTACTGATTGCAGTTTTTAATTCATGCTGTCATTCCTTTCTCATGTGCAAAGTTGAACAATTCACTTCTCTGTAAATTTATCTTATGTTGCCTTGACTTTTCATCTTTGACGTACGGTTATGTGGTTTTGGAGAACCTCTCAACGTGCACTGTGAACCCATTTAAAATGCAAGCTGACTGCCCTGTGGCAACCACTGTCTAAATAAACTCCAACAATATTCTGAAAGGATTTCATGGTTTAAACTATATTTGGGTGTTGCAGTGAAACTCTTGCTCTGCTGAACACTGAAATTCAACAGTACCTCACAGTTCAGTAACAACATCCATGTGAAATAGAATGAGGTGCTTCAGAAGAGTAGGACTGTTTGTGAGATGGCTGAGGGTTATACAAACATCACAGAGAAGAGGATGAAAGATAAAATGAAACTGCAAGCACTTTTCCTTAGATACGGTGAGATAACATGTTGATGGAAATAGCGCCCATTCGTTTTCCCGCATGTGTGTTTTGAGAATTTAGTTGTATGATTTTGATTTATGTTTCTGTGCCTGATGATTGTGTTTCAGAGCATGAGGCCTCATGCCAGTTGATCTGTTTGTGTTTGCCAAGCTGAAAACCTGACTCACTCTGGGCTCTCCGTAATTGAGTCAACACAAGTCCGTGATAACACTAGCCTCAGTCCTACCCTGATGCATTAAATGTTTATGAGCTTTTAAAGTGTGTAAGGCGCTTAGGGCTGCCAAGATCCTCTTCTACCATCACCATGGGCTCCCTCAAAGGCTTCCTTGTCCACAGTGGCCACACTGATACCACAGACACACGTACATTCACTTGCAATGTATTTCTACTATAATAAGCTGTGTTCCTCAAACACCATGTCCCATTAGTTACAAAAAGAAGAGAGGCTGTTAAATTGAGGAGCAGCTTGATTCAGAAGTTGTCTTCTCAGACAAACTGTGCTGTTATATCCCAGCGGTATTGTGACTTCCCAGAGCACTTAACGTCATCATACAAGCTTTATAAAACCCACAACTCAGGCATGAAGCTCGTGTACTCTGTGACTGCAGATTTTTAGATTTTTCTCTCTTTTCAGTAAATTCTCTGACAAGACCAATGCATGTTGCAGGAACAGACAACCAAACGTTACTTGTTACTTCAGACTCTTTAGGTGGAAACACTGGAATTCTGTGGAATGGATTTTAATATGGTAAAAAATTGTTATTAAATGATTAAATTAGCTAAAATATTTAATAAATTAACATGTAAGGGCCGGAGGATGCGTTGTAGAACTATGTCCTACTCCTAATTATGTTTAGCTTTTTGCATGGCCTGTTTATTATTAAAATACTTTATTATAACTTGGATTAATAAGTTAATAATGACAGTAGACTGTGGGCGCTGCCATGACAACTCCCTATTTCCATTCTGCTTCGGTTTGATTAAGCTTGGTCAGATATTGCTTTTATACCATAGTTTTACAAATTATTCATATTGAATCAGCTTCATTTTATACAGCATATTGCTATACTTACTTGGCTATTTTTGTAGTCGAAAAAAGTTCCAAGTGAAGCCAACCACAGAAAAATAACTATTTCTTGTTTCCAAGCAACACACAGTAGTGGTGTTTCGTTCTTGAACGTATTGATTGAGTGAATCATTCAGTGACTCACTAATAAAGACCATCACATATTCATTCAGGAACAGTTGATGGTCTTTAAGTGTGAATCTCTAAATCATTCTCACAATCGATCTGTTTAAAATCTGTGTTTTTATACATCAATTGACTGAATAGGGTAACAAAGTAACTTTGTCACTAAAACATCCTCACTAATATTGCATAGTTTCTTGAATTTGTGTGTGTGTGTGTTTAATTTTGGGACAAAAAAAGCTATTAGATACAGAACTTCACCTGTACCCTTTAACAATATCTTTAAAATCATTTTGTCTGGTCAACAATGTTAAATGTTTGTCTTTTAAAGACCTGTGCTCAATATGCTGTAGAAGTTAAGCTTTTATGCAAATTAAAAAAAAGTTGAAGCTGTAATTAATTCTTGCATTCACTTTAATACTGTAATTGAGCACTGAACATAAACTATATTGTCAGTGTTTTTTTTTTTTAAGTAGAAGTTTAACTTTATAAAGGTGTCAAAGTCTTTCATTATTTCAGTGAGCAGATATTCTGTGCAGTTTCCAGTGTTTTTCTGTGTTTATGCCCTCTACCCCTCCACCATCTGTTTGATGTTTCTATCCTACAGAGGGTCTCTGCTCCTGGATTCCAGCGTGTTAGGTCATCTTTTTAAAAGTAAACAGCATGTCTACAAAGACTGGACAGACGGCTGTATGTCAAACATTTTGTAACAAATTTATTTTTTTTATTTTTTTTGGCTATAATGAGCTGTAAATCCCAGATGAACAAAAGCTTGTAAGAGTATATTTAAATAAGAAAGTAGCTTATGCGTATTAATGTGCTGAAAATGAGGACGCTTGCTGAACGTTGCATCACATTGTGTAGCTGGACACATTTAAACTCTCTCAGGGAGAATTAATACAAGGTATTCACTGAATGTAGGGAAATTAATATGATAATTATATCTGTATTTTCTTGGGATGGCATGTAGGCTTTAATAGCCATAAGTTGGAAGCAAAATGGAAACTATTAATATTATCTTGATATCTTGTTTACTTTAAATAATACACGCAGCACACAAGAGGCTTACAAAGGTAACTTTTTAAAAGAAATTAGAAATTTGATATTAATTAAATATATGACCCAATGCATTAGCACATTTAGTGAATATAATATTATTGAAAACAAAATGTTTTATATGTGTGTATATATATATATATCCTTCCTTGCAACATCTACTTGATGTTGTATATTTAACATATGTTGTTGTATTTTTTGTAAAATGTATCATTCATTATCATCTTTATATGTTTATTAGGTGCTGTGAGACACTATTTTTATACTTTTATATTTTTGTAATACTGTTACGAAAAATTGCGTAGCTTCTTACATTATCAAACACAGCAGAACAATTTGCATTCTAATTTCAAGCACATTTACAGCCCCTTTTCCCAAAACGCATTCTGAGAAAAGTGCTCTTAACTGCCATACAACTGTCAAAAAAAGCATGTGGAACTGTCTTAAACAAATCACCTGATGTTTGAACTGGTTTCCACAGAACAGATCACCTCCAGACCCCAAGACCTGCATGCATTTGACCCTCCATCATTGAGATTGTTGAAGCTAATGAGCTCTGACTCAGTTTGTGACTCACAAATGTAGAAGATTATGGGTGTAGGCCGCTGTGTTCATGTCGATGCCTTTGTCCTTCCCTTCCCCTCTGCTTGTGTCTGTTCTCTGGAGCTTAATGACCAGCCATGCAGCACACAGGTAGATCTGAGAGTTGAGGAGGTTAGACAGAGGAGAGTGGTTAGAGAGGAAGGCCAGAGGGCATACTGACTCTCCAGTGGATATCTATTAATATTCAGTTAACTTTTCTATTTCGAGTTCTTCTCCCTTTTTTACTGTAGGGTGTAGGAGAAGGTAGGAGTGGACAGGGGATAGTTGCCTTCAATACTTTTCCAATCACTGAGATAATTTTTTCCTACTTGTTTCTACTTTGTTTTTTTGAAAACATGACATTGAATATTCTGAGTCGATGATTGAACCTATCTGGGACAACTCACTATTTTATATATATATATATATATATATATATATATATATATATATATATAATATAAAAGGCTATAACATTTTATATATATATATATATATATTGTTATAGTCTTGTTCTATTGTTCTAAAGTCTTGTTCACATGGCAATAGTTTTAAATTAAAATATGACCCCACTGACCCCAAACTTTTGAATGGTACTGGACACTACAGTGACTTAAAACAACGTTTAAATTAGAAGGGAACAGTCCAAAATTACTATCCAACCTGTGTTTCAAAAAGAGAAGATAAAGATTGGCAGTTTGTTTGTCATTTTATAAATGTTTGTTCCAGTAAACACATTTTGGCTCCATTTAGCCAGTTTACGGAAAAATACATCTTACTTCACCAGAATTATGTTGTAATGCTAATTTTGCTCTTGATCTGTATAGTTATTGCAACCAAACACTCTTCTGCTTGAGTTTACTCAAAGGATGCTGCTGGTTAATGGATTTATTCCTATGAGCTTGTGAGTTTATGGCTTGAAGTGGATTAAATTTTGCCCCTTCATTTGATTCATAAAATACTTCGGCAAGGAGCTTAGCTCTCAAATTTGAGAACTGTCATCCATTTGCTTTCATCACAGACATATCGGCTGAAAGCATATGGACATTTATGTGTAAATATTTGTTCTCCTCGCTCCCACATAAACAGTGTTTTGCTTTATTAGCAGACGAGAAAGTTTTATAAGATATTGGCCTGTTACTTGAAGAGAACAGCTCTTTTTTTTTCTTTGGTTTGAGAGATTGTGCCCTTTCTAGGGCTGTCAACTTTAGTCGTTTAGTCGACTAATCGGTCGATGCCGTCTTGGTCGACTGACATTCTTATTGGTCGACCAGTTGCATTTTTTTTTTTTTTTTTTACCAAAGAATTTTTCAATGATTTACTCCTTGATATTTATTCCTTTATAAGCAGTTATATATTACTGTATTCTAAATATAATTATCCTATGGTTTATCCCCAACTTTAAATGCTTTAATTTAGGCTATTTTGTAACAGCGCCACAGTTTAGCGCACACACATAGAACAGTCGGTTCGCCCCTGTGGCTGGCTGCGCTGCTGCTTCGTGCTCAGTAAGGGATATAGGTAGTTTAGCTGTATTCATTCAGTTAGAACGCTACTTGTTTCGGTTTTTATGCTTTTATACACTATATGTTTTTATCTCGATGCGGCGTGGACGCGTTGCTTCCATCATGAGCGCGCACACCGCGCGCCTACATTTGAAATCGAACTTGAGCGCGCAAAAGACGTGAGCAGTCCCTTTAACGGCTTTATCATGCTGACTCAATAGATTGTGTTTTCTTGATATGTTATTGTTTTTATTTGTACACTTGACGCATTTGAAAATAGCCTAAATAATGTAACAAAACGAAAATAAACCTATATGCGGTCCTACAATACAGCCTATTATTATTAGGATTGTTTTTTAGGCTCTTTGGGTTTTTTGTGTGTTTGTTTTAAAACGCCTAGATCGGCTGGACAAAAGTTAACCCATAGCTTTGAAAGTAAAGAAGAATATACAGCCTGTATAAACGAGAGCTTTTGTTAGGATTTTTCATTGTGGCAGATAGCAGTTATATTTTTTGTAGCGTGTGGTGTGGTCAGGTGCGCGATTGTGACTGTTAGGCTACTAGACCTAGGAGGACAGTCCTCACTTTTTGCAGTTAAAAAAAAAATCACTTAATTTTCAAAGAATTGTATTATTATTATAGTTTTATGTATTTTTTAATGTTTTTTCGTTCTTGTTTTATAAATGCTCTATGACAATTGTTAAAAAATGTTCAATCAAAACATCGCGTCTTTTTTTTTTTTTTTTTTTGTCGACTAATCGTTGTGCAGGACAAGACTTTGGTCGACTAAGGATTTCTTTGGTTGACTAACAGCCCTAGCCCTTTCTTTATCATACTCTGAATCATACTGAATCAACTGAGGGCAGAATTTACATTTATTCATTCGAAATGGTCCTCCAGCTACTTAAAAGTTCACCCAAAAATTCACCATTTACTCACCCTCATGTTGTTCCAAACTTGTACGAGTTTCTTCTGTTTAATAGAAAGAAAAAAATATATTTTGATGAATGTTGGTAACCAGACAGCTGATGGCCCCCATTGACTTCCATAGTAGGAAAAAAATACTATAGTTTCTAAAGTCTACTGTCTGGTTACCAACATTCTTCAAAATATCTTTTTTTTTTCTTTTTTTTTCTGTTAAACAGAAGAAACACAACATGAGGGTGAGTAAATGGTGACCTTTTTTTTTTTTTTTTTTTTGGATGAACTATACCTTTCAGATTCTACTTTATTCAGTTGCACATTGTTCAGGACCGTGTCAAGGCCTGGTGGCTAACAGTGTTTGTAATACATGCCATGAGTGATTTATTTATTTGTTTATTTATTTTACTTTAAGTTAATACTGTAAGTAAGCAAAAAAGTTTATTAGTAAGTGCCACTCAAACACTTCACACATGCCATTACATTAAAGTAGCTATGGGTTTCTGAAAAAGTAGCTTTTTGGGAGCATGACAATAGTAGAACATAATACAATTATAAAAACACAGGATTTTGAATCATCCTGTGTGTTAACTGCTATGAAACAATGAAATAAGAACAATAACAAAATGGGCTTACAATAATAACGCCTCAGTCACCTGCCCCGACCTGCTAGATTTACATGAGGGAGTTAGTCACAAAGAGCTCAGTGATTTGAACCTGCTGGTCATAATAATAGATTACAGAATTATACTTTGTTTTCTTCTTCTTTTTTCATATAGCAGCAATACTGCTTTCATGCACTTACTTATTTTCAAACACAGGACTTTCTTTTTAGACACTAAGATGTTTTCTAAGGTTAAAGTGAGTTCTTTATTTATTCATAGATAGTGTTTTTTTTTTTTAACCTTTAGCCTATACTGCAAAATAATGGGCTATCTTGGCCTGTATGTGCCTCTCATCTGCAATGTCATGGTGCAAAACTAAACTGGAAATAAAAATTGGTAACCTCGGTGTTAACTTTTATTAAAGTAAAAAATATTTAGTATCGCTGAATCAACCAAAACACATTAATTTATACCATCAAACTAATTAAAAAAACTTATGGTAAAAATCTTGGGAGAACAGTATAGTGTTTTTATATTCTAAATAAAGGTGTGCATTGATAGTTGTCCTGGGTTCTCCCACTGTACATCGGCACCCTAAACATCCAGCACTGGCTGATCTCGGTTTTAAAGCTCTCCAATCGCATCTCTCTCACCTGTGTGGGTGCTCATTAAAACACCCACACACTCCCAAACATATCCCTTTGAGGACAGAGAGAGGGAGAGGAAACAGATGGTGTAGGATGTAGCCCACTGTTTCTGTCTTCTACACACAGACACACATTCTCCTCCAAACGTCCCTTCCTTCAATCATCACTGCACCTGACTTTCACTTTATCCAGAAGTGTGTCTAATGCTAACTGTACTGTATATCATCACTGTACTGAACTGAACTTTGATATCTTCCTATATCAGCTAAGATGTAAATATATATTTCTGCAGTGTCTGTAGTTGAGCACTTCACGGCATGTACAAATAATAATTAGCAAGATTGTAGGTTTGTTTTTAACTTTGGTAGAGACATTTGAAATCAGTTAAACACAGATGCATCATGTTTCCTCCTACACTGAAATTGCAGGTTACAGCAGATCAGTTGTTCTTGAAAGAGATTTAGATTTTTTTTTTATATAACCACAAGGTATTTTTCAAGCCTTCAGTCATATGAATGTGTCCAAGATAGACTGACTTACTGTATGATTTATTAAATAGATTCATTAAAAATAATCAACTAAAAAGCACTGTTTGTTTCCAAATCAGACATCACAAGTTGAATGACATTAACATGTAAGATCATTGTTGCTTACAGTGGGTGAGGACAATGCAATAGTCTGTTGCCTGCTGTATTATCATATATACTGATTTTCATTTACTTTTGATATGTCTTAAATAGCTATTTTTCACACTGGAAAGGCAGCACACTTGAAAACAGTAAATAAAAAATCAAGTGTAAAAAGTTTTGGTGGTAAAAAAGTTCACCTTTAGAACACCTTAAAGGCCACCTGAAATCAAAATTTAAGTTTTTTAGCTCTTAGGATGATTATGTTAGCCTTAATGTTATAAATAAGCTGGTGTGTTCCAAAACATGACAAAATTCACATTTAGGAAATCAAACTTCCGCTAAAAAAGAACCGGTTCAAAAGAACGATTCGTTCCCAAACCAGACATCACTACCGTTGACACGTCACGAAGCAATATGGGTTGGAGATGTGTGTTCGGTTGCATTTTCAGAATTAAATGGCTAGAATTTATTCACACCTCTAACGCTACTATTGAATCCAACATATCAGCGCTCGGATTATTTCCATGGTGCTGTCAAGTACGACTTGCAGTCTGTGAGGTAAACTAAACTCTATTGGCTATTTGAAAAGCTGGAGGAGCCATTCAATATGTCCCGCTTTAGCTTCCTGTTTCAGTGGAAATTGCGTCAAAACATCATACAAAGCTGCGCATTTCAAGGCACTTCAGTGGGCCTTTAAAGGATAATGAAACCCCTGGTCAGAGCCTGACTCCACGCACTGGCAATATTGAAAACTGCTGGAAAATTGGGCGGAGCCCAGCGGAGAGGGGGCGTGCACCTGAGACGTGTCTCTCTGTAGGCAAGGGCGTGGTTAGCTGGTACCCTCTTACGTCACAGGGCACCACAACTTCCAATAGGAGAATTCAACTGCAGTAGCCACCGTTCAACCTGAAGAGGGCAGCACACTTACAACATATATTGTAGAATTAAAACACTTTATACCCAAATGTCAAAAAATTTACTTGAATCAATGAACAGCATTAATAAAGCCCCAGTATTACAGATCATTAACTAAAAAAGTTGTTTTAGGGTTTAGTTACCCTTTAAGGAATTACTGAGACTTCAGTTGTGTAGTCCTCCAGAATATGAGTTATCTAGCAGGGATGGGTTGTTTATTTAATAATTTTACTGTCTTGATTAACTTGACCTGTATTGTGCATTTTTAGCATCCAAAGGTCACAGTTTCTTTGAATGCCTGTTTGTTCCTTCACACTCACACAGCCCATCACAATGACCCAATTACTGATGACCTGTTAGCACCCTCATCAAGAGCTCTATAAGAGCACACACTTCTCACTCCCTCATTGTCTGGTCTCCTATGTGGATGAAGACTCGATACTTGGAAGACTTTGACTCTCCTTCGCTCCGGTGTCTCCTTTGATCCCTCTCCATAATTACCGGCTCCACTCCTGGAATCCACTGATCTCCATTCAGGGAAGTGTGTGCTCTGCAATCAGTATATTCACTCCTGAGCTTCCACAAGTAACCTGGTTACTTGAGAAAAGACCCCATTATTCTTCTGCTATTACCTGCAAAAATCTCTAAATCTGCATTTACTTACTTGTTTACTCTCATTGTCCAAATGTGCAATAAAATACCCGTCCAGTTCCCTAAACTCTCTGTCTCTGAGTCTGGTATCACATTACACCATTCTTCTGCTTATTTTGCTTCTAGTTTGTGAGGAGACTCAGGGGCAGACAGTACAGTAGGAGAAGTGTAGCATAGTGAGCTGCTTGTAAAAAGTTGTGACCTGTTATCAGTGATGGGAAATGGCTGCCCTGACAATGGTGGAATTTAATATATTTACACTACATATACATTTTGGTTTTGACAGCCAACTGGCTCATCATGAATTGTCTCTGTGCTCCATGTGACCAGTTCATCCTTGAATCTAGTTCTCTGTTTATTATTTCATGATGGCTAGTCTTTCTCTCTCATTAGCCTATATTAAATTCGGACTTCAAGTTCACAAATAAGCTAAAATGTGAAATTGTTTTGCCAATGGGAAATACATTTAGCAGTGATACAGCCCTGTTGCTAAGTAATGAGACAGGAATTATAGTATAAATTCAATTAAACAGATATGATTCAAACATTTGATTTTCTCCTGTGATTTATTGTTAACATGAGATAAAGAAGTTGCAGTAAATACTAATTGTTCACTCTATTAGAGTGAGACTCTATGTCTATTAGAGTCTGCAGAATTTAAGTAAAGCATTACATTGTCAATTCAAGCTGCCTGTAGGGTGTTGTACACTGAGAGGCCTATCATTCAATTACCCATAATGCTAAACATACTTGATTAAATGAAGGAAACGTGATTTATTGTTAGAAATTCTGCCATGTCTCTATATCTCAGTTCTTGAGTGAGAGCACATGAAATCAATGGATCACTTTTTAGAAATCAATGGCAGCTCAGCAGCAGTCTTCTGTTTATCCAGATGATTTGCTTGGATGCAGCTGCTGCATTAGGTCAACAAACTTTTTATTCTTTCTTTATCCCTCAAATCTGTGAAAAGATCAGTCGTAAATCCCATTGAGACTTATTTCAACCAAGGAGGTCTAGCATACCTGGAGAGAGCTTTTCATTCAGCCGTCATCTCAATGTTAGTTGCAAGCTCTGCACTAGTAGTATATCAGAAACTCTTGCTCCAGGCTATTGCACAAGGGCCCAGTTTCATAGAGAGGGCTTCAACTTAGCCAGGATAAGACCTTAGTTCAATTAGGACATTTGAAGTAACTTTTTCAAATGTGCCTTAGAATTATATATTTTTTTTTTACTGGTGTGCATCTTGAGAAAAAACAATGGCAGTGATATATTTTAAGATATGTCAGTCCAAATTGCTAAAATATATGTTAAGTGCAAGTATAGCTCAAACATGCATTTTAGTCTGGGACTATAGGTTTAAGCCTTGTCTGTGAAACCGGGGAAACATGTAATATCAAATGGAGACAGAAAAAAAAAAATATTTGATATGTATAACAACACATTACTTTTAAATTTACAATAAAGGTATAATCACAAACTCATCTCAGACTTCTTAAAAATCCTTAAATAAAAGCAGTGAAATGCAAACTCAGAACATTACTCAAACCTTCAATAATGAAATTTTAAATAATAAGGTCACTAAAAAGTCCCACAATGCACCATGAAAACCAGGGAGAATCGATGCTCACTCTGTTCCCTTAACGAAAGTATTTATATATTTAGAAATATATAGAAATATATATTTTCAAAAACACGTTTTACTCTAAAACTGCAGGAAAATCAAAGCTGAAATTGCAATCAGTTGCGTTCCAAATTTAAGCTTGATATATAAAAAAAATAAGCTTTCAATTAAGATTGTGTTTGGCCGCAGTGCCAAATATTTTCACTATATGAAATTTGTCTTCCAATTACCCATCAGAAGTACCACTTCATTTTCTACTATAAAGCGGCTCTCCAGTGTTCATGTTTTTACTCACGGATGTCTGACCTCGACGGACTCACAAGGAGAAATGAACTGGAAAAGATTTCAGAGTGAATGAAGGCCTCAGCATACACCTAACCTATTGTAATTGCCACAGACCAAAGGTAGTAATGTGTGTGCCAGACGTAGCGAACTTTTCCAGAAACTATATACATTTTCTGGAAATATGTAGTTACTTTTTTGAACTACTAGTGCTTTTTAATTGAAGATAAGACAATAACGTTCACACTGAGGATGCTGAGCACTAACAAGGCTGGAGCTGACATCATCACCTGAGGACTCTGCACAGAAAACAAATATGTACTGCATAAGTCATGATGCACAGCCCATCTATTCTTATGATAGAGCTGTTCTTCCCATTTTTAATGCATTATTCATTAAGCTGAACGTTAATAGTTTATAAACTTCAGATGTAATAATAGAATGAGCAGGGTTCAAATAATGGAAGAAAAGCCTCAGTGATCTCATATTCTCTTTTATGTGGCCTGAAGCAGAGCTGAACAGGTGGTAATCATTGACAGCAGCTTGGTGAGGCTCTGTAAATATCAAAAGTTCAAATATGGAGAGCAAATTCAAATCTAAAGATAAATCAACAAATCAAGACATGTAAAAAACAAACTTACTTATTTACAAATCTAAATTCTACATGCACTGTGCAACACCCTTAACATAAATAATCAATATACTTTAATATAAGTCTCAGTTGTCCCCAGAATGTGTTTGTGAAGTTTCAGCTCAAAATACCCCACAGATCATTTATGAGTGTAAGGAAAAACATGCTGTTTTTGTGCATGTATCCTTAAATGCAAATGAGCGGCTGCTCCCCACCACGCTTTCCAGAAGAGGGAGGAGCCTTTACAGATCGTGCCTCTGATACTCTGACAAAAATGAAATCATTTGTTCATGTCGCGTCATGCTCACATAAACGTTTGTGTTTACATAATAAATGTGTTTGTACTGTGTAAAATTATTTTGTATATACTGTAGAAGTACATGCATTTATATATTTAAGAAAAATTTGT
Organism: Semotilus atromaculatus; assembly: GCA_031834385.1. NCBI lineage: Eukaryota > Metazoa > Chordata > Actinopteri > Cypriniformes > Leuciscidae > Semotilus > Semotilus atromaculatus. The sequence goes on along the minus strand of JAULUF010000052.1, from coordinate 7,631,369 downwards.
TATTTATATATAAAATATTTATATTTATATATAATATAAATTATATATAAATCTATATATAGTATATACATGCAAATATTTAGTATATACATGCAAATATTTCTTAAATATATACAAGCATGTATATATATATATATATATATATATATATATATATAAAATAATTATACACAGTACACAGACATTTATTATGTAAACACAAACTTTTATTTTGGATGCGATTAATTGCGATTAATCGTTTGACAGCCCTAATATATATATATATAATGTATGTATATACATATACATGGTTTGTCTTGTGTTAATTGGAAGGTTTTTTTTTTTTTTTTTTTTTTTGTGGTCTCTATGGGATAGAAACACTACAACACTTTTACACTTTAAAGCATCAAACATTTAGAGGTCCAGTGATCCAGTGACCTCACATGATCACCTAATGAGATGTCGTTATAAATTTCCATTATAGATTTGCAGCTCATTGGTATACAGCTTACATCCCAAAGATGAGTACAGCAGTTTACAGGATATGAGCCCATTAGTTATTGTCAAAGACTGAAATATACTGATTCCATTTAGATATTTTAAATGTTAAATATTTTAGGACATATGTAGTAATCTTCCATCTCACATAATAACCATTAGAGCAAAATTGAAGCGCAGCTGTATACATAAATTGGCTTATATTATCTGATAAAGTTAATAAAGTTGTCAGGTTCACACAGAACAGGTCAATTTCTGAAATTAGATTCAATCATTGTTGTAATGAAAATACATTTAAGGTCTAACAATGCTTTTTTGTTTTAGCTATAAAAATGTTGAGGTGAAACTTCCATTATTTATTGGTAATATTTTGAAGCATAAAATGGCTACAGGCCTTTTCATGGCTTTTAAAGGAAACATGCATATTAGTGATCAGAGATCTCACATTGATTTTTACAAATAATGACTCTAGAGGTACTGTTTAAAATACTCTGTTAAAGAGTATTTCACACTACTCAACAATGAGCTCCAAAGGCCCACAGATGGCAAGAAGCCAAATCTGGAGGATTTGTATTCTGCATTCAAACAACATGAAACATGGCATTAGCATAGATTTAGATAATGTTAATTCCCTTATTTTGACATTTCCTTGAAAGGAAGATTCACACCTTAAATACATACCACCTCCACACAATCGCATCAAAGTTTCTTTGGTTCACAAGTGATAGGATCTGTTGTTTCCACAGCATTTACATCTAAAATTATAGCTTACTTTAGTCCTTAGTGTCAGATGCGCAAAAATATAGTGATTGAGCATGAGTCCTAGTGGTCAGATGGAAAATAACATTACAGGTTCACGCTACCCTACAATCACATGACACATTAATTGTTATCTGTCTGGCTGTTGGGAGAGGTAGTACACAGACAAAAAAAGAGAGACGTGGTTTTGATGGTTAACATGAGTCGGTTAACACCTGCTGGTATGTTACAACTATGCCATCTGGATGCAAAAAGCATTTTCCTTCATTAGCTGCCATCAGAAATAGTTGATATTGTTTATTCATATATATATAATCTTCTAGAATGATAATTTTTTATCAAGCTTGTATATTTAAGTTCAGTAATTTCACTTAAATGGCAATGAAGATTACCTATTAATTGTCTTTTAAGTGAAATTACTGAACTTAAATATACAAGCTTGATAAAAAGTATCATTCTAGAATAAAATTTCAAATGGCACTCAGAGGCTTTTGCATCTGAACTCTTCATACACACATATATATATATATACATACACACACTCACCTAAATGATTATTAGGAACACCATACTAATAGTGTGTTTGACCCCCTTTCACCTTCAGAACTGCCTTAATTCTACGTGGCATTGATTCAACAAGGTGCTGAAAGCATTCTTTAGAAATGTTGGCCCATATTGATAGGATAGCATCTTGCCGTTGATGGAGATTTGTGGGATGCACATCCAGGGCACGAAGCTCCCGTTCCACCACATCCCAAAGACGCTCTATTGGGTTGAGATCTGGTGACTGTGGGGGCCATTTTAGTACAGTGAACTCATTGTCATGTTCAAGAAACCAATTTGAAAGGATTTGAGTTTTGTGACATGGTGCATTATCCTGCTGGAAGTAGCCATCAGAGGAAGGGTACATGGTGGCCATAAAGGGATGGACATGGTCAGAAACAATGCTCAGGTAGGCCGGGGCATTTAAAAGATGCCCAATTGGCACTAAGGGGCCTAAAGTGTGCCAAGAAAACATCCCCCACACCATTACACCACCACCACCAGCCTGCACAGTGGTAACAAGGCATGATGGATCCATGTTCTCATTCTGTTTACACCAAATTCTGACTCTCCAAATTCACTCATCTGAATGTCTCAACAGAAATTGAGACTCATCAGACCAGGCAACATTTTTCCAGTTTTCAACTGTCCAATTTTGTTGAGCTCTTGCAAATTGTAGCCTCTTTTACCTATTTGTAGTGGAGATGAGTGGTACCCGGTTGGGTCTTCTGCTGTTGTAGCCCATCCGCCTCAAGGTTGTGCGTGTTGTGGCTTCACAAATGGTTTGCGCAATACCTCGGTTGTAACGAGTGGTTATTTCAGTCAAAGTTGCTCTTCTATCAGCTTGAATCAGTCGGCCCATTCTCCTCTGACCTCTAGCATTAACAAGGCATTTTCGCCCACAGGACTGCCGCATACTGGATATTTTTTCCTTTTCACACCATTCTTTGTAAACCCTAGAAAATCCCAGTAACTGAGCAGATTGTGAAATACACAGACCAGCCCGTCTGGCACCAACAACCATGCCACGCTCAACATTGCTTAAATCACCTTTCTTTCCCATTCTGACATTCAGTTTGGAGTTCAAGAGATTGTCTTGACCAGGACCACACCCCTAAATGCATTGAAGCAACTGCCATGTGATTGGTTGATTAGATAATTGCATTAATGAGAAATTGAATAGGTGTTCCTAATAATCCTTTAGGTGAGTGTGTATATATATATATATATATATATATATATATATATACATGTATATACATATATATATATATATATATATATATATATATACACATACATACATGCATACATACATACATACATACACACATATATATATATATATATACATATACACACACATATATACATACATACATGCCACACACACACATATGGGCTGTATGCACCAGCTGAGCAACTGCCTTTGAAATGAATGGGAGTGCTAACACATCGCTTTACCTTGGTACATTAGGAGTCCTTGGTCCAGACAGCAGGCCAAGGTTTTCTTATTCAACCTGAGCTAGTATTTTCCCTGCATGCATAAAGGATGACAGTATTTTTTCAGATTCACCACAGCATCCCCACTGATCTGGAGTCAGTTCATCCAGACCCTTTGATCTCTGCTCCGTCAGATGAACTCCTCCAGCTGTCTGGATCAACACTCGCTCTAGACCATCTCATACACAACTTGATGGTACAGAATTAGTCAATTACTGGCCAATTTCGAATCTACCTAAACTAGTCTAGACTAGTCGAATCTACACTAGTATCCCGAGAGGCTGGGTGACGGTGTGTATTATTTACCCTTTACCAAGCCACATCTCAACCGCGATAAGGATAAGTGTCTGCTGTGGATAAAGTTCTGCGGTAACTTAGACCACAACACCAACTAAACGTGGATAAATTAAACAAGGATGTCTACATCTCTTCTAATGTAAGTCAACAACATATTTGAACGTTATCTTTAACATCTCTAACGTTAGCCTAACATTAGAAAACGTTAACGATAGCTTCTAGCTGCGTTGTACATCATGTCACTTAGCTTCATTAACGTGTCTGTAAATAACCGAGATAACAAATGTTAGCAATGTTGTGCTGAATGATTCATGTAAATACTGTAGCACCAAACTAACGGAGAGGTCCTCTTGGTAAATATGGTAAAAAGGCTTGTCCTGGAAACGTAACGTTATGCAACTTAGACCTCCACATATTTAATTTGATCATGAACCATTAATTACATGTTGAAGCACAATATTTTATACAACTTTATACCAAAACAACTGGGGAACTTAGTGTTGTTGTTTTTTAGCAAAACATGTAGCCTTTTCACTCCTCTTCCACATAACTAAATATTCAAACTATTTACATACAGTGTCAATAGACAAGAGGTCATGATATTCAAAAGGTCATTGATTTGTGTTGATTTAGTGTGAGTAATAACTCCTAATAAAATGCTATATAAAAATCATCAATTGCCTCCTGTGAAATGTCTCTAACTGTGAAATCTGCCATAGCGCCGTCACCGAATGTTGACTGTTTGTCCGAGTGAGTGGAGGGGGCGTGGCTTAGCCATAGGTCAATTAAATTGGCATTAGTGGAATTGCATGGTTTAAATCATACTTATCTCACCGTTATCAGTTTGTAGCAGTAAATAAAGAGATGTCTTATCGATCACAAGTTCAGTATGGCGTACCACAAGACTCAAGACACAAGACCGTTGCTGTTCACTCTGTACATGCTACCCTTAGGAGATATCATTAGGAAGCATGGAATTAGTTTTCACTGTTATGCTGGTGATACTCAGCTCTATATTTCTTCATGCCCTGACGAAACTTACCAATTCACAAAATTAACGGAATGCATAGCTGATATAAAAAATTGGATGACTTGTAATTTCCTTCTACTTAATTCTGAAAAAACAGAGATTCTAATTATTGGACAAAAAACTTCCTCACGTAATAACCTTAGAATACTTAATCTAACCCTAACCCTACCAGTCTATTAATACTCAACTAACACTCTAATGAGAGTTAGTAGACATGTAGGAGCAACGTTACTTATAGTCAACAGAATGTGTTAAAGGGACCATTCAAATAAAGTGAAACCAATTAATACAGTTAATACGGCATAATATTGGTTAATATGAATATTCACATAGCTATAGAAATTACATAATGTGCTTATTAATGTTTACTAATTAACTTATTAAAATTAATTACCAGATCATGATTTAATGTAAATTGAAACGCTCACGTGACATTGCAGTTCTTCATCATCATGAAAGTTTATTATCGGCCTGCGTTTTAAAGCCATATCATATCCAATAAATGGTTAGACTCATACTGGTTTTCTGAGCACACACAAAATGCATTTGTAGATTTTCGAAAAGTGCATGATCATATGAATTAATTCTATTGACATTTGTATGCATTTTAATTTACATTAAATAATTATATTTTAATCAATCAACATGTCATGTTTAATCAGCCCGTTCTCATCCCAAGGCGTAATATAATGACGCTTTTGCCAAAGCGTCTATATCGAACGCGCATGGCACCCTTTAGCGTCAATATGAGACGCCGATATATATGGGTCAGGAGGCGCCTCCTAGCGGTCTAACCCTAACCCTACACCATACCTAAACCTACCCATCTCTCTGCGTGTTATATTGACGCTAAAGGGTTCCATGGGCGTTGGATTTAGACGCTTTGTCAAAGTGTCAGAATATGACGCCTTGGGATGAGGATGTGTTGGTTTAATAAGTTCCTTAGTAAGCATTAAGAAGCAATTTTCTAGCAAATTTTAAATATATTTCTAGTTGACTGCTACAAAGCAAAAATATACCCAAATGAGAAAGTGTATTTTGATTTAACAATAAAATTATTATTATTATTATTATTATTATTATTATTTATTAATTTTCTTATTTCGGTTTATGTATGCCTTGTGATATTCTTAAAATGTTAAGTTATGCACTTTTGTCAAAATCTAAAAGCTTCCAAGCAAACTAACTACTAGTGTCGGATTGGAATATCAACTGGATTATTGTCAAAATATGGATGTGAAGAACTCTGTCGACTGAGATTTTTTACATCAGAGTCCTTTAATGACAGATCTAAATGCATAAGCCTGGGATAATACATGAATTCTGTCAGACAATCTCAGCTTGCTACCTGAAGCCTTCAGAGACATTTTTGTCATACTCTTTGATCTTTTTACATTCAAGCTGGTAGAGTGGTTTAGAATTCACATAGTAAAGATGATCTATTAGTGTGAGATGGCTTTCTGTCATCTTTGAACAGTTTCTTTGTGGTTTTGTAAGTTCCTGAAAAAAAAAAACCCAGTATGTTAGCCAACAGTGCAGAGTGTTCTGGGCCGAGAACAGTTTGTAATCGTGCCATGCCATACCAGGCTCAAGTAGAAATACAACTGAAACCATTCTAAGGCCCTGTTTACACCTGGTATTAAGATGCGTTTGGTCGATCGGATCACAAGTAGAAGAGGGAGACACATTCCCGTTTATACCAGGTAATTTAATCTATAGGCGGTTAAATGTATGGGCTTTTTCAGATCTTTTAGTCTAATGGACGAAATGAGCTTCTGCAATTTACATATGAATGCACCCGGAGACAATGGAAAAACTTACGGAGAGCATTAGCTTTCGTTTCTGCTCTGATAGCCGCAAAATCACGCCGAATACGGTGTGTGCGTGTTAAAAATCAGGAATGGTGAGAGAACATTGTGCTTAGTATATTTTCCGTCTTAAAACCAAACTTGGGTCTCTCCAGCCGACTTCAGTACTGCTCTGCTTTTCGTCGAGTTTGGAAGACGCGTTGTGTTTGTGCTGTCCTGTGCACCTTGGATTTACCTCAGAGAGTTAGAAGAACACAATTTGATTATGAGAACGATTTTTAAGGTAAGACAATAATAGTAGCATGTTATTGTTGCATAAACTTTACATTGCTACTAGTTAAACTGGTGCCAGACTAAAATGTACGTTATGAAATGTGATTGGAGTAAAAACATGAAGCCTAATGCTAAATGTATATACATGTATGACACAAGAATGTTTTTATGTCCGATAATTAAACACAGCACGATATAACAGTAGGTTTGGAATAATGTTTAGACCTGTGTTTACTGTGAAATACTGTGTTGTGGATATTTGCTCACACGTAGGTATAATATGATAAGAATAATGTTTCATAGTTTGGAGTGGCTTGATCGCTTCAGTAAATGCACGCGCTGCTGTGGGTTTGAAAAGCAAAACGCACCAAACATTAGGCTTTATGTTTTTACTCCAATCTCATTTCATAACATCATAACGAGTGGAAACGTTTGAAGTAACATGATAATCCATATATTTTTCTCTAGTGTAGTGTCCTGCTGACTTCAACATTCACATGAGTCTCTGTACATGAACATGGTAAAGTGAAAAATCAAACACCTTGGAGATGACAGGTATGTAGCCTACTATGTTTTAGGAATGGCACAAAGGTGTGTGATTGTCCAAGTCTCTGTCTTTTAAGTCAACTACATTTGACCAAGTATCTGTTAGCTTTGAAAATTCCGTTTGGATATGACATGGGATTTATGGAAATATTTGAGCTAGTGTTTGTTGAAGATTACAGCTTTTGAAAGGTCATAGAGGGGGAGATAATAGCAATCACATCTGAGAGACAAAACTAGGTGAAGCTGGTGGTCGACCATCAGCAATAGTGGTCAGTGCTACACTGCGGGTAACAAAGGAAAAAAGATGACTCTTTGAGGGACGATAATGATCTTGGTCTCCCGTCTCCCCTCCTCAAGTTTTAAAGGTCAGACATTATCCCATGGGTTGTGTTCTGGATCTCACAGGAATTGACATCTGTAGATAAAATAAAGCAAGGCATAGCGATGCTTGGTTTTATATATCAGTTTTTTTGTTTGTTTTTTACTGCAAGTTATTTAAAGTTTTAAGTATCGCATGACATCCTAAACACCTGGTAAACCACTTAGAGAGTTCCTAATGTAATGCAAGAGCAGAAATAAATTAGTCTTCAAAGTCATTTGTTGCCTCTAATTAAATATTAAAGTTAATTTTGGTCCTCAAAGATACTTTTGCTATACTGTATGCTGAAAGTCTAGGATAATGTGAAGCACTCAAGCGTAGTCATGTTGATCCATTCAAGGTGGGAGAGACAGCTTGTAGCTGTCATGTCTGGGGGATAAAATACACCAAAACTCTTTTAAGAGAGTCCTGCTCTGAACGAGTGAAAACTCATGTCACTGTTCTATTGATGTTTGCATCAGTCAGCTGTTTCATTGCATGTGAGCTTTAGTCCATATGTGCTCAATTCTCAGTTTGAAGTGTGTTAAAAATCAGACTGTGTTGGGACATATGAATCTGAGTTGCACAGCATCTTGTCCAGAGTATTCTTGTGGATCTTGCACTGTAAAACCCAATAAGTTTATAGTACTCAAAACTTTTGTAGAAACCGATTACATAAGAAATTTTGAGGTAACTAACTTAATTTTTTTAAGTAGTAATTTTTTGTAAATTTTTTAATTTTGTCTGTGTGTGTCTGTGTAGTGTGTGTGTGTGTGTGTGTGTGTCTGTGTGTGTGTGTGTGTCTGTCTATCTGTCTGTCTGTCTGTGTGTGTGTCTGTCTGTGTCTGTCTGTGTGTGTGTGTGTGTGTGTGTGTCTGTCTGTCTGTCTGTCTGTCTGTGTGTGTGTATCTCTACATATCAAACAGGAACAAGATAATCAGGAACTGAGCATCTTAAAGTGCTTAAAGGAGAACTCCGGTCAATTTTAACATTGAGCTCATTTTTTTGTAAATTTGGAGTGCTGTCAGTACAGACGACAATGACAAAAATCGGTGTTGCCTACACCGTGTTATCTTCTTTTTAAAATTTGCACCCTGTTGACTTCAATGGGGCAAGTTTTAAACCTGCTTTTAGCCTCTTAACATCCTTGATGTGTCATTACAAGTGCACAGCCATGTGAGTGTTGTTATTAAGAGTGAACACGGTCAATCTGACTGCAGTAGATGTGAAAGATATTATTAAAAATGATGTTAATTCAGCCAGCTCACATACCTGTATTTACTTCCTGTTTTCGGTTGAAGTCAAAAGTAGTCGATTATCGAGTTGGGAGAATGGGATCTCATACAGCCTGGTCGCGCGCGCGAACTCGATAATCGACTACTTTTGACTTCGACCGAAAACAGGAACGCACAACAATGCGTTTTCCTTAATGTCCTCTTAATCAGAACCGTGTTCAGATGTGTTCAGTTTAAATGTTCACTCTATTCTACAACTATCATTAAACTAGGCTTTATAAATAATTAAGCCTAATTCTAGGTTGTAATACAAGTCACCTTTTATTTATATAGCACTTTTTACAATACAGATTGTATCAAAGCAGCTTCACAGTGATAACATGAAAATATAGCCAGAACTGTCACAGCAAATGTTTCTACAGCATTGTTACAGGATCACAATGCTGGTCCAAAACAAAAAAAAAGTTTTGTGTTGTTGCTGAGATAGTTGTCCCGAACTGCTCTGACACGATCGTAATGCAGCTTTATTAGGGTAATCCATAAAACAGGCAATAGGTCAAAACACAGGGCAGATAATCCAAAAAGACAACAGGGCAGAAAACCAGGCAGAAAGTCAATACCAAACCACGGGTAACCAGAGGGAGAGCGCTCAGAAATGCAGTGTGACACTTCCAAGACTTCTTAAAAAATTTGTGAAAATACTGGGCTTAGGGGCTGTTTACACAACACTGTTTTCAACTAAAACCGTAAAACCTTTTTATAATTTTTGGCCGTTCCTTTACTCTACAACAGCATTTTGGGTGCCTGAAAACGCAAAGTTTTGAAAACAGGTTTCAAAGTGCAAGTTTTTGAAAATGGTCTGTGTGTAAACAACAAAAACGCAAAACTCTGAAGTGTTCAGTCTATAGTGTTTCATTGTCATCTAATGGCCTGGCAGCAGAATACAGGGTTTTTAGTCGTTTTCGCAGATCTGTGTGAATGGGGATCGTTTTGTCTGTACGCGGAAAACGCAAAGGAAAAATGTCTCTGTTTTAAGCATATCGATGTCGTGTAAACGTACCCTAAGATAGGCAGACATTAACAAGATAATGCAACACAGTGTCACACCCAAGGCGTCATCTTACTGACGCTTCTGACCATGCGTCAACATGCCGACGCACACACCCCCCCACAAACGTCAATATGAGACGCTCATCCTCGGGCGTCATCAAATGCCGCGCACCCTTTAGCGTCAGTTAGATGACGCTTCCGTTATGGGTAGGTTTAGGTCTGGGGTAGGGTTAGGATTAGACCACTAGGAGGCGCGTCTCATATTGACGCTTAAGGGGTACCACGTGCGTCGGCTTATTGACGCATGGTCAAAAATGGTCCATAGCGTCAGTTAGATGACGCCTTGGGTGTGAGACTGCGTTGGATAATGAGACACAGGTGTAAGTAATCAAACATAATAATAAGGATGTGTCAGTTATCATCTGAAAATTTAAGATCCAGTTTGCCTTTCCACTGGTGCTGCTACTGTCTATTTTGTGTTCTGTCTGTGATCCAAATTAATACAATTTAAAAAGTAGAATTTTACAAAACAAAACAAAAAATGTAAGTAAGGCACAATCCAAATGGATTGCACAGTATGTTGTGTTTTTGGAGTCTTAGTCAACAATTTTTTGATAGTGACCAATTTGTATAGACTGGTCCTCCAGCAAGACCAGTATCAAACCATTTAGCTTTTTAACAGGACAATCACTCTCATTATCCTTATAGTTAACATATTAGAGATTACATGTCAATCAAAATGTTGTCTTAGTCATAAACATGTCAATCTGCAGTCTACTTGTAACTGAAAAAAATAAATAAAAATAACTAACACAAAAAGTGAAGTTTTGTAGCCGTTCCAAAGTTATCTGTGACTGGGTGGGAAGAAAGGTAGCAGAAACCTCTTTTAGACAGCCATAATCCATAGTTCAACTAGCAATCACTGAAAATCGCTGAGAAGCATTGCTGTCTCATACTGTTTATGTAGCTTTTTATGTGTTACGTTATGTGGTAAGCCCAGAAAACTGCAGTTTATCCTTAATCACACTGTATCTGACAGAAAGCTCTTTGTGGACAAGTCCTCCAGCAGGATTCCAGCTCCTTGTGGGATATTGCTGCTCTGAGGCAGCAATTACTGGCACTTTTGAAAAGCTTAAGGATTTTTCAACTCCAATCTAAGCCTAAAGTCAGCTTGGTTTTCAGAAAAGTTTTCCAACTTTCAGCCTACAATAGGAATGGACATCCTCTGAAGTAGCCCATTTCAGCATCAGTCACTTTCTGAAGTGTTGCTCTATCGCTGAGAGCATTAAGCCAGCATCCAATACTGTTTAAGTCTGCTTTAAGCAATGAAATAACACTTCAAAACAAATTATACTCTTATCCTTTATAAGCAGACCTACAATAATTGTTTTGCAAATATGTTGAAGAAACACCACTGACACACAGTATGTTTTGGGATGTTTCCTGTACCGCTTATTAGCAGCGGTGCTCCCCTGCTGCTCCTCAGCGTCACAGCAAAAAAACGTCATTTTATTGAGTCGCTCTCGCATGCTGCATGCAAAAAAACGTATACTGTACAATGTGACCAGTGTAGTTCAATTCATGAACAAATTACTCTTATGTCAGAGATATACAGTATATAGACTTGGACTGCATAAATGAATTGATACATAAATAAGCCTTTCCTCTACATGACTACCCCTTTCCCCTTTATGAAATGGGTCATATTCTCACATGGGATGTCTTGCATGAGTAATTATAGTGGTCTTAATTAAATCATATCTTCTCCCTTAATTATAAGGCACCTCTGGGAAAATTTGCATAACGGCATATTGAGATGACTTCGGTAGTGTAACGCGCTCATCCAGTGAACAGTTTAATGGTTTTGAAATGCTTTGATAGACATGCAATGCCTCATATCTGCCGCAGTTGTTCTGACTCTCTGAGGGCCCTGTTGTTACACTCTGCAACTAATCTTTTGCTTTACCAAAGATAACATGACCTGGTTCTGGTAAAACAGGAGCACTAATATCCTTTGCTCTACATTAGCTCCAGCAAAACAGGACGGTCTGTCCTGTACTACTGTATACAGTATCAACTGTTCTAACACACATCGCTGTCCACCACTTTTATCTCTGTAATGACCTGCCCTCGGGTTCTTCTGCAAGGACGGCTCCCCTGCTGGTCTGATGAAAGTTAATATTCATTCTCCTCTTCATCTTCTGTTTGTTAGGATTCATGAAATAACCTTCAGAGAACCACCACACACACAAGATTCCTTTGACATTCACAAGACATTCCTATTTTTCGCCAAGTGACCTTTACTTTGGTTAAGTTTAAAACACATCTGCATGCAACTGTGTGTGAGATTCAGTAATTAGAAAAGGAGGACAGAGTCAATCTTATGAACCCAATATTAACACTGTCAATAATGGTCTTCAGTCGTACATCCTGAGCCTGATGAATGCTTTTGGAAAAGATAAAAGGGCACTACAGAAGGATGGGCACTTGTCAGTGCTAATTTCTCTAGTTAGAGCCCTCTAACTGTTAGCATCACAATGGACTTTTGTGTTGTTGTTTTACAGAGTTATGGTAGCTCTCAGACATAGATATATAAGTTGCGTCATCTGAAGTTTTTAGATCCAGTTTGTTTTGTGGTATATGTGTGCTCTGAATTTCAATTCAATTGAACAGACATTGAACAGACACAAGTAGAATTTCACACACAAAAAATGTGTGAACAAAAAAGCTGTTTTTTTTTCTTTTTTTATGCTCCAAAAAAAGTTAAGGCCCAGTCCACCTAATATAAAAATGCCACTAGTCTCTACATCTTATACCTTTTCAAGATTGTCTTCACTTCCATTGTTCATGTTCTTATAAAAGTTTTCAATTTGCCTTCAGTGCAAAAAGAATGCATATGCTGGACATGGACAAGCACTTTCTAAAGATTAAATTTAAACCCGCACCTTTTTTCCCCGTTATTTATTGTTCCATCTTTAGCAGTACTGGAAGTGAGTGTGTCAGAGATGGAGACAGAGAGAGAAAAAGAGAATGGGAAGTTGAATGTGTGAGATTAGAATCGCAGGTGAATTGAGGGAGATTGCTTTGCAGACTGCTGTCAGATAGACACAGACAGAATTAGAAAGAATCAGATAAGTACGGAACACTTAGAGGTCATATCTTCACTGCAAATTCCACTGCTGAACAATCTAGAAATATTGGAAACGGAGAATTGTGATATTATTGGTGTTAATGTAAAAGGCAGTTCTTGCTAATGAGATGTATTCATCAATTAACCCTCTGTTGCATGCATGATAAAAACGATGTTAAAAATGTTTCACTTTTATGATATAAAATGAAAATCATTAGTAAGATCAAAAATTATTTATTTTTTTATTTTTTATTAGGGACCTTTAGGCATGTTGCCTGGAGGCAACACTTCGTCAAATGGAAGGAAATGAATCAAACACAGGCTTTTATTTATTTAAATATTAAGAATTTGCTTATGATGCCATAATACAAAAAAATTACTAGACTTTATAAAAAGAATTTCTTTCAGGACCACTATCGTCAAATACGATTGACAATTAGCATACAGTTAGGATTGGCAGTATGGTCCTGTTCTGGGTGAGAACTCCCTGTGCATCCATGCAGCCTAGTGTGGATAAGAGCAGGGAGAGAAGCAATAACCCCCCCCTGGGGTAAACTGAACAGAACCAACATGAATGTATAGCAGATATCAGTTTTTCAAGATTTAAAGTACAACATAATTCGAGAATTTATTCTATAGGGGAATCAGAATGTCAAATCCTGACTGACGAGAGGAGGAGCTGGGGAGGGAGGAGGGTAATTAGCTCCTGAGAAACACGATAGCTGCTGATAATACTGAAGGAGCTTATACTATATGTATGTGGTGATAGGCGTTGCAATCCTATAGACGTGTATCAGCTGATGCAAGCTTGACTAACGTGACCTGCCAGAACGAACGCAACGCTTGATTTTAATTAATCCTTTAAAAGGATTTTTTAAATAAAAGGATTTTATAAAAGTTAAATATTTAAAAGACATATTTTTTACTATATACAGTAGTATATCCATTGATTTCAAATCCATTGACACAGAAAGCAATTCCTCATTACATACACAATCACATAATTTTTTTTTTGTATAACTAAATGGGTAACACTTTATTTTGATAGTCCACTTTAGACATTCTACTAACTATAAGTAACTTTTCAACTACATGTCAACTAACAGTCATTAGAGTATTAGTAGACTGTCAGCTTAATATCTGCTGACACTTTATTTTGTTGGTCCCCCAACAGACACTCAACTGACTATAAGTAACTTGGCAACTACAAGTCAACTTATTCTCCTAACCCGAACCCTAACACCTAACATAACCCTAACAGTCTACTGACAGTCTACTATAATATACTAATACTCTAATGACAGTTAGTTGACATGTAGTTGAAAAGTTATTAGTAATTAGTAGAACGTCTAAAGTGACTATCGAAATAAAGTGTAACCACTAAATGTTTTAAGTTAACATAGACAAATTAATGATTTTGGGTATTTTTAGGGTGAAAATGTGTGTGTTCCCCATGGTACACCACATAAACTCTATGGTGCCAAACGGTTTATTTACAAATAACTATGCTAGCCTGATAATGGCATGTTAATGTCAGTGTTTAAACCATTTGTGTGAGTGTCTCTACAGGCTTAAAAAATATCTACACATTGATTTTATTTACTCACATATAATCAATACTAAGTTTATCAGGTTGCAAAGCACTGAGGCACTGTGCAAAGCACTGTGTTTCACCAAATGAAACAAAATTTTTCATTGAAAACCACAAAAATAACAACCAGGAATTATAAACACACTGCAAGAAAATCTGAAAGATGTCTTCACCATGTCAGAAGTGTACACTAACATGAGTGTGCATGTGTGTGTCTGTAATATGTTGAGATATTATGGGATGTATTTTTACACTTTTTTTTATAAGCGAGGCAGTATATTTCCATTTTAATGTGGGATTCTATCTTCTAAGCATCTATAATTTATGTAAATGAACACTGGTTGTATTCAGAGATTCTTTTATCTGATAAGCATATCATTATAAGTCATTAACATTGTATATCCTTATGTCACCTTTTGTCCCCAGCTTTGCTGTCTCATTTAATATTTCTTCCTCTAAACTGCTTCCAGTCTGGGGATTGGACATATATTTTACTGGCTTGTACAAGAACACCCCCAAAGTCATCCAGATAGTAACCTGTTCCATTCATAGACGCATCCAATTCAGCAGGAGGTAGCTTGGCTCGCATGGGCGCTGTCTCATAAAAGAGAGCTGTTAAATCTTCGGTCTACAAAATATAACAGGTTTCCCCCTCAATTGGCCTCACCTTATAACAAATTCCTACATTTGATGGGATCTGTTCATTTGACACTGCTTAATATTGTAGACTGAGCTCTGTCAGACTCAGAAGACCTGGGAAAATATGATGACTCCTTAATTTGTGGATGGATGTCCTTATAGGTACGAATGATCCCCACCTATATCTATATATTTTAACATAGTATAATATTCCATATAATAACTTATTGAAATATGATTTCTGGAAAATGCATACTCTTACTGAAAATGAATGCATTCAGGATGCTTTGTTGCTGCAAATATATGTGAATGCGGTCAACTTTTAGGGTACAGTTCTCACTATTAACTAACTATTAACTACGACTTTACCTCAATAATCTCATCTAAGTAATAGTTAGTAAGGTAGTTGTTAAGTTTAGGTATTGGGTAGGACTTGGGATGTAAAATATGGTCAGAATAAGGCATTAATATGTACTAAAAACAGTTATAAGTGTAAAAACAATATCCTAGTAATATGCATGCTAATAAGCAAATAGTTAAGTGAGAATTGGTCCCTACACGTAAGTGTTACTGTGAATGCCCTGAAATCATTTATGAAAAGAGCTCCAGTCTGTCTCTCACCCCTCAGCTGCTGCTGCAAGTGTACCAGCCTATTCTCACGTAAATACGTGTCTATATCACGTAGTGTGTTTACCGTGTTATTTATAAACTGTAAAAAAAGTTAACTCATTATTTTGAGTTATCTTTTTGCATGGGTTTTTTTTAGTTTAACTAACTTATTTCGATAAGTTGAGGACAAGAAAACTTAAATTTTCTTGTTGTCTGGACAATCTAGTTTAAAAAATAAGTTGAAATAAATGGAAGCTTTAGCGTTAAGTTCTACCAGGAAGACTCAATTGCTACGTCACTTATTACCTTCTCATCTATCCAATCATGTCTAATACTTGCAGTATAAAAGGCCGGTACTTACACATGTTTGAGTTCGCAGATGCTGACGCTTTCATTTACCTCCATCCTCCCCACCACCTCCAAGATGGTTCCTTCCCCTCCATCCTCCCCACCACCACCAGGATGGTCCCTTCCTATACCTCCCAGGGGGTCGGCTGCGCCCCTGCCTTCGTCTTCAGGCAGGAAATGCAGAGTCCGGACCCTCGGATTGCGAGCTATGGACGGGGCCTACGCCAAAGAACTTTATTGCTTGCTGGGCTATCAATAAATGTATTTATTGTTACAGTATTTATTCTCCCGAGTCTTTCTGGTAGAACTAAATTGCTAAAATATGTTTTACAGTGTATACGCGAAAATTAGTTTTTACGTGCAGATGATACGCAGTTTTCGCATGCATTTGATACGCACCTTATTGCGTGTAATACACACGCACCCAACACCACTAATTCTACCCAAACGTATAACACATACGTACCCCACACCACTCCTAAACCTACCCTTAACAACCCATGCGTATCATATGCACGAAAAAACTCATTTTCGCGTATAAATAACACGATAAACACACTACGTCATATAGACACGTATTTAGTGTGATCGGGTTGAGTCTACTGTATGTACAAAAATTGTTTAAGCAATGCCCTAATTGGCTGGTAATGTTGTAGTTTTTTGTAAAAATTGAAAAAAAAATAAACATCTCTTCCCATGATATGACCAATATTTCAACTCCATTTAATTAGTGTTGACAAATGTTTACAGTATTCACAGTAAGTCCCATGCGGCTGCTGTTTGCAGTTTGATCTTCAATGCTTGTCATTGCTTGGACTCCTTCTCCTGACGTCTTTTGACATCGCTTTCATCCCTCCTTAAAGCATACAACATACAATTTGAGAGATCTCGCTGATAAACTGATGTTAGATTTACACATGTTCTTTAATGGGCACTTCCCTCTTTCCCGCTGTTTCATCAGAGCCGTGTACACTGATGAGATGGCAGTGTTTATGCGGCTCTCTCGTGCCGTGAATGCAGATCGTGAGCTCTCGTCCTCCAGAGAGGCAGCAGGCCTCTATTAGGACATCAATCAAATGCCAGGCCATGACGGCAAGCCCCAGTCCAAACGCTGTCTGGGAAAGAACGTTGAAAAAACGTTGCGGCTGTGTTTTTTCCTACATTCTGCTCATGGGATATGACTTTCACGTTTCCCTCTGTCTAATTTAAATTCAGATGGGTATGGATTGATAGATTAATGTGATGATGAGACAGTTCATTATGGTTACAGTTAACACCAGCACAATGATAGAATAAAGAAGTAGGCTGCGTTTACTCTGCAAATCTTAATGCACAGATATGATCTTTTGATCATATCCAATATTTGTTTGTCCTGCCTAATTGTGTTGACTTTAGACACAACTTACAATGTGACATGGTTGACCCTCGTGTTTTGAATTGCCGTACTAAATGTATTTACTTAATTCATGTTGGTGGCCATTATTATTTGCCAGCATGTATAAGGTAGAAACTGTCATAGATGTAGCATAAAATCTGACTGAGCGGCTATAGACTGGAAAATAACGGTAATTTTCATTTATTTTATCAATGGCTCGTTAGATCTAGAATTCTGCAGTGAAACAAAGTAGTGCGTATGATTAAATTTACTGAATTACATGTGAATTATCTCTGTGTGTCTGTACAGCGTCTTTATGTAATAGTAAAGCTTGTGATTTTAATTGCAAAAACAGTGAAGTTATCACCTTGTTGCTGAGAAATAATGGAGCTTTCAATAGCAAACTTGTTTTATTTATAAAATGCATGGGGAATAGACTGAAACCCAGTTTCAGTGCTCAAAACAAAAAGCTGTGAGTTTTTGTGCGAGCGCATACAGGCACGTCTGCAATATGACTTTAAAAATCTATTTTTGTGGGCAAACGTGTCGCTCTTGCCTTGTGGTGACTTGGAATTCCAAGGGGAATATGATATACATGTTTAGATGTAGATCAGATGTCCAGAAAAGTGATATGCATCTCTAGCGGCCCCTTGGATTTATTGATTAAAACGCAGAGAGTTTCAAACGGGTGTCAATTTATTTCTTCCTCTCAACGAGCACCATGCACCCTTAGGCATGTGCCGGTATCAAATTTTCATGCTGCGATTAATTGATTGAGCTTTTATCATGGTACACGGTATTATCACAATATTTTAAATGGACAAGAGAAACGGATGGATTGGGGGGGATGTAAAAAAACAAATAAAAACTAACAAATTAAACAGAAGAAATACTAAATGCTTCTATGTAGCTTTACAAATAATTTGCACATAAATAGTGTTAACATATTAATCATGTTTACACCCAATACAAACCATTTTAACATTTTAACTAATAACCAATATGCAATATGAAATGAAATATGTTTTTAAGCATTTATGACAAATAAAATAGCACATGCTTCATTTAAATGAAATACAATATATTATAATTGTTCACAGAAAGAATATATTGCTTTTATAGTGATGCCATGTGCAATTAACCCATAAACAAAGTAAGCGCTTTTCAAAATAAAAGCAGAACAGACAAGGTGACACTGTAGAACTACAATGTCTTATTAACATATAATACTGTGTATGAGAATATTAATGCAATTTATCAGACATTTACAGTATCTGATTAAAAAAATTATTTTTGTGTTTACACATGTGTAACAAATTCCGATCTGTGTCAGATGCAAGTTTAAAAAAAATCAGATTTTTTTTGTGCCAGTGTAAAGTGACATGTGAAGGTCAAGGTAACTCATTCCTGGAATTTGTCCTCTGCATTAAACCTATCCAAGTTAGTGTACACATTAAGAGTAGTGAGTAGTAAACACACACACACACACACACACACACACACACACACGGAGCAGTGGGCATTTTTTCTGTGGCGCCAAGGGAGCAATTGGGGGTTAGGTGTCTTGCTCAAGGGCACCTCAGTCATTTCCTGCTTGTATTAAGAATTGACCACGCAACCTTTGGGTTACCAGTCTGAGACTCTAACCATTAGGCCATGACTGCCCCCTAAACACAGCCGTAGAGAGTTAGCTGGCTGAAATTCTACCCTGTGAAACTACATTACCAGCAAATTAGGGCATTGCTTAAACTACTCCCAGTTGTAATAATTGTATTTAACTGCTCTATAGGATGTGGCCTATCATGACTTAAAATCATTTACACCCTGTGTTCATCATGAGATCAGGTTTGCTTATGGTTGGCTTTCTGTCACTCACATATAACTGTCGTTACTAACAGTTCCTGTACTATTTAGATTACTTTGCCGGTACTGACTGTAAAAGTTATTTTTGTACTTTCAGTGAAATGTAAATCTATTCGGGCATCTAGAGGTGTAGCTTCTTAAATATGCCTGGCAAGTTATCCATAATTTAAGTGATTTGGGAAAGTGAGTAAATATTTGTGGAATGGGGATATTTTCAGGTCTAAGAAAGAGCCCTCAGCTGCCCCAAGGAAAGACAAGAATATCTACTTCAGCTTGTAAGAATATAGAGCTGAATTTTACCCTGAGGGTATGGATTGTCCCTCTTTTATTTTCTGACAAATTATTGATTGCAGCATGTGATTTCGAATGCTAATATATACACACACCTTATCTGATCATAATCCTTATCTGATCATATACACAGTTCCAAATCTTCTGAAGTTGTTTTCTAGCTTTGTGTGAGGAACAGATTGAAAGTTTAACTGATTGAACAAATCATTTGGTAAACAATTTGAGAACCCAATCAGTTTATTGAAAAGAACCAACTCAAAAGAATGATTATTTCACTGATCCAGTTGTCAAATTCAACTCGCTCAATGATCCGGTCACAGCAGTTCTTGAGTAGATGAATATTTGGTCTGACATGCACACAACATCATATGGCTTCCAATAAAGAACACAAGATGCATAGAATTTTATTTATTTATTTACTTACTTATTTACTTACAGATGTGATGACTATGAGCTGTTGTTTTACGTAAAAGATCTGGTTGTTTTTTAGTTGTTTTTTTTACCTCCTATTGATACTTTTCCAGATGAAGAAATAAAACCGTTTATCTATGCTAATCTATCACCACCAAACAAGGGTGAAAACACAGACATCTGATCCCAGATGGACATTCAGGTTAGCCAATAAACTGCAACTACTCTCCTCTAAATTATTCATTTACTATGCATCTGGATGCATACAAAATTGGCTAAAATTCTTAAATGATTGTGATTCATAGGCATCATAAACACATTTAACATGTATAACCAAACAATCCACATAATATATGAGAAAACACTGCGTACACAATTTACTATACATTACTCTAAATGACTCACACACGTTAAGACATCCTAATGAGTTTGATGCAACTGTGACTCCGTTCCTACATTCAAAGAACTGAATTACCACGCAGTCATGCTTTTCTGTGTTCGCGATTGCTTTGCTCTGTCATGGCTTGTCTCTGTGCATTCCAAGCTCAAGTGCATTTAATGACCTGGCTGATGTGCTCGGGTGAGATTTCCATTTTTCTCCCACAGCGAACACCCTTTTGAGTGCCAGCTGGTGCCACTCATGCTGCCAGTCCTCACCTGGGCATCCTGGGATGCATAATGTTGCTCTGGCGTGCATCACACATTCGTTTTTTGGTCAGCTAGAGCTTTGGTTTCATTACCTCAATTTAGCAAGGGCTAATTAGCCACCTGATCCAACTGTGGCAAAAAGATGTCAGCTTATACTACAACTTTCATCGCAGACATTCCACACGCCTCGTGACGACACGTATTGTCTCTCGGGAGGCATTATGATCCCAATGAAATACTGGAAGTGAGGAAATTGCTATGCAGACAGTCACCACTTCTGATTTAGTAATATCATTGATATGATATATATATATATATATATATATATATATATATATATATATATATATTATAAATGTATGGATGTATATGTACACAATTTATCATATTTTTTACTTTTTTAATCCATATATTTCAGGTTTAAATTCAATTTTGAATCCAGGGATTTTCAATGTGTTCTCTGATGTTTGAACCCTATATAAGTCAACTAAATAACTTGCTGAAGCATCATTTTTGGTCCACCTTGAATATGTATTTTTAGAGAAGAGCCTCCTCCAGTCACTTATCTTAATCCTCTGATGGAGGGAAAGGTAGGAAGAAGGATAGAAATTCAGTATGCTCATCTGTTTCCCTAGATTACTTCACCTTGACAGAAAACATGAACAACAGTTTGTGATTCTTCTAGCTAAATGCAGCTTAATTTACATTTAAGATATACAACTGTTTGGGTAAACACAATACAGAAGTGCTTAAATTATACAAGATATTCTTAAAGAAGATTCGTGAAGAGAAGAATGTGTTATAAAATATAATTCTTATGATGCCTTATGCAACAATTGGAGTTGTTTATTTCTACATGTTTATTTCTACTGTTCTCTTCTCTCAGTGGGGAACATCCACAGCCAAGTACCAGAAAGTGGATATTGATAGAAAGCTATTATTCCAAACTTGCTGAACTACAGATGTTGTCATCAATCCTTTTATAATTTTGACTTAATCAAGCTCAGAAAGACATTCTACCCTTCTTTACTGAAAAAAAGTGCTGTCATTTAATTGTGATTGGGCCATGCAATTTTTTGTCTGTATAAAAGAAAGTATTTTAGCATTCAACAAAACATTACAAAAACAAGATTTAAGTAAGAAAAGATGGCCTGCTTTCTTTATGGTTTCCTGTTTTCCAACAGCTATGTGAAAGGTTGTGTAACCAGGTGAAAAGTTTCAAGAAATCTCAAAAAACATCCCAAGTATTTTTAGTCAAATCACTCCAGACTCCACACCAGCAGATGGGCTGCTCTTGAGCTTTTAATCAAACCCTGTGAAGAGAAAGAGACAGAAAATAAAAACAGTAGAGAAAAACATCAGACTAACTATTGCACTCATAAAAAGCAGATCCAGCTCAGAGTCTATCTGTCAATATATATATTTTATTAGAGTATGCCTGAGTAATAATGCAAGCAGTAGCAGCAGTCTCTATGGAAACACACATCAAATGACTGGGATAAGTGCAGCAGAGAAACACCTGTCTCCCTTAATAGGCTACACCAATTTTGACAGATTCGACTGTCTAGGACAGGTATAGTTTTTACTCACTATACTGTATGTTGTAATTAAAATTTCCAACAGTATGGGAGAGTAAGAGAGCAAAAGCTCTGTTACGATCCTCTGTATCTGTTTTGTGTGGGTTGTTTCTTTGTATTTTTTTGTGGCTTGAAGAGCTCCAGATTCCCCCTCCCGTCGACTGATCCCAAAATCTTCTTTTGATTATGTTCGTTTGTTTAACGGCTTCATACTTTTGTTAGTGCTGATTAAATTAGGTTATTCCTTACGTTTTGGTCCCACTTTATATGAAGTGGCTTTAAGTACTATGTACTTACATTGAAATTAATAATTTGATATAATGGACTTATTGTGTACATGCATGTCTTTACATTGTACTAATATTTTAAGAATACCAGCATGTAATTAATTACAGCTGTAATTCATTTATGTAATTAAATTTGTAATTACACAGTTGACCCTTACACCTTAACCCACCCTTATACCTACCCATACTACCACACCTGTCTCAATAGCAGCAAAAGTGTTTGACAATTCAACATGAACACAATATGTACATTGTACTTATTTTTCGATGTAAGTACATAGTACTTACATAGTAAAACAGGGAGGGTCCTTTGTAATTTAGTTTTTTCCCTGATTAGGTAATTTACACATTTTATTTTTAGTCTGTTGTTCATTATTTTGCCCTTGGGGCACCCTAAAGCCATGGCTCATTCATTTAATTACTTTTCCACTTATATATGAATTATATATATTTTTGTGGAACTTGTGTTTTGTTTCTTTGGTGATCTGTCGCCTGGGGCTGGATTCCTATTTACCAACTGGAAAAGGTCACATCAAGCCCTTCTTTATTGAACGGGATGTAACGGCTCCAATGAGGAAATACCGGCTGCATCTTTCATGGTCCTCCTGTTGACTGTGTGACTCTTCCATGTATCATGTGATCTGCCAGCCAGCCTTCATTCCTCTCATAAGCCTTACCATCTATCACTTCAGGTTAGACAGAGAAAGACCTCCACCTGCTCCCAATTTTTGAATCAATTGACACTCTATTTTACACTCTATCCCAAGAAATCAACTAGTGCTAAAACCCCCTTCAATGTGTCCTTTACAATTGATGTGGGTAACTTAATGTGGAAAAATTGTCTTTCTTTTAGCTTCTGTTAAAGCATGAACAGTGAATTTAATCCATGAATAAATGTCAAAACAGAAGCTGCCTAGAAATGTAAACACACACACACACACACATACACACTTTTCTCACTGCCACAGAAATGAAAAACTGTAATAAACAAAAAAGAAGTTTGATCAAGTTTTTAGTCATTTTTAGAGCAAAAAACTGAGTTAAAGTTGGGGTATGTGATTTCCAAAACGGCCGGCAGATTTTGAAAATACACAACTCAAACGGTCCTACCCTCTTTCCTCCAACGCTGGCCCTGACTCCTCCCATTCGAAGAACATGGACGCAATCATGCACGAGTGAAAACTCAGATGCGCGAGACTCTCTGGTCTTGGAAATGATTGGCTGGAGTTTTTCGAGTCCTGCACGTTCCACAGATGATTAAATTGATTAATTTTCATTTCAGTGTCTAACTCTCTCTAACAAAGGATTTGAAGTGATTTTGAAAAAATGGACAAAAAAGAGAATCACATACCCCACCTTTAAGGGTTTTGATTTGCATGCTTGTAGTCACAGCTCAGGAAAAAAAAGAAACATCAGCTTGTGATGTAAACTTGTCAGAATAGATCCCTTCCGATCTGGTTTAATCAGAATTGGACTGAAACTGTAAGATTATACAGCATTTGCGCATACTTGTATCGGACAGTCAGATCGACAGTGTTATTAACAAAAAAGGTTATTGTAAGAGTAGGTTTATCACTGAAAATTGTATCTTTGTCTTTTATCTTTGTAAAAAATACTATAGCAAACAGCTTTCTTACTTGACCACAATGCCGTTTTGCTTCGGAGGGTTGGGCAAAAGATACTCTTCCTTCCTATTCTTCCAAATGAATTGATGGAACGTCAGTTTTTTCCCCTCCGTTTGGCCTAAAACACTGTGTTCATAGTCATCCAGTTCGAAATGGAGATTATAAATCTATATTGTTCTGTTAGAATAGGTGGGTAATTATTATTATTTATTTATTTTTGCAAGGATTCATTTTGTGTCAGACTTTTGTCCAAAGGTTCAGAATATATTTAGACAGATGTCTGTCTTTATTTTATTATTTTATTTTACATAGCAATATAGCTCATGAAAAATCTCTAATAGATTCAGTTTTCATCATTCCTTTACAATTGAGTGGGAGAATGTGGTGCTGTAAAGAGTCATACAGCCATTACATTTAATAAAATAAACCAAGCAGATCATGCTGGTTTTAGGACCATATTGTGCTTTTCCACTGGATGATGAGTTGGAAGAGAAAATCTAAATTTGATTGTTCTCCAGTGTCTTGCATGAATCAGAACTGACATTTACATTTAATCATTTAGGACACTTGCATTCAAAATGACTTACAAATGAGGAAAAGCACAAGCAATATAAGCTAACAATATTAGCAGTAGCACTACACTGAATTTCAAGTGTAATTCAGAGTAGTACAAAAGCTAGAGCAGAAGTGTTGATATGGATAAGTAGAAAATAGAGAGGAAGAGAATTTGTTGTTGTTAATAGGGAGTTCTTTTATTTACGGCTACGGATTAATGGCTTGAATTGAAAATATGCTTTTCTTCACCATCATTTGTCGCCCAGACGTATTTGGAAAACCCTCCTTAAACCAAAAGAGAAGAAGATTAATAAGAGCATTTGATTTAGAATGTGGCCTAGTCTAATATGGTACTTTTAAAGCTTTAATGATCTTCACAGTATCTCAGCCTGAGAAAACTGAAGGTACAAAAACATCCTCTTTCAAATGCTTAATCGCATAGGCCTACTTGTATTCTCTTAAAATACATTCTCCACTTATCCACTTATACTTATACCGCTCCCCACAAAACAACAGCAACAACAAAAAACGGCTGACGATTTGCACTTGAAGCACATTTTCAGAAAGAATAAAAATAAAACACAAGTATTGAAAGAAGTATTTGACAAGGATCGATTGAATCTGATTTTTTTTATGACACACTCACAGACATACATCTTCTTTTATTCACTTCAGAACAAGATTCCTGCCTGTTTAGTTGACAGGGCACGTCTGCCTCAGACCAGTGGAACGGATTATAAGCCCCATGATGAGCCGTATTGATTGGCTGATGCTATCTGTCTATTAACTTAAGGTCGTGCTCTTCTCGCAGTATGGATGTGTTTCGTAATGAGCCAAACCTTGTGAGCTAATGGATCATTTTTGCTCAAGAAAGGATTTGGACTTCATGGGCAACCTGGAAATTTTAAACTTGTGATTTCCATGTAGATATAATTTTATATATATATATATATACAAGTGTTGTTGTTTTTGTGAGACTATACAATTTGAAGTTAACTAAGGAGGAATAATTTGTTTCAAATATTTATGTTTGATCTGAAACTGATCTAATTGGACACAAATCAGTTCACCAATTAGTTTGTTTGAAAAAGCCTGAAGGAAAAATTTTAATAAATTTATCTCAGTGGATTTGCCCTATATACACAAAGACAGAAATGGAAGAGAAATGTTACAGAGAATAAAACATTTAATTGATGGCAGTTGATGTTAAGGAGTGAAAATGTTGAAGTAATCTAGCAACCTGACAAAAACTGTAGCGTACTATCTTGCCCATGAATGATTATTTTCTCATCGGTTCACTGCTAAAGGTTAGGTCAAAGCATATGAGGCATTTCAAGAAAGAGCTTATTATGACAGCGTGCCATGAATCATAGGCTTTAAAATATCTCACAGATGACACTGTTGTTGTTTACCTGCTGCAAATCTTTTATTTATTTATTTATTTATTTATATATATATACACACACACACACACGCAAACAAACAATGGTGGGCCAAACAGGAAATAATCATGAATATGTAGTTACAAATCTGAATAATGCAAATCCGAATAGATAGTTATAAGTCTGAATTTATTGTTATACGTATATGTATAAATCCTGAATAAATAAATGCATATATTGTCTGCATAGGGCCTGAATTTTAGCACAGAACTGTGGGTATTGCTCATAATGGATCACACTCACAGTATAGTATAAGAAGAAAATCGTTACCTGACATTTCTGGGTTATAGAAATGCTAGAAGTACACCCACATTATGCACTTCACTTTTCCGTGTAATGTGAAGTGGTGTGTCTCATTTTGACTGGTGCATTGTGGTATCTTATGATGTGTTCAAGCTAGTCTCAAACCTCAGGTAAACTATAATCAAAAGAGTGACTTTTTTTTCCAACATAAAACACATACTGCAGCATGTTAATAAAGGCAGGGATAAAAGAATGACACCTTACACTGAGGAACCTCTGTTTTTGATGTGGAAACTCTGACTGTTTTTATATTCATTGCTTAGATAGATATTCACGTTGAATAATTTATATTTGTATATTAACAAGCCGTGGAATCTTAATTTCTGAAATAGTTTAAATGATTTACAATTCCTGACAAGTTGATTTACAAGTTGAATGTTTAACCTTACTTTACCTTTTAAAATTTATTTCGGATTTATATGATGATGGTCAACTTTTATTCTTATATTATTATATGCCCCCCTAAGGGAACACTAATTCAAAGAAGAAAGATATTTATTCTTTCTCTGGAAAAAATGCATTCCTGCTCACAAACCGAGAAAGTAGGTGGTTAATTCCACCTGTTGTTTAACTGTAGACTTTGAACATGCTTTTGTTAAGTTAAGTGGTTTGTTGTTATGAGATATTGTCCTCATTTAAAGTGCAGAGCAATTAGATTTTGTTTATGGAGAAGATGTGTTTGACAACTAGCCTGTACGTCAATCTGTCTTGCAAACCATTTTGCAAACCCTTTTGGATTTTTGATTTCACAATGAAATGCATTTATAAATAACTTTAGCAAAATAAAAAAAACTGCACTTTTGACCTTTCCCCACCTAATTATAAAAGACAAACTTTAAAAAAAAAATAGTGGCAAGATTAATTTCACTTTTGTGACTTCTGGACATTTGTGACCTTTGTAATAACTATAACAAGAACTGCAGCACTTGCAGAATGGCAGAGTTAAAGGTTTTCTTGAGAGTGAATTAGTCCACAGTCAATGTGGCCAAATCAGCATAAAACCATACAGTTAAGGTGAGGTATCTAACACATCTAAATTGATTCACTTACATGTGTCAGGGTTATGTTTTGTTCATGTCTGAGTTTCACATGTTCCTTTGTTCAGTTTCCCGCCTTTGTTCAGTTTCCATGGTTACCGTCATTATTAGTTCATTGGTTTTAGCTGTGTGTCATTTATTAGCTCATTTCAGTTTGTTATTTAAGCCTCACCCTTGCCTTCACTCTTTGTCCAGTCTCTGTTATGTTGAGATGTGTTTGCATTGCCTGTTCACTTGCTTTTTGAGTAAGAATTAAACTTATTAGTGTTTTGTGAAAAGAGATTCTTCTGTCGTTCCGCTTCTCCGCATGTCTAGCTATAGACGGCTGTACATGTTTAAATGGAACCTCAATTGGAACTGGCCAATTTGGAACACTCTACATTTATCTACTCTACACTGCTGAACCTTTAAATAATTACTTTTCAATTAATTATATTCTTAATAAAGTCTTTACAGTGCATTATGGCTTTGTTCATTTTGGACCAACGCCGTAGCTTTTATTACACAGGCCAAAATTCTTCCAGTTACTCTTTTATTTCTATAGTCCACTTTAGACATTCTACTAACTGTAATTACATGTCAACTGACTCTCATTAGAGTATTAGTAAACTGTTAGGTTAAGTTGACATGTACTTGTAACGTTAGAATGTGTGTTGGGGTATAAAGTGTTAGTAGATATTAAGCAGACAGTCTACTAATACTCTAATGACTGACAGTTGACATGTACTTGCAAAGATACTTATAGTACAATGTCTAAAGTGCACTATCCAAATGAAGTGTTACCTTGTTTCCTTGTTGCAATCACTTTTGTTGTTTTATTCTCCTTTATTCAGGCGTCCCCATTAAAATGCCTTAGAAGTTGTGCTGTAAACACAAGACCCAGACTGTCCCTAGTGAGTTCACTCTGCTCTTTTCTCTGCATTCTCACTCACCAATCACTATCTTCTTATCCTCTTTCTTTTGTTCTGTGAAGAATGAGCTAACGGTTTCTTTCGTGTTGCTGAGTGATCATGGAGAACCTAAAGAATATGAACTGAACATTTACTGTCAGGTTTGTTTTCTCTTAATACGTCTCTGTTCCTCTCCATTTGTAATATTCATCCTCGCTGATAATCACATAAATCAATATTTGCAGAATGCAGAGAAAAGCTCCCAAAGATAATTAAATATGATTTAAGACATTGCTTTATTGTGGCAGATAAGTCAAATCAATTACATTAGAAATATTACAAAGAGTGATTTTAGAATTATTTTTTTAATTAGATAATTTTTGTATATTTCAAATCAAGCCTATCACATGGTCTACAGTATTTTAATTAATGGACAAATAAATAGTATTTATCTGTATTTTACATTTCTAAAAGTTCAACACTATACATTTTATATTTCATATTGGTGTACAGAAGTTCATAACATTAAGTTACAATCTGTCATCTTTGTTTCTGCAAATGAACTAGGTATTGCGTGGTTAAAGAATAAAACACAAAAATCCCTATGGAAGAATATTGCACAGACTGTAGGTGGGTCTGACTATCACCAGTGTGGATATAGCATGTGTTTTGAAAACACAATGTGCACAATACACACACACACACAAGTTTACCAGATGCAGAGCTTATGTTAGATGCTCAGCCTGTCAAAACCCAGTCAAAAAGAATGTGAATACGTCAACAGTCTCTGTGTGCCATGTAACGCAACAAAGAGCTGCATTGCAGAATATCTTTTGTTAAAGTATAGCTAACTTCCTTTCAGTGTCATGTTCAAATTCTAAGCAACCTCAGTTTCTTTAGTTTCTAAAATTGGAAACAATGTTCAGCAAGCATGCACTTCATTTAATGTAGTAGCCTACACTTAAAATATAGTGGACATGAGCTTAAAAGGCTTATAATTAGAATGGAAATCAAAATGAACTGTGTATAATAACCCACTGGTTTCAAGTGCATTTTATAGGTTAAAAGGAATGCCTTGAGGTCTTAAGTTCAGGTATAGTCACAGCAGCGACATAGAGACTTGTGTTAACGTTAGTCAGTTTCTATGACAACCCCTCGCCTCTTTTGGCCTTTTCCTTCAGCCATTTCATTTCATGGGTTCTTTCACAGTTACAAATTATTAATAACCCCTATTTTTCAGATGCTGATTGGATAGATGGGCTCTATTTGTCACATAGCACTATCACTTGAGAGACAGGCTACAGTGATGTCTCTACAGACCACCATGGTGCCAATGGTGCGCCATTCAGAACTGAACTGAGAAAGCCTTTTGATGGAAATTAAAATTGAATTGAGGTAGCAAACAAGATCCAGAATTGCAATTTGTATTTCAGAACATAGAATTTAAATGCAATGAAGTCCAAAAATAAAATAGTTTTTAATGATACATTTTTCATACTTTTTTAGTTATATATATGCAGGTATCCATAATATACTCAACATATGGCTACATCAAGAAACATAAGATGAAGTTTTGTATTAAGATTTTAAATGTTACCTTGAAAGTGTAGAGATCATTTAAATTTATGTCAAATTAACTAAAATGCTCTAATATACTCAATATATCATATAATCAATGGATTCAAATTTACATTTAATTTTAAATAATATTTAAGTATAATTTGTATTATTATATATTATTGTATATGAAAATAATGTGGTAGATATTTTAAATCAATTTCGATGGCTGTTATTTTATTATTTAACAAAGTTGTTTACACCACACTCTTTCTCCGGTGCATAGATCTATATAACTCACACGCAAACATTTAAAAAGACTAAATTAAAGGTTTAATGTGTGTTATTAATCATGTGGGGAAAAATACACATGGTGACGTGATTAACAAAAATAGTAAAAGTTTTGATTTTTGAGTGTGAATCGCCATTTCTATTCTATTATTATTATTATTATTATTGACAGTATTAAAGTTATTACTTCAGTATCATTAGATTTTGCCTAGAGTGAGAATTTTCATCTCAGTTTTTGACATGATTTGCCTGGAACGGGGTCTTACCAGCAGTGTTGGGGTAACATTACTTTTAAATTTACAACAAAATAACTGAGCTACTTTTTCAAATAAGTAACACAAGTTACCCATTTATTGACTGACAGCTCTCCTGTCCCCATGTTGAGAGAAATCGTGTGAAAGGTGCAGAGGGGTTGTGTGCACTGTTACATGACTATTATTGTAATTCTAGACTAAATGTGCGCATTTGCTCAACTATCTTGCACAAAAACCGATTCAGTGCTCCTAAAAATGAAGAAAAAGAGAAAAAAACCAGGCAAATGAAACTCAGGTTATTACGCTAACCTGCAATAATTAAATATGTTAAATTATGTTAAATAACCAGCTACTTTATGTATTTAATCTCATTTTATTAACCAATGTGTTTGCTGCTGACCTTCACTGATCCGATTCAACTATACTAACAAGCAAAAATAACTTTAGATAAACATCACACTTGTGCTTTTCCCTGAAGGAAGATTCTCCTGCTCAATCCAGAATGGCAGCACAGCTGAAAGGTGTGTTTGAACTGCGCCCCCTACAAGTATGAATCATTTTTTTCTTTTGCATTTACACTTTTTGTCTGAAAGGGCCTTTACATTGTCCAAAACTAGAACTTTTGTTTTTTGTTATTAAAACGCATTCATTTCCATAAAAAGTAATTAAGTAACACAAAGTTTTTTTTACGGAATATTGTAATGCATTACTTTTACCCGACACTGCTTCCCTGTGAGTGATAAGAGGGAAATAGAAAACCTGGAGTGGAGATAAGGAAAGGAAACAGTGTTGGAATTGGCAGAGCAAAAATATATATAAGATACAATTGGCCAAATCTGGAAAGTCAGTTACTGAAAATCAACTTAAAATTCAACTCATGAATTGAAAGGAAACCAGTTCTTAAATTCAATATTTCACTGAACATGCTACAGAATGGGATTCATCATTAGGGGAATATTGCTAATCCTGTGGGTTGCAGACATAAGAAGCTTCTGTCACTATTTGCTTGTTAAACCAACCCAGATGTGTGGTAGGGGGCCACTGATGCCAAATTAAAACTCTCTTTCTCTGCCTCTTTCATTTTGGATCATTCTTAGATATGAGACAACAGTGCTACGGTTGCATTAAATAAATAACATTCATTTTAGCATTTGCAGCCATGTTTGTCTGAACTAACACAAGAGGTCTGGAAATAAGTATGATGAATACATTGCAAATGGGACTCTGACTATGAGATATCGAGCGTCAGATTGTTTGTTTTTGGTGCCAGAGGCTGGAGTATAGCACTAATAGAGCTGAAATTGTTGCTAAATAAAAGAGCATGCAAGTGTCAAAACACAAACAGTAAACATAGGACACAAAGGATTGTTTTGGTGGAGTAAGATTCTGGCTCGTGTGCAGAATCTGTCTGGAAGCAGCTCAAAGATCAAATGTTTTTAGCAGATTTAGGCAGCTGGTCAAATGCACTGGTGAATCAGGAAATTAATTCTGATGTTATCTGAGGGCAACTCTATTTCTGCCCAGAAACAGAGACTCTGGCTACTAAGAAAAAATGCTACAGTAAATTACATTATCGTAGTATATTTATGAAAAAACATTGCCTTCTACTGTAGAATACTGTTACAAATCTGTTTTATGCAAGTACAATGTATGAATTACTTGTCATTTAAGCATTACGGGAAACTTAGAAGTCAATTTGCACTGGGATTTTTGGTACATTTCAGATAGGTTGGTATGTTAATATTATATAATTGAATGATGTATACAATAACGAACTGTAAAATATACAGTTGCGTAATGACTAGTCTCGCATAGCCCGACTGACAGACTTGATAGCAGCTTCCATTGGCCATAGACCACCCAGAGGCAATGTGACTGACAAGCAAAGTTTGTTTTGTTCAGCATCTTGTGTATCTCCCTACAATAACATGTAAAGCTCTTGGACGTGTTTTAAAGCATACTTTTGTAAATAGAGCATTTAGTGTATCCTGATAATTGTCATGCGCTTATTGTCATGACGGCATTCTTTTTCCATGAGGTGGTTTGACGTAACGGCAGATTTGTTTCCAGGTGGACTGTTAACGAATGCGACACACAAGTCTCCCAGAAATCCTGTAGAATTCAACCAATCAGATGACGACTCTAAAACTCTCAATTCTGTGTGCCAAATGCATCAGACGTTCAGCCAACGGTCCTTGAGCTTGATGTCTGAGGCGGAGACTGAGACTACCAAATGCCAGATCCTAATACCTGAAACAGTGTCACTGTGTAGTTAGCATAACAGTTCTGACAACCAGCTCTGTCAGTGTTTCACTGTAAATTGCTGGCATATGTTTTTTGTAGTTTAAAACATCAGATGCTGCAGAGAAATACTATGGAAGCTTGTTTCCGCCACAGAATAAAAAATAAATGCGTGATATAAAGTCTCAATTGCGAGTTATAAAGTCAGAATTGCGTGATATAAAGTTGCAATTGTGTGTTATATAGTCAGAATTGTGAGATATAAACTCTCAATTGCGAGAAATAAATTAGCAATTCTGACTTTTTTTCTCAGAATTGCATGTTTGTAAAAAACACGCAATTGGGAGATATCAAGTCAGAATTACCTGTTATAAAGTCAGAATTGTGAGAGAAAAAAATGTCTTTTTTTCCTTAAAATTGGAGAAAAGATGTCAGAATTGTGAGATATAAAATCGCAATTGTGTGTTAAAAAGTCAGAATAACAAGTTTATTTCTTTCAATTGTGAGTTTATAACACGCAAATGCGACTTTATATCACTTAGATATATAATTGTGAGATAAAAAAAAGTCACTCTTATCTTTTAAAATGTTTTATTTTGTGCCAGAAATAAGCTCATGTATTACACAGCCCTCTGGAATGCTTGATTCTGATTGGTCAATCACAGTCTTTTGATCATCATGTACAGGAAAGTCTGAAAGATAAAGCACAACGTGTCAAAACAATATGAAGGTTTGTATCATATTTGGAGGACGCTCTTGTCTCGAAATAATAAGCTTATCAGTGGATCATCAGCATATTGGCTTTTCAGATATAATTATTTATGATCTTGTTTCTGTTGTGTTCTATTCATGCTGAAATCAGAAAGTGCTACAGTAGGTAGCCTAGGTATAATGCCTGTTGTTCCTTTGAGGTTACTTATCAAGTAATGCTAAATTGTTTGAGCAGCTAAATACACAAAGTAATATCATGATAAACATCAGCTTTGCAAGTCAATGAGGAGTCTGTGAAATTGTGATTTGGGGATTTTCAACTTTGAATGTATCTTGATTTCCACCGGTGAGAGCAACATCCGCTTTATCTGAGGCTTGAATTTCTGAGGCTTTGACTGCGCCCTTCAGAGAGAGCCCTCCGTGTTCTCTGACCTTCAAAATTAAACAGTTCCTATAACATTCTGATCTCTCTCTCTCTCTCTCTCACACACACACACGCACACACACACTAGTTGTAATCGCTGTCCTTTTGAGAAACATGAATCATCAAAGAGAAACATTTTGACTTTCTTGCTCGGGTTGGGTCTATCCTTGTGAATACTGCTGCCTTACACTCTGTAATCTCTTCAATTCTTTATTTAATAGAGGCCAATTGTTTGTGTTCCATAAATGAGATAATGAATTATTGAGAGATCAAAGTACAATGAGGCTCCTTTCAGAGTGGAAATTGAGTGCTTAGCATATTGACATTTATCATGAATAACGCCATTCTCAACACTCACAGTCGGTCATTAGTTTCTTTAAATTTTTCATTATTTTATCTTATTAATATTACATGCAGCATGAAACAACATTATAGTAACTTTACACATAATCAGACTCACCTTTTGAAAACAACTGATTTTTTTTTTGTTTTTGTTTTTTTGCTAGCAGATATTTTCTAGCATTCAAAGGTTTGGGTTCAATAATAAGAAAGAAGTCTTTAAAATAATAAGATATAATAAAATATAAAATATGCAATTATTTTATTAAATAAGTATTTTCTATTTAAATATATTTTAAAATGTAATTTATTCTTGTGATGACAATTCTAAATCATTCTATTATACTGATTTGGTGCTCAAGAAATATTTCTTATTATCAATGTTGAAAATAGTCTAAATATTTTTGTGGGAAAACATGATACTTTTATCACAGTATTTTTTCAAAGAACAGTATTTATTTGATTTTTTTTGTAACAATTTAAAATGCATTATATATTCATTTCTTTAATGTATATATAATGTACTGCTAATCTATTTCTGAACTAATTGTACTAATCTGTTGTTTTTTTATTCTGATGGCAGTCTTCAGTGTTTTCCTCTCTTGAAGGATAGCTTTTAAGATTCAGTGTGACTTATTTCAATAGCACTTCACTAAATAATAAACAGAAATTGTCACACTGCCACTGCTGCTCCCAAAAATCAATTAATTAAAATATACAACGTTTCAACCCGACGGTAAAGATCCTCCTGACGAAACTTTGGGTTGAAACATTGTGTATTTTAATAAATGGATTTTTGGGAGCAGAAATGGCAGTGTGCCGATTTTTGTTTATTCTTTAGTGAAGTGCTTTATCTGATCGTGCACCTGCCTAAAGTTTTTGGATGTGCGCATATTTTTTTTTTTTATTACAATAGTAGCCATATGATCATGTCATAGGGTATTTACTGGACCAAACTGCAAATCTAAGAATGAAAAGAGGTATCCGAGATGATTCAGATGCTCCAATATTTCTCCAGTTCTGATATTTCCAGCATTTTCCCGTGTTTAGAAGGGTCAGGGCAGGGGAAGATTTTAAGGGGATGAGGCATCCAGACAGCTGCCCAGTACTGGGCACAAGTCCTTCCTCTATCCCACTTCAAGTGCTATTCTCAAAATTGTCAGTCTGTGTGGACAGATGACTGCCAGAAATCTTTTGTTTGGATTTTGAGGATGTGTTTTCTATTTTTCCCACCCACCTCTAAATGCTCTTTGTGCCACTAATACTCTGATTTGCTGGTATTTTGCAGCCTTGTTTGTGAGGCAAATCCCTTCTATTGTTGGGGAATCCAGCACAGATGGCAGATGGTGTTTGTACTGGTTCACTGAAAGCCATGTCACAGATTTTCAGTGTGTTTTTAGAAGTCTGACCCAATGAATGAGTCCAAAGTGAATGACATAAATCAGCAGGGCGTCTCACAACGTTAAAGGTGTGGAAGAGAAACCTAATAAATCTGATAAATCTGGTCCACCGATAAGTAAACCTATAGCCACAGGCGTAACTATCGGTAAGCAGTACGCGGTTGCTCATGGGCCCGGACCAATCAGGGGCCCGCGTGACTGGAAGATATTGATTGACAGCCGGGCCCCCCATCACATTTTACTACTTTTAGTCTGATCGCATTTTACTTTATCGTGAATTTATTTGAATAAATAATGACAACAACATATTTTACTGATCATTAAATACATGTGTGAAACGAACAATGATGGATTTTAGTGTAATTTGTCTGGGGAATCCCCGGGTCGGTAAGTGAACATGCCTATTTCGTGCAAAACAGTAAAAATGTTGAACTTGAGACAATATTTCAAACAACTTTGCACAGAGGAAACCCCGTAAAATGCAGCTATAATGTAAGTGAGCATCTTTTTTTATGTATTTGGACCTATGCCTGTATGTGTAGTCATAGCAGTGAGTATACAATGTGTTATACACTGTAAAAAAACTTAACTCATTATTTTGTGTTATCTTTTTGCATGTTTTTTTTTTAGTTTAACTAACTTATTTCGATAAGTTGAGGACAAGAAAATTTAAAATGTCTTGTTGTCTGGACAATCTAGTTATCTCTACACAAAAAAATAAGTTGAAATAACTAAATTGCTAAAATATTTTTTACAATGTAGTGTGCCGTCACCAGCAGTGTTTTTTCATGTCTTATGGTGCGCATTCACCAGTGTTTTTTGTTGTTGTGGTGGTGCACGGCTACTCAATTCTAATTCTACTCCTGATTTTGTCAGTCATCTCATCTCTTATATGCTGTGTCTCTATGATCCTATCCTGTCCTAGTCATGGTAGCCTACCCGTGGACATTGCGTCATCACGTGCTGTAGTAGGGGGGCCCGCCTTGATAATCCTGCATAAGGGCCCGGTGTTGACTCGTTACGCCACTGCCTATAGCTATTGATTATCGGTTGTTATAAGCCCAGATATTCCATACTGATGAATCCTTAGAATATTGAAAAGGGATGGCCAACTTAGGTCCTGCAGAGTTTATCTCCAGCCATGATAAAACCTAGTAATCTAGTAATCCTGAAGACATTGATTAGCTGGTTCAGGTGTGTTTGTTAGGGTTGGCGCTAAACTCTGCAGGACAGTGGCCCTCCAGGACCAAAGTTGACCTATAGAAAGTCAGCAAATTCAGTTGTGACAGTAAAAGTCAGTCATTTGGATTTATTTTCATTTATTTTTTTACTCACCTTTTCTTGTTAGCTTAGACCAACAAGATATAGTCATATAGTCCAGGATATACCTGGCCTGTATAAAACCACATTAATCCACACACCTGCTCGCTCTCTTTTTCTGTGGAGGGTCTAAACGGAGACTGGCAGCTGGTGAGTCATGCCGAACTAAAACTACTTTACCTGTTAAAGGCCTCAAGGGTTTGTTGAATCCAAGCTAAAGACAAAGAAAATGATTTTGCCATATCATCCGCCGCTCAGATCCACCTGCCGCCTCCTGAGAAGATAGACGTTTTTTTGTTTGTTTTCTCTATATATTTCTCTCCCTCCCTCCTACCTGTAGAAGTACAAAGTTGTGAAGATGTGTTGCCTCAGCCAC
Organism: Semotilus atromaculatus; assembly: GCA_031834385.1. Classification (NCBI taxonomy): domain Eukaryota; kingdom Metazoa; phylum Chordata; class Actinopteri; order Cypriniformes; family Leuciscidae; genus Semotilus; species Semotilus atromaculatus. The sequence goes on along the minus strand of JAULUF010000052.1, from coordinate 7,593,956 downwards.
ATCTTTCTTTCCCCTTTTCTCCTGTGCCATCCTACACAAAATATACAGTAAAATATAGATAGAAACCATATTTAAACCCATATTCTTAAGCTGAATGCTGATTCATAACATGACATTTTAGTAGACATTTTGCATGATTTCCATTAATCACTGTTCAAAGAAGTTGTAATGAGATATTACATTAAACACCAAAATAAATAAATAACAGTACGGTAGCTGAAAAATCACAATAAAGTTCTTTACATTCAGGTCTTATTCCTCAAGTCCCTGGTGAGAGTTCCTCTCGGATGTAGCATTCGAGAGCTGATGGGACTCAGGCAATTGCCAGCTCAATATAAAGCTTGAATGATCTCAGTCAGTTTACCTTTGATACAAGCATTTTCAAAGCATCTGTGCCTCGTACACTGGTCCTTCTTGTCCTCCACAACTACACAGACCTTTGCTAAGCAAGAACAGCCAAGGGGAGGTGACAAAAGCAAACTGAGTAACAAATAATGGGAACTGTAAGAGCTGCTGGATACAGAAGAGGAAAGTGTGTTTAGTGGCTGTGCACATCTAAAAAATAAAGGTTGCAAAAGGGGGATTTCACAGAGGTGCCATAGAAGAATCATTTTTGGCTCCCCAAAGAACCTTTCAGCGAGCAGGTCTTACAAAGGACCTTGTTTTTCTTAGTGTGAGACATATTTTAATAATATAAAGAAACTTTTTTTTCAAAATGAAGAAACCTTTGTACAATGGAAAGGTTCCAATGTAAAGTTTCTTGACTGAATTGAAATTCTTTAAAAGGTGTTCCTTTCAAATTAATCTGTTACAGAAAAGAAAAGATAGAAAAGAAAAAAGAAAGAGAAAAAGAAAAGCTAGTGCATTGCAATGCTCAGCAATAGTAGTATAATTATATGATTTAGTGTGCCATGATACCTTTTTGTAAGGAAGAAAACTGAAGTTTTGGTAGTTTTTGCCGAATATCTTTCCCACCTTCAAGGCTTTTAAATCTGGTGCAAAAGATTCATTCAAACTTGTGTTGCAATTTGTAACAAAACACCTGAGAGCCAATATGATATCACTAACTTCAAAATGGTAATAAACAATATTAGGGTGGAGGGGACATTTTTCAAGGACAAGTAATAATTATTTAAATGTACCACACAGAGCTATTGTATGGCTTTCTAAAGGTTACAAATAGATTGGACTACTTTTATGGAACTCATGCAAAATGTAGGGAAAATCATACAGGTTTTAAAAGAGCAAGTTTTTAAACAGCATAACAGTGAGTAAAAGTTTAAAAGACAGCACCAGAGCTTCCTTCATTTGAAAAATTATTGATAAAACTAAATTTTGGTTTGTTAAGATTTGTTAATGCATAATATCAGACCTACAAACTCACAAGAGGTGAAAAAGTTGACATGTTTCTGAAATAAATCCTTGTAATTGATGTAAACTGAGCCCAACATTATTATAATATTAAAGGTTAAAATTAAGTTTTTATGATAACGTTGGTACAATGCAGTTTTAATTAAATAATTATGCTTCTACAAAAATGTTACCAGTATCAGTATCGGGCCCGATTCTGCTCTTGTGTACTCATGTACTCATGCTCCGATACCAAAAACCGATACCACGCAGTGTGTACAGTACAGTGCTTGTAACAAAGAAACACAGACAACAGAGTAAACAGAGCAGAATATATCAGAGAAGGATGAAGTACATAAGAGGGTTAAAGAAACATCCCTTTTTCGCAGACATTGCTGGAAAGTTTGTAGTTCGGTTAGATATAGCAATAGCAAAGAAAGTAAAATGAGGAGCATATTACTAACGTTAACTGACAATTACGTTCACTCAGCACACATGCGTAATTTAAGTTAAACCTAAATCGTATGTGCAAATAAAACCATGAACTGTTACGTGATTTACGTATAACAAATGGTTCCCTACATTATTACAGGAAGGTGGTACAGTAATTTCATGACGTTTTCAAGAGATTTTCTGTGCGCAAACATCCGAAGCGCGCGCCCCCAAAGCTGCCTCTCAGAGAGCATGTGAATAGCCCATTAAATCGAGTTGTCTTTCATGTCGTCTTGTGCTTTAATTGACAAATTTGCACAAAATGACGTCAAAATTTAAACATTTGAAAAGAAACACATGTGTAACAGTATGTTGGATATGTGCAGCTCTTAAAGTGACAGCAGCATATAAACCTACTGCTGTCTTTGTCCTCAATGTCCAACAAAAGACCGGTTGATCCCTGCTGGAGCAGCTCTACATTTTTTTTACTGTGCTATTAAACTAAAGAAAAAATATGAAATGAACAGTGAAAGTACAATACAGTTTAACAGGCTTAATTAGGCATGAAAATAACTGAAGGAAATATCTTTTGGCTAAGCCAACTAATTTGATTCATATTTTTTTTATTTCTCTGTCTAATATTTTTTATTATTATTAAAAATGCAATGAAAATGCAGGTATCGGTACTCTGTATCGACAAGTACTCAAATAAAACGATCATATTGGACTCATTCAAAAGGAAAAAAGTGGTATTGGTGCATCCCTAGAAACATTTAAATGGTGGCTATCATAAAACGTATTTATTAAAAAAATATTGAAGAGCAGGTTAAAGCTGTAGTCCGTAACTTTTTTGGGTTAAAAATAGAAAAATTAAAACAAAAACAAAAATTAAAAAGCAAGTACATAACTAGCCAGTGTTCAAAACTATCTGCTTGCCATAATAGCTCGATTCAAAACAGTATGCTTGTAATAATATTTTTTATTCCAGTGGTACTGGTGGATTTCCGCGGGAAATTCGAGCATGTCTTTGCGTCATTACGTCACATCATTCTGTACACATAAAGAAGGTGTCTCAGCTAGTAGGCTATATCGCGTATGAGGATGTTGGAGGTGGAGAATTATAGCCTTTTCTCACAGCACTTGATATAATTGAACTTTTCAATTTGTAATGTAAACCTTTATTGTCACTTAGTCACAAGTACCAGCGAAATCGGCCGCGGATTGACCGTGATGACCGCGGATGGCGGATCCAGTAAGGTTCAAATGACAATCACCAGTGACGACTGAAGATTCACCCGTTTTAAAATGCAAAAGACTTCGGAGTGACTACAGAAAAAAAGAGACTGCAACCGGCGCCGGCCCATGCGAAAACAAGGATCGTAAGGGCTTTTAAAAGGTAGCGTGAACTCCGTGTTTTAAAGGGGTTCAAAAACGGCTGTTTTTTTTCTGCTGGACAGGTAAGCCATTTCAATGGTTCGTTATGTAACAGTAGCACACTTGTTTGCTTAATGGAGTTATGGAGTACTGAATTACAGGTAGCCCTAATACACATTAAATGTCATGTAATGCTGATGTTGTTAACATTAACATTTGAGAACAAAGTATAATTTCCACGGTTTGACGTGATATAAGCGATCGATAGATTTAATCAGCGCGATTTACTACAATGCTTTTTCCCCCTTAGCTAGTCAGAACAAAAGTAGATGTTAATTACTTGTTCAGAAGACAATTTCCAGTGAAAATTCTTATGTTGGTCATACTTTCAAAAAGTAGAATCTGTGATTCTGAAAGCCAGTATCCACACCAGCGCGGCGACTGACAGCACATTCTACTCAAAACATTGGATTAATCCGCGCTGTGCCGAGGCACAACCCACGTAAAGTCGATAATTCCAAAAATAACTGCAATTGCAGATTTCGAACAGAGATGGCGACAAAGAGGAAAAGCTACGAACTCCAGCTTTAAGTAAAATCTAATGAATATGCAATATAGTGCATTTCTTTATCAAAATGCTCCTCATAAGCTCACTTTTCTTGCTGACTAATGAGTTTTTGGTCATTGAATGGGTTTTCTGAGGTAATGTAATAAACATGGTTCATTGTAGGGATGCAACGGTACACGCTAAAATCCCGGACCGTTCGGTCAGCCCTGCACGGGACAATCTACCCTCGTGTCCCGCGGGACTTCGGTTTTGCCATTGAGATCGCGCTGATCCTTTTAGTTTTTGCTTTACACACGCCTTCAGGTGCGTTTGCCTGTCCAGGCAGACGAAAGCCCGCCCCCGCAAGTTAATGTGTCCAATCAATCACTGTTGTGCACCCACACGCAAACTTCTGTCACTCACTGGCTCGTATTACTAGCAGGGCTCTCGTCTCAAGTGTCACGCATTGAGCGTGACAGTCACTCATTTCGGTCTTTTGTCACGCTCTCCCGCCACACATTGTATTTCTCACGCTGAAAAACTATTTGTAATATATTTAATATGCCGCAGCGCCCAAAACTCTCAAGAGTAGAACCGGCAGGAATCAATCGAGTCTGGATTCGTCTGGTGTTGTTAGCCAATCAGAAAATAGCACTATTGTGTCTGGGTAAGATTTAACGCAACAACCAATGACACCCCGATAATAATATTTTTTTATTATATTATTTTGCTCTGCTTTTTTTTATTCAAACCACAAGCTAATTTGTTTGTTTAAAGGTAAAAGTGCACTTTTTCTTTCACATTGATCACTTCATATACCAGTTATCAAAGTTTGGAATTGGGATCCACTTAAATATTCTAAAGTGTGTTTGTTTACATTTTGTATTTCATAAGTGGTAGTTGAAGAGGTTGTATTACTTAGTGTTGTTCAGTACAGACTAGAGTGTTAATTTATTCCATACACATTGATGTTCTTCCTACTGTGACATTCTGTTTATGCTCATAAGAAAAATAAAACATATTTTTGGGATGAAATAGCCGTCTCTTTCTGCACAAAACATGTACCGAAACCGAACAGAGACCGTGGCCCAAAAACCGAGGTACGGACCGTACCGTGGGCTATCTGTACCGTTGCACCCCTAGTTTATTGTCCTTGTGTATTGCTCAACACAACAACTAAAAATAAAAACAACCAAAACTTGGTTGTAAAGTTTTAAAATACAAATTTAAAAGAGAGAATAGCCTAATATAATAAAAGGGATGAACCACATATCAAATTTAAATTTGTTAAAGATGTTCAAGGGTTTATTCAGCCCTTGAGTAAAGTTAAACTGTTCACCTGCCTTTGAACCCTTTAATCTTTCATGAGCGTTTTATCTCCACATTGCCATCTTACATTCTGTTCCAGATTCTCTGGTGGTTTCCTAGTAGTTTTTACAAGTTTGGACATGAATCATTATTTAATCTGTGTGAGACGTTTTCATGGGGTTCTTGGCCATCTAACCTGTAGTTCATAAGCTCAGTTATTTTTTGATGGACGTCTCTCTGCTGCATCTGCTTCATGATCAAGGGCTTGATTTAAAAGTGTTGCCATGAATAAGACATGCGAGGGAGAGCACACCTGCTGATGGTTTGGCGGGTGTGTGTTTGCTTTTTGATTGTGTAAACTGAAGCAAAGGGCCAAGAAGCTTCTGACTGCAAACATGCACCAAAATATCAATACAGTCAATGATTTTGAAAACAGGTTTTGAATATACAGTGAAGAAAATAAGTATTTGAACACCCTGCTATTTTGCAAGTTCTCCCACTTAGAAATCATGGAGGGGTCTGAAATTGTCATCGTAGGTGCATGTCCACTGTGAGAGACATAATCAAAAAAAAAAAAAAATCCAGAAATCACAATGTATGATTTTATAACTATTTATTTGTAAGATACAGCTGCAAATAAGTATTTGAACACCTCAGAAAATCAATGTTAATATTTTGTACAGTAGCCTTTGTTTGCAATTACAGAGGTCAAACGTTTCCTATAGTTTTTCACCAGGTTTGCACACACTGCAGGAGGAATTTTGGCCCACTCCTCCACACAGATCTTCTCTAGATAAGTCAGGTTTCTGGCCTATCGCTGAGAAACACGGAGTTTGAGCTCCCTCCAAAGATTCTCTATTGGGTTTAGGTCTGGAGAATGGCTAGGCCACGCCAGAACCTTGATATGCTTCTTACAGAGCCACTCCTTGGTTATCCTGGCTGTGTGCTTCGGGTCATTGTCATGTTGGAAGACCCAGCCTCGACCCATCTTCAATGCTCTAACTGAGGGAAGGAGGTTGTTCCCCAAAATCTCGCAATACATGGCCCCAGTCATCCTCTCCTGAATACAGTGCAGTCGCCCTGTCCCATGTGCAGAAAAACACCCCCAAAGGATGATGCTACCACCCCCCTGCTTCACAGTAGGGATGGTGTTCTTAGGATGGTACTCATCATTCTTCTTCCTCCAAACACGGTTAGTGGAATTATGACCAAAAAGTTCTATTTTGGTCTCATCTGACCACATGACTTTCTCCCATGACTCCTCTGGATCATCCAAATGGTCATTGGCAAACTTAAGACGGGCCTTGACATGTGCTGGTTTAAGCAGGGGAACCTTCCGTGCCATGCATGATTTCAAACCATGACGTCTTAGTGTATTACCAAAAGTAACCTTGGAAACGCTGGTCACAGCTCTTTTCAGGTCATTGACCAGCTCCTCCCGTGTAGTTCTGGGCTGATTTCTCACCTTTCTTAGGATCATTGAGACCCCACGAGGTGAGATCTTCTGGATTTTTTTTTAGATTATATCTCTCACAGTGGACATGCACCCACGATGACAATTTCAGACCCCTCCATGATTTCTAAGTGGGAGAACTTGCAAAATAGCAGGGTGTTCAAATACTTATTTTCTTCACTGTAATTTTTGTTGTTTTACTCAAGTACTGACTATGTGGCTACAAGTTGGTTAACACAGCTATTCAAGAAAGTTTTTAAGTCTTTGAAAATCTGATAAGCTTTATTATGTATGAAGCTTTAATTAATTAATTAATTTGCATGTGATTAATAGTGAAGGGTGATTCGTTTAGTCATTTACAGCAAACCTTTCATTCCCTTCTACCAGAAAGGAAAATTGTGACTCTTCCTGCATCTTGTCTATTTTTCTTAGTTATCAATGTTGTCCATGAAAAATGGTGCTGTCAAAACTGTGGAAAGGTGGGTGGGATAATGAATATTTTTGTCAAAATAACAAATCACTGTTCATCAGTCACAGTTGCTCAGAATGGCCAATTTAGGCTCTTTCCTATCAGAGAATGTTGAAGGGTTGTTGTGCTCTCTAGGTAATGAAGCTTCCCTGACCTTGTTCTGACCAGCAGATATTGAAGAGATGAATGACTATGACTGCTTGTGTTTGAAGGACTGCTGCATTTGGTCTAATTATTTGTCAAATAATTACTTCATTTTCTGGTGCAAAGTACCATGATAGTTCTCCACAGAGGTAGAACTTTTGATTCAAGAGGTATAATGCCGTAATAATGTAATTTTCACTGGAGTTGAAATCACAATCACTAACAGACCCATTCTCAATACCAAATATGGCATATTATAATTAAAAAAAATGTATTAAACAATAATATTTAAATGAGCAATAATGGTAAATGGACTGCATTTACATAGCGCTTTCACAGACCCAATGGCCACCAAAGCACTTAACATATTGCCTCACATTCACCCATTCACACACCGACGGCGATGTCAGCCATGCAAGGCGACATCCAGCTGGGGTTAGGTGTTTTGCTCATGGACACCTCGACACTTGGTCAGGTGGAACCGGGGATTGAACCACCAACCTTCCGGTTTGTAGACAACCTGCATGAACCACTAAACCACTGCCGGTTAACTTTACTGACAATAGCTGACAATAGCTGACAATAGCTGGTATGCTCCACATTGAGATCTTTTATCACCATCTTCGTGTCTGTCTGTGATTTCATGAAGAAACAGAAAAAAACTTAGACTAAATCCAGAAGAAAGTGACAACGTCTCAAGACACTAAAAGAAACCCTCCTGCAAAGCTCCCTGAAAAACTATGCATAAGTGTGCCTAGGACAAAAGCTGTTTTAAACGCAAAGAGTGGTCACACCATTTTTACACAAGTGCCTAAAACTTTTCAATGTACTGTAGCTTATTTAACAGCAGTCACAAGCAGTTAACCGTGGGATACTGCTGATGCAATAGACTTCCTTTTGGATTACCATAGTAGTCTCTCTCTGCATGAAGTTTATGGAGTTTATTGCTCTCCTGATGGGAATGCAGCTGAATTTAGGGATGCCATAGGATAGATGTGGCTTAAAATAAATGGCCAACAAGACAATTGAATGCAAGTTGCAATCCTACATTATTAGCTGTAATGGCTTCTTATCGACAGACTAATTCTCCTCTCGAATTGAATGTGCCACCGCAGAAAAAGGATAAGAGGAAACGGTAAGTTGTATTTCCTTCACACTGTTGTCATGGTTAACTCCATTGCCTTTTTTCCACACCTGAACATCCTAGCTCTAGAATTTTGTTCAGAAGACCAATAGCTATACTAAAAGTGAAGTTAATTGTGCAAGGGCAAATTTGACCAAATTGCCATGAGTTGCATGAAAAAAACGTGTTTTTTGTTTGTTTTTTAGCAAGGTCTAATTATATATAATAATAACTGAATTTAATTTAATTAAATAATAATATATTGGTATAATATATTATTTTTGTCTGATATTAAGCATTGCACTCATGCCATGCCGTACTGTACATTGATTATATACAACACGATCTCATGAAAGTGCGTATCTCTAGCACAAATCTTTTAAAAAATGGCATAAAATTTTTGGCATAAAAGAAAAATCGATAATTTTGACCCATACAATGTATTGTTGGCAATTGCCACAAATATACCCTTGCTACTTATGATTGGTTTTGTGATCCAGGGTCACATATACTTAAAATATTTTAAAAATGGAACACTGTAATACTTATATTTTGAATATTTTTTTGTCATTGTGTCCTATGTGTTGGAACTTGTGGTTATGATAAAGGGTGTGGCATTTCCGAAACACAATCCAGCTGACCAATCAGAGCAAATTGCGTTTTTGGAAGGAGGGGCATTTTTGTTAGTTTTTTTTCTCTTCTTTTACGAGGTCTAATATGTGTATTGCTTTGGAATATACTTGTCCAGTCCACAGGTGTGCGCACTGTCCTATTTCTCTAAAATTTAATGACTCAAGTCCAGCTTTCTCATCCAAAACATGTAATTTTAATGGCTTGACAAATTACATAACAGGTGGCTATGATTATGTCTGAACAGAGGGACAGTGGTAATAAATTATTGCTCTTTCTCTTTCTTGCCTTCTTTGTGAGTTATCTGGCTGAAATAGTGGACAGTGATGCTTGGCCCACTGAGATGGTCAGATGTGAAATGAGAATGGACTTTTGTTGTAATCACAGCCTGGCACTAAAACATCCGAATCCGACTCATAAAACAACTGTCCCTTCACGAGGCAGGCCCCTAAAGCGTAATAAAGAATGTCCCAGCAGGTACAAGCAGCCTACTGGCAAAACAACAAAGGAGATAAATGGATGTGCCTTTTTTATCAGCAAAAAGAGAAATGGAATCAATGGAGTCACACTGTTTGGCACAGTAAAGATTTGTAGCCCTGACCTAGAGTATATATATGTTTTTTTATTTTTTTATTTACAGAAAAGATTTATAATTTAGTGCTATTGGCCTTCATGGAGTGGAATTGCCTATTGGGGTGAAGTTTGATCTCAGATGGATTTGGCACTTAGTCTTGTAGAAACAGAGACTTTTATGGCTCATCGATCAATTCAGAATGCAATATATGCTTGTGGGATTAAACTGCTCAGTATAGTATAGTTTTTTTTTACTCATTGTGCATCAACAAACAACCAACCTGCATCCTGATAGGTTGATATCCAGTTTAAGCCTCTCGGCAGGTTACGTGATTCCACAGACAAGAAGAGAATGAAGTGTTTTCAGGCGTGACCATCTACAGCCTCTGTGAGTGTCACAGCACATCACTGCAGTCATCGAGGTGAAGACAGTCTCTAAAAAACCAAATCTGGACTTCAATTCGTGAAACAGCTTCTTACTCACAGCAGGAGTGAAAGCTCAGAGGTGTGTTCACTCTTCTCTCTATTCTCTTCTGCTCTGCTATCACTTTTAGCCCCATCACGCCTCTGTAGATAAGCGACCGCATCTGAATGCACTTGTGACAATGTCATTCCTGCTTTGGACTCAGCTGGTCATCATGTAGAAACAACACAGACAGGGTGATAAAGAGCCCATTTTAGGCCTGTAGTAAAACAGAACACTCTTCGTGTCATGTAAAAAGGAAGATAGACACTAATGATTAATCAACTCAGAGTTTTAATTGAGATTTCTTCAAAAGACAGCGACAAAGGAGAGTACGTTAACCTAAGAAATTCAATAAAGCTCTTGGCTTGAACTAAAATTATTTGTCTTTCCCAGGTAGCAGGATTGAAGAGGATGATGATGAACTAAAGAAGGCAAAGGGAAACTTAGAATACAAGTAAGCTAACACAGGTCAGTCTTTTGCTTAAACGTATGCAATGAAACCAGACAACTGAATGTGGGAGAGTGTCCTTTAAAATGTCCTTGTTTGTTTGGTGACAGGTGCAAGGAATGAGAATTTAGGTGACTGGGATCGTGGGAGATGAGCTGAGAGATCTGGTGTGTTCGTGACACTTGGGGTCCAACTGATTAAGGGGCCGTTTAGACAAGACCTTTTTAACTAAAAACAAAAAAACTTTTTATGCAGTTTGGGCGATCATTTACATGACAACGGTGTTTTGGAGGCCTGCAAACATGCAAGTTTTCGTCTCCGTGCAAATTAGAAAAATTAATTTGCAACCCGATCTCACAGCAATTCATACAAATTTTACGAGATGGCTAATTCGTTCGAATTCATACGACCTCACTCGTACGAATTCATATGATTTTTGCTAAATCGTACATATTTTACGAGTTGCCCAATTCGTTCAAATGACCTACCCCTGACCCCGCCCCTAAACCAACCCGTCACTGGGGTTTAGACAAATAGTACGAGTTCGTCCGAATTAGCCACTTTTTACTCACTCGTACGAATTGATCGTGAGATAGCGTTGGGATTTGTGAAAATGGTCATGTCATGCGCATGCTTATTACGCATTCAGTCTATAGGCGTGTATTGTTTCTTTCCAAAGTGATTCAAAGCAGCTTCTCCAAGACTGAAAAGGAACAGAGGACGAAGAAATAGAGTTGTTACTTTGTATAGGAACGTGACAAGATTTGTAATGGTCATTACAAAGCACTACCTGCGTGAACAACTTGGTCTGGTCAAAGAAAAATGGTCTTTATGGGGTTGAACAAAAAAACATCAAAGAGATCTGTAACACGGAACAAAGAGCAACTTGAAAGGATAGCAAGTGAGTGTGTGGATGTCAATGTGCTTCACAAGAGGCTGTGGATGAGATACTGTGGATATAGTCACTGAATAATCGTTCCCTCCACCGTAGCATGTACTGTAGCTGTAAAGGTAAATGCAAAATGTGTCACTGGCGTAATTGACCCTTCGCAAAGACCCGCCCCCCTTAGTTACTGTCGCTATGTCCGACAAGCTACGCCGCTCTCATGTTCTCACGCAGTGAAAAATACATCGTGGAGCAGAGAGGAGACTGACAACACGCTGACAGACAGGACAGACCAGGTTACTTTTCGGTTACTTTTGATATGAAACATATTAAACAGTCTCACCTTTCAAATTTGGTCATTTTTTAAAAGATATTTAAACAATAAATACTGTTTTGTGGCTCTTTAATGTGTCATGACAGATCGCTGTAGAGCATCAGTTAAAGCTGCTCGTGATCCGATCATCTCTTCCTTCTAGTTCATTTATAGCATCAAATAAACATGAATGAACATAAGAAGGAATGTTGTTTTAACCGCGGAAAGGCATCAGTACACTCCGTTTTTCAAGTTCAACTCCTCCCATGTTAATCTACTATCTCTCCTGACTGCTTTGTCGGACAAAATGGTGGATGGCGAAGTATGATTGGTCAGATCACCTGTCAATCAAGCTCCACGCGAGGGGTCAATTGTAAGACGACACGCCTAGAATGCTCCATCTCTCCATGTGTTCACTGACATCAGAGAGGCTGGTGGTCCACCAGGTGTTCTGGTCACATCCATATATGTCAATGCAAACAAATGGATCTCACTGGGCTGGTGTCAACGTGATACTTGTAGTTGTTAGCTTTCAAGCTACATCATTAGAGAAATCAAATCTGCTTTAAAGCTAAAGTGTCATTGATCAGCTGAAGTGTCACTGATCAACTGAAGTCAGTTCAGTGTAGTGTAAAGTTCATCAATTATAAAATTGGTTTAGCTATAAGCAGCTTATAATAGAAGACAAAAGCGTCTTTATTCACTTTGAATCAGTTCAATGTTGATTCAAATCCGATCAATAACAGTGTCAGGACAGTGAAGCTGGTTATCTGGTTCTGCAAAAGTGTTTGCAACACTGCCTTAGTTTAGTAAACAAGCCGATTGCAGCCTCAGGTCCCGTGGGGGCAGCTGGCATTTTCAAAGTGATTGTTCCCATATTTCATTTGTCAAGCATGTGCCCCTGTTATGCCAGATGATCCACATTCAGTCTCAGCGTTGATTTATTATAAGGTGCAAATATAATCTGTCATATATTGTGGCGTTTGAAACCGCATCTCTCGTTAAAACATGTTCATCTCTATATTTTAACACTTGACAAAGTGTTGGCTGTCATGTTTATGCACTAAAGATTCCTGTAAGTTAAACAGATCTATCATCTTTATCCCTTTGATAAAATGTCATTCGGTATTTTCAAAATAACTTTAAAATAACTTAAAACCTTTTCAAAATAAATTCTTCAAACTTTAAAGCAAATTATAAGGAGCTCATAATGAGAACTTGGTTTTTTATTTAGATAAAATTGGATGAATATATGCTTGTTTGCTTAATTATGTCTGCATGGCACATAACTAGATAATCTTAAATGTATTTTGGCAGTTTTTTGTTGTCATGACATGAGATAAATCTCTTGGCTTTTTCCTTAATTAAACAGGCTTAGAAAAGCTCTCCTCTAATGAAAGTATTTCAGATTAATCAGGGTGGCTTTGTGGATAAGCTTTGATATTTTTATATAAAATGTCATATGCATTGCAATGTAGAGTAACCATATCTCAAAATATCCAATGTTTTTTTTATTTTTATTTTTTATTTGGGGACCAAATCTTAACTTACCTGAAAACGACCCATAATTTGGACTTGAGATGCCTCAGGTCTGGAATAGTTTACAGGTAACATAACTAAGTAATACTGAATTGTTTCTTTGAACATTTTTTATTTATTTATTTTTTAAGCAAAAACACATTTGACCCCAGTTATTACAGACTGTGATGACCATGTCCCATTATATTCAGCTGATAAGACAAGACAACTTTTCATATAGGCAAAGAACATTCCTCTGATTTGGATTTCAAACACATCAACACTTGCTGTCCTGATACATATCTGCTCTGTTTTGAATAAGCTCTTTACATGTTGCTATACGCATTTCATTCCTCGCTTTATATATGAACAACAGCACAGCACTCAAACAGTGGCGTTAGAGAACATTGACATTCACAAATGGCCTCTCTGAAAATTAAAGCTGCATGGTCCATAAAAATGTATTTGCTGGGAACAAACAACAGGTCCAGATAATGACAGGCACTTGAATGAATATTCTTAATAAACAAGACTGTATGTAAACAAGTCACTTCATAGCAGTTTGCTTGAGCTCTTCACATTTAAACTTCCACTTCAGCTTTTGCACTGTTTGATTTTGATTGATAGATTGATTTCATACTCTAGTGTAAATACTGACAATCAACTGCATGCTTCCCCAGTGATGCAAAAATAAATAAATTGACAGTCCAATTATTTGTGTATATATTTAAAACACACACACACACACACACACACACACACACACACGCACGCACACACACACACACACACACACACACACACTGCAGCCGATTTAGACCTTGGTGGTCATAACATGAGAAACAAATGTGCCTTGATCTTTTGACATATGTAAGGTCTTTATACCATTAAAACATCCTCCTCATTATAAACAAATCATTTATAATGCCTCGTTTTTATATTGTAGGATTTGTGACGTCAAACGGGCAAACATATTTGCATATCCCTGCCTCCCGAACAAGACAATCCAACCCGATCACACTAAATACGTGTCTATAGCACGTAGTGTGTTTATCGTGTTATTTATACGCGAAAATGAGTTTTTACGTGCATATGATACGCATGGGTTGTTAAGGGTAGGTTTAGGAGTGGTGTGGGGTGCATGTGTAATATACGTTTGGGAGAATTAGTGGTGTTGCGTGCGTGTGTATTACACGTGCACGCGAAAACTGCGTATCATATGCACGTAAACTCACGTACTCATTTTCGTGTATAAATAACACGATAAACACACTACGTGCCATAGGTATGCCCACTGGCGTTCTGACGCTTAATGCTTGATACTTGCCTACAATGAATGTGAGCATTGCGTAGCGTCAAAAGCAAATAGAACCCATTATAGTCACTGAAGTTTAAAAAAAAATACAATATACAGATGCGTGTTCACTTTCTGACCAACTCCACATACTCAAATCTGCCGACAGCAGGACACATGGACGAGTAAATGGAGGTGTAAAGGAATGTTTGCTTCGATGCATCTTGTTTTACACTTGTTAGTGAACACACACACACACACACACACACACAGACAGACAGACAGATAGGTAGAGCTCAGAAAGACTAATTTTGGAACATACTGTATTCACCCTTCCTCAACCCAATAGAGAGTTTTTCTCTGCCTGGAAGTGGAAAGTGTTTGATCACCCACATGACCAAATGTCTCTTTTGGAAGCCATACGTGCCGGATGTGAGGACACGAGTCCAGAGGACTGCCAGGGATGGATGAGGCACTCCAGAAGGTTCTTCCAGGTGCATGGCAAGAGAGAACATTAGATGTGATGTTGATGAAAACCTGTGGCCTGATGCTAGAGAGAGGCAGGATTAGCCCCTCAATTATTTGTTCGAATTACAGTATGTACTTTTAGTTTCTACCTTTTATTTCTCATTACTGTAATTCCATAAATTACTACAGACTATTGAAGCAAACTGCTAATTTTCATTTACCTTAAAGAATTATGTTCTAAAAATTTTTTTATAAATCATGTGAAAGAATGTCACTTTTAATTCTTTGAAGAAAATATTACGTTGTATGAAGTCACTGAAATTGTTCAAACTGTAAAGATGAAAAGTTTGTATTTTCTGTTTTGGTGTTTGATGCTAGTGTTTTTACTCTCAGTGTGTTCTGAGTGACAGTGTGTGTTATCTCAGTGAGGGTTGTGCATAGTGTTTGGCTGCACTGAGCCTGTTTTGAGCCATGTGTTAAGAGTTGTGTTGCACCTGAGCTAAACCTAAGCTCGGGTGACTGTTGGTAGTGCAGACAGTTAGAGTTTTGCACATGTAGCTCCAGTTGTGCTCACTGTCGTTTAGCAATCGAAAAAAACTGTAACATTATAAGTGAACCTTTCAGAATTTATTAAAAATAATAAATAAAAACAAATCATGTCATGACCCCTTTAAATGAGGACAGGGCAGCAAAGGAAATTATTCAAGGGGCCTGAATGAACAAGCCTTGTTAATAAACAGATTACAAACTTGTTGTCACATGAAATTGCACAACATATTGGGACAGTGTTTTCAATGATCACACCCGACAGATTTCTTTTGACAGATCTCAGAGTAATATTAACCTGCAGTGTCTGAGCCACTATGGATGCAAAGCTCCTTCCACCTAAGCAAACAAATGACAAAATATGCTCTTTAGAAGATGACAAAAGGCAGGAAAGGTGAAAAAAGCAGAAAATGGCAACCACAATAAAGTGCTACTTTTACTGACAATGCGGTGCCTCTTGTGCATTTGATACAAATAAAAGCCCAGTGTGACAAAAGCACAAGCTGTCCTTATCAGAAAGGCTGACGTTTAGCAAGTATTCAAGTACTTAAAAAGAAACAACAAGAGTGCTTCCAGCTCATTTTTTCCAGTTACATTTTTTCCTGACAAAGACTCATTTTAATTTGAGATGTTTATATGTTCATGTCAGATATGTATTTGAGAAATCGGCTGGTGATCCCAAATGAAAATTTATATTGCATATTAAAATCAATGGTTAAACGTGCAATATGTTGCTAGCCATTTTTATTCATAATACACAGCTATACTGTTGAATGGTTATAAATAGAGAAGCATCCTTTCTACCCGTTTAACGTACAATAACAGTTAAAGCTTTTGTGTAATTTTGTCTTTTGTAAGGAACAATTTCAGGATATATAATATTAAATGTGGAATCCCTTATTTGAATAACAAGCATCAGCGTTCAAAGTGTGATGACAAAAAAAATCATATTCTGGAAGAAAACGCAGCACCTCTTCGGAATCGTCCTGCTGACTTGCATTGTAAATGAGCTGAAGTGTCTTAGACTCTCATGAGCCCCTGATGCGAAATATCAAACAAATAAACAAACAAAAGAAAAGGAGAACAACAGACAATTCAATAACCCCCCCCAAAAAGCTTAAAGAATTAACAACATCACAGTTTTCGCAGATGATTCTCTGCCTTTATCCAGCACTGGGTTCATCTCACATTTTGTATACTGTATATAATACTAATAATACACTTTCTTGTGACCTACTTGGGGAAATTATGCTTTTTTTCTGATAGTTCCTCTGAAATTCAAAGCCATTTGAATGGGCTTTATTGATTTTGATGAGCAAGATGCTGTATTATTTTGTCAAATTGAATGAGATTCC
Source organism: Semotilus atromaculatus (assembly GCA_031834385.1). NCBI lineage: Eukaryota > Metazoa > Chordata > Actinopteri > Cypriniformes > Leuciscidae > Semotilus > Semotilus atromaculatus. Next base: position 7,577,259 of record JAULUF010000052.1, on the reverse strand, counting down.
AGATGGTTGTTTGATAATTTTTTTGTTAATGTTGTTTGCATGTGTAACTCTGGGCCTGAAGACCTGAGTTTTGATTAGCTAGAAACATGATAGTGCCCTTGAAATTGTATCAAGCATTCAAAAGAACAAATGAAGAAGAGAGAACAAACTGAAAAAACCCTCCAGAGAAACTTCACATTCGTGCTGATTAATTCAGTAGACTTGCCTTCTTAGACAGATGCTCACTATAGATTCAGTGTCTTAAAAATAACCACGGTTCAACACAGTCTCATAAGAAAACATCACTCTATTGTCACTTTTATCATACACCACCAATATGTCACAGGTTATGTTTTCAGCTCATTTCAGAGGATTTTATCAACTTACTCAAGGATAAACATTTAGGGTAGTTCACCCAAAAATGAATATTCATAATTTTCTCGCCTTTCAAACCTTTGTGACTTATGCAGACAACAATGTGAGCTTGTCTGAGCCGCTAATTTCTATGCAATGAAAGTGAATACTGATTTGAAAATGAAAATGATTTATTTAGACTGCAAAATTAAAACATGCTTTAAATTTGTTGTGCTATACACTACCATTCAGAATCTTTCCAAATGTACAAAAACCTATATTTTGTAACTGTAAATGTTACGTGTTTATACAACAATGAGACCATGCTGCCTGTGTTTCTCTGTTTTTTTTTTGTGTGTGTTTTTTAAGCTCTGGAAGCTTTCTTTTTTCCCGGCAGTGCACTTTGTAGATTGATATGTCCTTCATGGTGATCGATCTCCAGGTCACGGGCTGGAGGACGAAGGAGTGAGGAAACCAACATCAGTTAAGGTATTGAGGAGCAGCCATTGTTTGCACCTGGTTGGATTTGTCTGTATATATGTAATGTTTATATGACATTGATGCTCACATTTGTTATTCATTACTGTGCTGATTTCTCAATTTTAAAACTGTAGGTTTTTGTACAAAGAAATTCTTGGTGAATAATTATTCTGATTATAAATCGTCTCCTGGAGAGTCAAATAATCACACACCTCTTTAGCCATGCTGGGCTCAGAGTCACAGCTATTAAACTTCCTTCCACCCATTTCCTCTTTGTTTAAATTCAAAGAGACTTGAATAAATGGAAAGACTTTATGCATGTGAGAAAACCTGCAGGGAATATTAGTAAGACATATAGAAAATCAACCGTTAAGGGTTTTATTTCTGTTGCCTGTTCTTCACCTCCCGTCTCCAGCAATCCCCGGTGGATCAGGGAGCCTGGACAGATAGATAGGCAGGTAGAACTCCTGAGATAATAGTCTCTTTTTAACACTGTGCTGTCGCTGAACTCCAGATCTGAGATCTGACCTGAATACAATTTTCCTATATGCAGCTTTAATTGGTGTGTAATATGACGGGTGACAAGCCGTAGACGACCCTTAACAGTACGGGACAAACTCCAGACTGCAGCTTTCTCTACACTCTAAAAAATGATGTGTTGGATTTACTTAAAATATATATGCACCATTTTTGCATCATACTTTTTAAGTAATCCCAACTTGGAATAATTTTACTTAAAATTAACAAGAAAACCTTTGTTATATGTACTTAAATATTTGAGTCCACACAACATTCTTTACTTAAAAATATATGCATCACGTTACATATATTTTTAAGTAAAGAATGTAACGTGAACTCAAATATTTAAGTACATATAACAAAGGTTTACTTGTTAATTTTATGTAAAATTATTCCAAGTTGGGATTACTTAAAAAGTATGATGCAAAAATGGTGCATATATATTTTAAGTAAATCCAACACAGTAAAGGCCATGTGAGATTAAAACAAATCTTAGTTCTGTTAACTTAACATTTAAGCTCACTTATACAGTATATAAAAATAAGACAATTAAACGAGTTACCAACCATTTTTACTTATTTTAGATCTTCAGCTATTGGTCTGATTACTGCACTGCTCCAGTACATTCAGTGTCTTAAAATAAATTAAACATGCAAATCACACACAATATAGCATTTAACTTTATCATTTTTTTATACATTTTTTTGCCAAAGGCTTGAAAGCCTGAAACCACACTTGAAATGTAACAAAATGTGGTAAATCGACAAATGGAAAATCACTTTTAACAGGTCACTTTTTCACCTTTGCAATACTTCTCAAAAGATTTACATTTTTCCAACATTTACTCTTGGAACATACAAAAAACCTCTTAAAGGACAATTCCGGTGAAAAATGAACCTAGGGGTAATTAACACATGGTTACCGAGTTGATCGTTCTCTGGGATGCGTTTTTCATGATAATCGAATGTAAAGAGTTTTATCTCTAAAAACAGATTAGCTTATAACGCTAGTATATGGGGCATAGAATAAGCAAAAGTAAATCGCTAGTTATTAATACCACTAACAAGGTTCAAAATAGCCTCACACTAACACCGTAGCATAATGAGGGTCCCTACATGCAAACCGAAGCATTGAGAACTGTGTAAGTGTACAGACAGTTTAATAAGAAGATACTTTATAAAGACAGTACATTACGCGTATACAGGCAGGAACCATCTTGGAAAACAGTCTTGACTAGTCGGGCCACGAACGCCGTGCTAAGTGAGATGAACTGTGACTTGGAATCTCATATGGTCCATTGTTTCCAGAAGAAACTATTTTAATAAATAGATATAATTCATGCATTTCCATGTAATTAGTTTCACAAACCTAATTCCTATCGACCAGCTCACTTAGCACGGTGTTCGTGACTCAGCTAGTCGAGTTTTCCAAGATGGCTCCTGCCTGTATACGCCATAGACATAATAAATACATAGACACCCTATTGGCCGCTGGAGCGTCGTCAACGGCACCGCCATATTGCGGATGGCAACTTTCCCATATCTCTCATACCGGGAATTGAGAAAAATGCCTTTTTCGTGTGCTGCTTGAGGCTGAGAAAGGCCGCGAAATTTAAAAATACTGCTGTTATTGTGTCATGAAATTTAGTTTTAATAGGTTTTCAGTCTACAGTGTAGTTGTTTAAAGTTCAAATCTGTGGTTTATTTATAAAGATAGCGCCTATTTAAAATTTTTATCTGACGTTTTCGGAGTTGTGAAATCCAGGAGATCACTGCAAGATCAGCGGGCGCTCAGCGCTCATGAACCCCGCCTGGAACAGCCGTACCTCGGCTCGTGCTTCTGACGTGTGCCGCTGGCTCGGATGTCTCTAGTCTAAGTGGTTAAAAATGAGATATAATTCGTCTTATCTAACGGGCTATCTTTGGTCTCATTAATCTATAATTTGTTCCCTGGCAAATCGTTTTGGCTGAGGGCAAAGTGAAGTTTCATGACTTTATATTTAGGCTATTTTAACGTTGTATCCTGCTTTACCCTATGTTTGACTGAATCGTTTACTTTATTTCTTGTCTTGTAGCCTCTTATACCTTTTAGGCTACTTGTACTGTTATAGCCTAATGGCTTTTACTGATCAATAAAACTGAAATTTAACAAAAAGAGTTATATATAAGTCACAATGTAACTTATTTTTTATTGTCTATATTCTGTAATTTATATTTCTATTGCTATTATTATAGTATTGTACATGAACTATATGCTATTATCAATATTTTTATTGTATTATTGTACTTATGATATTATATAACTATACTATTCATTACTATTTTATTAGCTGTATACTGTTTGTTTATTTTATTGACTAAACTATTTACTATTACTTCTCACTTTATCTTATATTTACTATTTGCATTGCACTTTGTACCATAACATATGTATTACCATAAAGGATCCATCAGTTATATTTGTTATTGCTAAAATGGGTCAATCACAGAAAATGCTTTTTCTACAATAAGAAAACTTTATTTCAGCCAGATACATGACAAGCCTGAGCTTTGACAATTCCTTATTAAAAAATATTGTATATGTCTATAAAATTTGCTTGTCATCTATCATATTATATGAAATAAAGTTTTCTTATTGTGGAAAAATCATTTTCTGTGATTGACCCATTTTAGCAATAACAAAGATAACTGATGGATCCTTTATGGTAATACATATGCTATGGTACAACTACAGTGCAATGCAAATAGTAAATAAGATAAAGTGAGGTAATAGTAAATAGTTTAGTCAATAAAATAAACAAACAAACAGTATACAGCAAGTAAAATAGTAATGAATAGTATTATAGTTATATAATATCATAAGTACAATAATACAATCATAAAAATATTGATAATAGCATAGGCTATAGTTCATGTACAATACTATAATAATAGCAATATAAATATCAATTACATAAGACAATAAAAAATAAGTTAAATAGTGACTTAAATTTAACTCTTTTTTGTAAAATGTCAGTTTTATTGATCAGTAATAGCCATTATAACAGTATAAGTAGCCTTAAAGGGTATAAGAAGCTACAAGACAAGAAATAAAGTAAACGATTCAATCAAACACACAGCAGGACACAATGTTAAAATAGCCTAAATATAAAGTTATGAAACTTCACTTTGCCCTCAGCCAAAACGATTTGCCAGGGAACAAATTATAGATTAATGAGACCAAAGATCGCCCGTTAGATAAGACGAATTATATCTCATGTTTAACCACTAGACTTGAGACATCCGAGCCAGCGGCACACGTCAGAAGCACGAGCCGAGGTACGGCTGTTCCAGGCGGGGTACATGAGCGCTGAGCGCCCGCTGGTCTTGCGGTGATCTCCTGGATTTCACTCCGAACTCGGAAAACGTCAGATACAGTTTTTAAATAGGCGCTATCTTTATAAATAAACCACAGATTTGAGCTTTAAACAACTACATTGTCGACTGAAAATTATTAAAACTACAATTTCGTGACACAATAACAGTAGTATTTTTAAATTTCGCGGCCTTTCTCCTCTGACCGTTACTAATTATATCATGACCAAATACAACCAGAAACAAATGTTCAGTCTTGCTTGTCGAGGCCTGTGTTCTGAAGTTCAGTTTAAAATTTAATTTCTTGACCAAAAATGCAATAAACGATCGAGTGTACCTTAAGTTAAAAAAAGTTAAGTTTACCTCTTTTCAGCGTCTTCACATATGTGCTTCACAAAATGGCTCAAATTTTTGGCTGGAAAGGCATCACGGGAAATTGCATATCACGTGGCTCGTATAGTTACTTAAAATGTTATGCTCCATTTACTTAATTTTGAAGCAATTATTATAGTAGTTGACATGACTTATGTTTTTTCATTTTATTTATGCATACATTTAAGTTCACCTATTAACTTATATTTTTGTGTTACACACACTGTATATGTTAAGTAGAGGTTGAAAAGTTACGAATACTTAATTTTTTGTGTTTAATCTAATTACTTTTATAAGTAATGGTTGTTCAGCCAACGAATCGTTTTTTAGAGTGTAGCAGTGTTTCTCTCCTGGGTGGAGTTTAGACATCTGTGCTAGTTTCAGAATTTCATTTGGCTGATTTATGACAATTATACACTGTGCTTATATTCATAATTTTGTTATGGGTTTTGTGCAGGCATGAATTATTGTTGTTATTAGATGAGAAATAAAACGCCTTTGCATAATAATGGAGAATTCTAATATTTCTGCTATCAGAGTATTACATGCTCAGTAACCATTAAAAAAATCCTAATGCACTTCACTTTGGGTTTAGTCATGTAAGACGCATTAACATTCAGTCCTCATATTCATCTTATTGTTTCTATAATGATGCAGCTTGAAGTGAATTTTAAGGGGAATCTAATTTCAGAGTATTGCAGGTGATTTTAGAACTGCACAAAACAAGAAGTTTCTGTGTCTTTGCCAATATGTGTTTAAATGCAAACATAATTTATGCATTTAGATATAAATTTCTATTTTCTTTTAGCATCACTTAAGTGGAAGGAGGGGTGAAATTCAACTGGTCCTAAGATTATGGCAGTCAGTGTTTATAGGATTACTTCACCAGAAAATTGTAAAATAATAATAATAATAATACTAATTATTTACTCAAACCTGAATGACTTTCATTCACCAAATACATGGATACTCCAAAAACAGGCATGTAAGGTATTCCAGATTGGATGGTACACACACGGTATTCAGATTAATTTTGTGAACTGAATCAATCAATGTATTAAAAAAATTCTGAATATTCAAAAGAATAATTCATTCACAAACCAAATACCTTTAACAAGTATATATTTTTTCAATAATAAATGTAGTATCCTTCTCTTTTCACTTGCACCTGAATGAATTATGAAAATTAGCACAAATTTCTATGTGCTAAGCTTTAATAGCATACCTCTGTAATAATCTAAATATAGTCTTTATATACAACATCCTAAACTCTCAGTAAGTTGGCTAGGTCGCACATAATAATCTTTTTATTTTTATTATTCTCTTTGATTGAATTTATTTCATCTGAAAAACTTGCATTGAATCATTTCTGTGGCAGTACAGTATACATTTACAAAAGACTAAAATCGAAATCTCTATTACCTATGTCTTTTCACCTCCATTTGTCTCATTGCCTTATTAAAATGGTCCTCATAGTCTGAATGTCTCTACTTATACCAATAATCGACAACGACTATGTTTACCTGTACAAGTTTTTCAGTAAAAAAAACAACTGTTTAAATACCCTGCAGGCTCATGAAAATATTTACTTTACATTGGTAAACTGCATTACATCGACTCCAAACAGAGCTTCAGTGCACGCTAAATGCGGCATTTAGTGTCAACGCTCCCATAACAGCGAGACACTTTTGAGCGCTGTCAGAGGTCTTGTCGCAGAACGCGACTGAGAAAACTGAAGTTAGAAAACTCAGCGTGAGACCCCACACTGTAAAAAATATTTTAGCAATTTAGTTATTTCAACTTATTTTTTTAACTAGATTGTCCAGACAACAAGAAATTTTAAGTTTTTTTGTCCTCAACTTATCGAAATAAGTTAGTTAAACTAAAAAAAACCCATGCAAAAAGATAACTCAAAATAATGAGTTAAGTTTTTTTACAGTGCAGTGTGTAACTGCAGCATTTGACTTATATCTAAAAATATGTGTTGCACTACACTGCAGTTGTACACAAAGATTCAAAAGTGTAGGCTACATGGCAATTATACTTCAATTTAAAGGATTAAGATCTGCTGCTCTTTTAATTTGATAGAAATTATAGATCCAGAATAGAAACTTTTCTCTTTACAAATTAGGTGTTTACATCAAATATTTTCATTCAGATTGAATTATTAATCTTCAAGTCCTCTAGACCTATTGTCATTGATCTCAGCCAGTGTAAAGTGCATGATTATGATTGCTTGACTTTCTGGCGGGGGAAATGTTGTTGTAGCAGTATAGGCCTATACTCAGACAGGGTCGGTTTAAAAATAATGCGCATGACATATGCCAAGACTTTTTAGCAATAGCTTCCATTTGTGAACATTGCACGATCAAATGTGTCTTTTTGAGAGAAAACCGTTGGTCCCTTCATCTGTCTATCACATGCCACTCAAAGCCATGAGCTCAATACTCAATTCCGACCAGATAAAGGACAGAGTTTTCTCTCTGCTGAAGATAAGAGAACTGAAAAGAATATAGGCTATATATGTGTACAAGTATACAACTTGACAAAACAATCCTGAGGAGCATTAATAAAATAGGTAAATGCATCTGATAACTAAAAATACACATAATCATAGAATAGTATAATTGTCCCTTTTTTTTAATGGTGGATGATTTCTTATTACCTGGATGGAAAATTTAGTGGTGGTCTTTTCTTTGTATTTGGATTAGTTTTCCTCAGCACCAGGGAAGAGCAGAAAGGAAGGTAGGAAGGAGCAAGCTGGAGCTGGTTCTTAACCTTTCTCTAAGTAACCGCTGCCTTCTGGGGATTTAGACTTTGATGCCAAGCGAGCGTCTCCCCAGAATGCCATCCCTAATTGCCTCCTGAATCCATCTCACTCTGTGCTCAGCTTGCCAGCCTGTGTGGAGATGTGGGCTTTGCCACAGGCTATCCCGTTTTCCGCTGATGCTGGATTTGAATCTTTGTTTGTAGACGAACATAAAACAGCAGTCACTCAGCAGCAAGAAGAATTGTTAATACCTCAAATAATGTTCGCAACTTTTTCTATGAATTGATGCCTAGTCAAGTAAACACCTTTTCTAGCTTTGTGTTTTTCCAGTGTTACTTCACGAGCAGTTCAACAACAGCTTTGTCTGGTTGTAGGGAGACATGTTTTCTTCAACTCTAAAGTGTTTCGTCAAGCTTTCGTAATGATTGAAGCTTGTGCACATTTATGTGATCCATGTGTGTGAGGCTTAGTGAAATGGTATAGGCAAAATTATAATATTAAGCGGACAAAAGCCGATTAATCCATCCAAAATACATCCATCCAAATACAAAAAGAATGGTGCAATAATCCAGAAAGAGACTAAATGCTCAGAATTGCTATGCAGAACTGAGGCTATGCTCAGCATGAATATGGGAACAGAGGATTGAAATAAACTACTCTTACTTTTGCTGGAGTATATAGAACGCAAGTAATTACTGATGTGATTTGTAATCTCTTTCAGACTTTTCAAAGGTTACAGCATTTATTTATTTTTTACAAAATTGGATTTAAAAAGCAAAAAAACAAAATGACAACTATAATCCTATTTACTGAATCATGTACGTGATTGAGCTCAATTAAAAAGAACATGAATGCCAAATTTTCTACAACAACAAACGTCCATTTAAAATCTACAAACAGGAAGTGGGCATAATTCACAGGCGTAATCACATCAAGTTAACATAATCAATTAACTAAAGTCAATAATTAAAGCCAACGATCGATCCATGCTGGTCTCGTCTGCCCAAATTCCCATTTTTTCCAAAAACATTGTCCTCATTTAGAGAAAATATATTGGATTTCCCCTGAATCCAGTATTTATTGGTCATTTGGCTTCCTGGGATGAGAAACAAGATGGGCATAAATAATTCTCATCCTCTTGTGATGCCTATTGTCTGTCAGTCTAATTTAATTCCCTATTAAATTGAGTGACGGTGGGCACTAAATGAATCGGCTCAGGTTCAGACTCTCTCTTCCTCATCTCACCGTTCGCCAGCACCAGCAGACTCATTAAATCAGTCCAACCTCCGGCCTCGTTTGACCAACCTCTTCCATGACACTTATGACTTTAATGAACACACTGCCTGCATGAGAGAACACTCTGATAAACAACTATGTTCAGAAGAGATCAACTTGAGTGATAGATTGTTTCCAACCCAATGCAGTAATATGAACATTGCAGGAAATGTTACTTCAATATCAGGGACTTATTTTTATTTATTCGGCTCTGCTGTATTTCATAGAAGCTTCTTTGGAAAGTTGTATTTCTTATTTAATGAATAATCTCATATCCAGATTGTATACTGTACATGTATATAATTATTTATAATTGTGTGTGCGTGTGTGTGTGTGTGTAATTTATCCTTTATGAATTATGTCAGGTCTTCCCACAACAAAGAAATCTAATAATATAAATAATTATCTATGTATCCAGCCCTCAATTAACATTCCTCCTCTGTGGTATTGCTTTGGCTTTCGGTGTGTCTGGCTGGATTGAGTTCAACAGATTTCATAACACAGATCAGTGTGGCTGTCAGAATCAACACCTTATTATCGGCCATGACAACCAGTAATGAGTTCGAGAAAGAAGTCTGCCTTCAATATGACAAAGACAGGCAAATCCAATTCCATGCCGTTTATTTACTCAACATATCTCTTTGCATGTATAGATCATTTATTTCATTTAGATCATAGGTCATTTATTTTCACCAATACCGGGTTTTTTCAATTTATTTTTTTATACCAATTACAGACATGGACACACACCCCTGATTACCTTTATTTCATGTACTTCATTTTGTATTCTGTGTATTTTGTATTACATTGTGCATGAACTAGCTCTTCCACTTGGTAATTGTTTTAAAGCACCCATCTGCAGCACTGGAAAAGGCTGCAGAACAGTCTAAGTGCTGTCCCTTTGCACTGCTTCATTTGACTGGATTTGAAAGGCTTGACTTCACTTGAGTTCAGTGAAAAATGTGAACAACATAATAACTGAGTAAATTATCAGTGTTCAACCTAAGGATGTTTTTACTCAGCGTGACTTTTAAACATAGACGAGCTAAAATCAAACTGTAAAAAATCATCTTTGCATGTGTTACTGTGTGGTGCAATGCATTTTGGAAGCAGATGTATAAGTGTTTTCTTTGGATAAGGCCTGTTGTACTGTAAATGAGAGCAAGAATAATTGTAACACTAAACAATAAATTAAATCCTCTACCTTTAAGATTTGCTGTGGTGAAGTGTGCAGTAGATTCTATGGTCTTATTTGAAAATATTTTTATGTGCATTTGCAACTATTCTTATGTCACTATTAAAGCCTCATATATATATATATATATATATATATATATATATAATATATAGACCTTATGCACCAGTGAAACAAGTGCACAGCCATCTTTATACTGTTTAGAACTTTATATCTGTTTTTGCGCTAAGTGTAGCATACTTATTAGCTGGTGAAGTGGATTTACTTCGAATTAATGCAAGTTATTATGAGCATTGTAATGTATGAAGCAGATATCATAGCAAATGTCAGTAGACCGGGAAAATTTGAGTTAATTCCTAAATCCTTAAGATCTTGACTGCGTCCGAAAACTGATTAATGCTGCCCTTGGAGGATGCACTCCAATGTAGGAAGGCATTAAGGCCCTTCCAAATACAATGTTAGTTTCAATTCCTGATACCATCACCTGATCAAGTTTTGAAGGCTGCATAGATGTATCCTTTACTGCCTTATACCATAATCATGGGCTATCCATTCTGAGACAGTTGAGCTAGATAAATAAAGATGCCGTCTGAAAGTTGCGGTTGGTGGTCAGTTTGTGAGTAAATGTACGTTTTTGACCAATGTTTTCCACTTTTGATATAATTTCTTGTGAGAAATTACTAGTCATTAAATATTCCCCTAGTTTTCACCAAAGCTCACTCTATTTTGCTGTGGATCAATACATTTTCTCATAAGTCTGTCCGAAATCAGTTTCATTAGGTACCTTTGTGCGCAAACACTGCCTGCAAAGTTATTGCCTGATAGGGCAGCGAAGCTACAACTCAGTTCCCTATAAGTATTCGAACGCAAGCCCTCACCGTCATGCTTTGGAAATGCAAATCGGAAGACAACATAACGAACGCAGAGCTGAAATGGGGCAGTGCTACATAAGGTCTACTGAAGATGTTTTTCATTGACTAACAGGGCACATAATACAACAATTATATACAGTAATTCACATTATAGAGTTTTTGACATACTGCATTTACACGTACACAGCATGGGTGCTATGAATGTAAATGTCTTGAGTGAAAGTTTTTATTGTTTTTGACTTAATGAAAAATCAGATGTTATCAACTGAAATGAGACAAAAAAAAAAAGAGGCAATAGATTTAGGCTAAACTTTTTCTGGAAAAAATAAGCAAAAAAACTATGTGCTATACCTGACACGTTCCCAGTATCCATGCCATACTGAAGACTGTAATATTTTTTCTTTCTTTTTTTTTTTTCTTTGTCAATGCTACTGACAATGGAGATTTAGTAGAAATTATTTTAAATCTTCTTACAGAAACAATGATGCTAAGGCAGGTCAAACAATTGTGCAGAAACTGAGAGGATTATGGGGTATAAAAAAAGATGGCTTATTTAACGGCTTATGATATTGACCAGAGACATCGTTAGTAGGGGGAGAAACAGGAGTCAGTTTATTACACGAAACAAATAAGGGTTTTGAATTACGCTAATGAAGTCCTGACCGACTCTCAGGGCCATGTAGAACAGAACATCAGCGACAGAGTCAGACTTCTGCCGCTCTATAAAAAAAGCTAAATATGAGATATCTGACCTTTGTGTAATGTGTTTAGTGCTATTAAATTAGGCTAGACATTCCCTCTCTGTTTCACACTCTCCTTCTTTCTGTCTCATACAAAGGGCAATTGACTTAATTTACAGCTCTCATTTGTCAGGAGAGTGTTCTCCATTAAGACTGTTTATAGTGCAGTGCTGAAACATTTAAAGATGAATAGGAGAAGCACACTGGAGGAAATAGTCCTATCCATTTGTCTCTTAGCACATGGCATTAAAGGTGTCACCAAGGTAAACATGTTAGGAAAACAAATGAGTCATTAGATACTACACAACAGCTAAATCTATACTGTGCCACATAGTTAGCGAAGGTCACAAAATAAAAAACTGTTTGGGATTATGGGCAGGATGTGAAATAGATTTTGAATAAACAACATGGACACTTGTGGGTGAATGAATGAATGGCCCTTCATGGCCGGCCTTCTGTGGAATTTTGAACTGTAGAATCAATACTCACAATTGAAGTTAGTTTCAGAAGCCTTTGAAATATTTAAATCAAGCATTTTGCAAGTATTCTGTTACATGTACAAGGAATATGGTGGTGCATGATACGAGGCTCTGCCCACAAGCAGTGATGTTATAGATGAAAGTGTGTAACAGGGTCAATCTTTCAGGGAAATTTTCCTTATTTCTCATTGTTCTGCTCCATTTATGTTTGTTTTTTATCTTAATTTTCATTTCTGATGGTTTAAAATCTCAAGCAGGGCAGTTCGTGAACTTTGCCGTCTTGGTGTTTGGGGAAAGGGCTTGATGTGTAAATTGGGTTAATTGTGTATTTTCTGTGTGTGTTCTGGGTCCTGCTGGGTAATCAGAATGGTTCTGTTTGGCTCTCATGCCACCACAGAAGGTTGAAAAGGAGCAGTGTTGTAATTAAACTGTTATTTGGGATAGCTTTAAAAAGCAGCACAGCTAGATAAGAGAAAGACATTAAAAATCTCCATGTGAAGGATTTCCCACAAAGCTGCTTGTTTTGTGATTCATACTTTTAATATTATTTCTAGTGACAGTTGCCAAGGAGCAGTCTTCCAATGTTCTGTCTATTTTGAATAATAGTGTTCAGGATACTTCCTAGCAGGGATATTCATTTCTCTGTGTGGTATAGTAATACCAGAAATGTTGGACTTTGTGGGGACATTTTTTTTGGTCCCCGTAAGGAAAACAGCTTAAGAATTATACTAAGTGATGTTTTTTAATGTAAAAATGCCGAATGTTTTCTGTGATGGTACTGTAGGTTTATGGGTAGGGTTAGGGGAGAGAATATACAGTTTGTACACTATGAAAATCATAATATCTACGTCCCCATAAAATATGGAAACCCAACATACCCAGTAGTGTGCAGGGGTGAGCATGCGGTTTTCAAACTTTTGTGTGGTGGCGAAATTCCAACATAATAAATTGCCTCTTGCCATTTTATCACAGGGCAAAATAAAAAAGTTGAAAGGTCTTTTGGCAATTTTACTGTTTTAGTTTTCTTGTTGCCTTTCTTTAGATGTGTTTGTGGTTTGAAAACTATATGCTCACTCTTGCACATAAAAGCAACATAAAACATTGAACAATTCATAGTATTTATGTATTGTTCCATTACATTTTATTACCAAATATGGTAATTAACAGATATGTACTGTACCATTGTGAAATTATTTTCTACAGTGCACAAAATTATACAGCGTCAAAGCATTGGTCCTGCTTTTTCTCCACATGTTTTCTCCACAGCTCTCTGCTTCACACATTCAATAATAAAATAAAAAAGGAACTGTTTTATGTGGCACACCTAAATACAGTAAGCTTCGTATGGCCAAGACAGTTTGTATACCCAACGCTGTACAGTTTACCTGCCATCCCCTCCAGTCGCTGTCAAATTCAGAGTCAGAGTTTTTGTCTGCTAATTGAATTTGGTTGTTTATGCCTCTTTTCTGACTCACTGCCTGCGGGTGACATGCTGTCACCATTCACCCTTCACACTCATTTTCATGCACTCAGCACATCATTAGGTGCCATTTTATAATTCACACATCCATCCAATAAGTGCCTACTTTTTGTTTGTCAGGAAGATGAATGAGGCCAGAACTGGGATGCTCCTTCACATGCTTTCTTTTTAAATAATAGTTGGCAAGATTAAAACATGGGATTTTAATTACACCAAGTATTATAGCAGCTAGCACTGTTTTTATGTATAGGAAAACATACAACCAACTAGTCAAAGTCAACCCTTGACAGTGATCAGAACAAATATATGCCTACCTATCAAATAAATAATGGACATAATATACTGATTTGAAATGAAATGATTTATGTGATTTATTCAGAGGTAGTCAAGATCACATTTGTAGCATAGACACAATTGCACCTTTAGATTACTGTACTAATTACTCTCTTTAAAAAGTATTTCATTACTTGTTACTTTTTTAAATCCCATATCAACCTCAACCAGTTGAAACTGCTCTTTTAATTCTTTTCAAATTCTTAATTCTTTCAAATGACGTAATCACGTTGGAAAGGACACGCTGGACGTTGGCGGAAGTACCGCCCCATTGTTTACAAGCGTGGAGAAGGAGGATTGTTCAAATTTTACTTTGTTGAATGACATGTTTATGTCTTTGGGTCAGTTTATTGTTTAAAATGGTCCTTTCGTGTGGGTGTCCTGGATGTTTAAAAAAATAGGGCGGTACTTCCGCCTACGTCCAGCTTGACCTTTCCAACGTGATTACGTAATGCCTGGCGCGTCGCAGACCAGCACAAAAAAAAAAATCCTGAAATGTTTTCCTCAAAAAACTTAATTACTTTTCCACTGAAGAAAGAAAGACATGAACATCTTGGATGGCATTGGGGTGAGTAAATTATCAGGAATGTTTCATTTTGAGGTGAACTAATCCTTAATCCTAAAAACACTGGTTAGAAAAGCACCACCACCAAAAAAAAACAACATGTATAGGCCTAGATGATGAAGGACATCTGAAGAAGTTTAATAATAACTCTGCTCAAAACATTAAGTAAACATTTTTAAAAGTGAGATTAAAATGCAACTGTCGCAGAGGCAAACATGCAGTGATAAAACTGATCCAAAGTAAATGATCCAGAAAAAATGTGATGCTGACATTTACCTGCACCCACATAATGTTTAAAGATCTGAACTAATTCTTAATTTTGTATTCTTTTTTTAATAGGAAGAGGAAGAGAGACACAAATGCAAAGTAGTCAGAGGACACACTCAAAAAGCTTGCCAAAAGTTTGACTGATTTTTATAGTTTCTAAATATTTGAAAGAGTATACCTATTTCTTTGCTATATTAAGGTGTAAAGTGGTCCTTGGTGAGAAAATCAGAATTAATAGCTAGACTCCGAAATTCTGTGTTATTTTCAATGCAGAGCATTGAAGCACAGTATTAGATCATTTGAACAGAGATTTACAGAGTCATGTTAAAACTGAAGGTTTATTCGTTTTTTAATGCCATATAATTTTTAATGCTTCTTACAGAGAGAGAATTTAAGATTTTATTTAGTGTTTGATCTCCTTGCCTCTTTACACAGGGTCGGTCTGGAAAAGGACAATTAGATCCTCACGTTTCATCATGACGGCAATTTGAGACACATTAAAATGCAGATGGCTGTTCTGTCACCAGTAATATGAAGCACTTAAGGGTGTGAGAAATTAATGAGAGCTTATCTCAGATGAGTTACAGCTCACCAAAGGCATCCGTCTTAAATATGATAGATGGAGCATGCAGATGCCGAATTATAAATTCCACCTCAGGAACTCTGAGTGACATAACTGCTAATGGCCAAGTTTGTTGTTTCTTGTTTGTGTATGCTAATGTAGTATAATCATTATGATCTCATCATTTTTATCTGCAATTTCATGCCTAAATTATGCAATGTTAATGTGTAAGTAAAGCACAAGAATCCATCATAAAATGCTGAGCAAATTCATTTGACTGAATAGCATGAAATATAAATTAACCACAAGAACCTGCTTAGAAAAATTACATCAGTTTGATGTGAGTATATTTGAAACAGAGAGTTCTTTGATGAATAATTTTGCAACAATCCCCGCTGAGACATCCCAAAAGCAAACACTATTTTAATAAGGTTAGCCAAAGAAAATAGTTATCCAAAAACCTCCACTGGCATTTCAAAGCTCACAAAACTGTGTGCAAAATGATGCCTGAAAACCACAAAGCTCACAATTATTCTTCTATTAGTGTATCCTAATTGAAATTTGGCCCTGCGATACAAATTCTTCAATCATTTCAAATCATATCTGCAGTGTTATTTATATTTCCTGGACAAGTAAAGATTTTAGATCTTGCACAATGGGCACATTTAATATCTTAAAAGGTGATGCTGAGGGGAAGACAATGTGCTGTGATATGTGATCTGTTGATAAAGGAAGACTGGTGTGTCAACCTTCTGTCGATCTATTCTAGAATTTTCTCATTATAGTCTCACATCTGGTATCAATGGCACAAGGCCAGACACACACGCGCGCACGCACGCACGAGCACACACACACACATGTTGGTGCAACCGCATTATGAGGACTCTCCATAGGCGTAATGGTTTTTATACTGTACAAAGTATATATTCTATCCCCTTACACTGCCCCTATCCCTAAACCTACCCATCACAGGAGACATGCTGCATTTTAAATGTTTTCATAAAACATTGTTTTTTATGTTTTTTAAGCCATTTGATTTATGAGGACTTTTGAAGTGTCCTCATAAACCACCCATAAGTTGTAATACCAGTGTAATACACATGTCATTATACAAATTTGTGTCCTCATAAATCACATAAACCAACCCACACGCGCACACACACACACACACACACCAGGGAGAGACATTAGCAGTGAGTTTATCAAACCACTGAAGGTTCTGCCAAACTAGTTCTGCATTTTAAATAATAACAGAGGCAAGTTTACACAAAATGAGTGTCTTATTTTGCACATTATTTTACCTAAAATACCTGCATCTTTCATTGAATGGACAAAAAACAACAACTTTGAGACATTTTTGTTTTCGACTCAAGAAAAAAACGTTATACAGGTTTGAATGAGATGAGAGTGAGTAAATGATGGCAAATGACAAAAGTCTTGTAAATTGTATAAACATTCAACTCCAACATTTTTAATTAAATGATTGATCAACTGTAACCAGTTTGGCTCTTGTTGATCCTTACAAAAAGAAACAATGTGTTCAGTGTGCACAATATTGTATGTCTCAGAAACCAATATTTGCATGATACAAATCCTAGGAAGCCAGTTCTTACCTTATCTTCCAGTTATTTCTGCACACTCTGAAGCAGGATCATATCACACTTCTGTTTATCTATGTGCCACAATTCTCAGGATCACAGGGCAAAGAGAAGAGTGTGAAGAGTGAGTCACCTGCTTCTGTTTGTTCAGTATGCTTGTTTGAGATAGGCTCTAACCAGTGGACATCACATATGCATTTCCAACGCATTCTCATCCCAGGGCGTCATATTCTGACACTTTGACAAAGCGTCTAAATCCAACGCCCATGGAACCCTTTAGCGTCAATATAACACGCAGAGAGATGGGTAGGTTTAGGTATGGTGTAGGGTTAGGGTTAGACCGCTAGGAGGCGCCTTCTGACCCATATATATCGGCGTCTCATATTGACGCTAAAGGGTACCATGCGCGTTTGATATAGACGCTTTGGCAAAAGCGTCATTATATTACGCCTTGGGATGAGAACGGGCTGGCATTTCAAAGCAAAAACAGGTGAGAAAACTTTCCACCTGTGTATTTTGTTTTCACACCCCAGAACATTTTCCAATCTATCCAAAAATAAATGGATAGATAAATTAAATTAATTCAGAAAAAAAAGACACGTTCATCATAGAAGTGTTATCAAGTCATTGCATGTCTGAATAGAGTAACTGATACGACAAAGAAATTAGAGTTAAATCTTTGCATGCATTGTTGATTTTATATATATATGGTGAGCATGATTTCACCAAGTGCAACATTTTCCTGGAACAACATTCCAAGCAACCTATCAGATTTGAATGACAAGTTTACAGTTAAAGTTCATTTAAAACCAGGGTTAGGTGCTTCTACATCAGTGTTATTCACATAATTTCCCTCCGATTTTAGGGATAAGTTATTGGCAGGGTTAGGATTAGGGATAAGGATGTTGTTCCAGGATCATCAAAATATCCAGGAACATGTCTGACTTGGCAAAATCATGGTGACCCTGTATATATATGTAGCCAGGTTTGTTATTCAGGGAAGAAAGAGGCGGGAACCAGTGAAAGTTTAAACACTTTAATAATAAAATAAACAAACCCAAAGGTAAAAGCGGCAGCCCCTCACGGGAGACTGGCACACACACATAAACAAAACATAATGTAAATGGCCAGGCCTGGTCCTCTCTCGTCCTTCACTGTCATCACTCCTCCTTTTATCAATTTGGAGCTCCTCCGCGAGACATTCAAGGCCACTCATTAGTAATCACTCGACCGTTCTCACAGCTCTCGGCCCGCCCTGCTTACCACAATATACCTGATAAAACAGCTTTTGTAATGTAAAAAATTAAACAAAGATAAATCATATCAGAACCTTTGCACCTTTAATGTAAAAATTACAACCTATGCAATGCCACGGAAAACCAAAGTGACACATTTAAAAAAATAAAATAAAAAAATAATTAAAACAAAACAATGTAACTGCATAAATGTGCACACCCCTGAACTAATGCTTAGTTGAAGCAACCTTTATTACAGTGTGTTTGGATAGGATTCTATCAGTTTGGCACATCCTGACTTAGGAATATTTTCCCACTCTTCTTTGCAAATACATTACACACACTCTCGATTAAATTATATAATGCACTCGATTTAATTATATCATATGGAACCGATCCAACCGATATAGATATCATTCCACAAAGTGATGATGTCACTGACCATTACATGGTAACTTGCATATTACGTACTGCTGTAATATGTCATGCTGCGCCACGTTATCGACCAGGTAGAACAATCCTTCCATCCACCATAGATAATTTCTCAAATAGCTTATCTGATCTGTCTCAGCTGCTGCCTGAACCCAAACAAACAGATGAACTAGACGAACTAACTAGCACTATGAGCACCATTCTCTCTAGAACATTGGATATTGTTGCACCCATTAGATTAAAAAAGGTCAGAGAGAAAAGTATAGCACCATGGTACAATAATACTACGCCTGTTTTAAAGAGAGAAACCCGTAATTTAGAGCGTAAATGGAAACAAACTAATTTAGAGGTCTTTAGAATCGCGTGGAAAGACAGTATGTCACGTTATAAAAAGGCCCTAAAAACGGCCAGGGCAGAGCACCTCAGCAAATTAATAGAAAACAAGCAAAACAATCGTTAATACTGTGGCTAGACTAACAAATAAACAGACGTCGTCTGAGCAAAATACCTCGTTACAGTTTAGTAGTAATGATTTCATGAACTACTTCACAGAGAAAATTGAAAGCATCAGAACCACAATTGTAAACGTTCAATCTTTGCTCGCGCCTTATAATTCAGCCACAATTATCACCCCACAAGAACAATTACAATGCTTTACAACTATAGAACAAAAAGAGTTAAACAAACTTATCACCTCATCTAAAACAATAACATGTTTATTAGATCCAATACCAACTAAACTACTGAAAGAAGTGTTACCTATAGTGGAAGAGCCTCTTCTCAATATTATTAACTCATCTTTATCCTTAGGTCATGTTCCAAGAACGTTCAAGCTGGCAGTTATAAAACCTCTTATTAAGAAACCACAATTAGATCCAAATAACCTAGCAAATTACAGACCCATTTCAAATCTTCAATTTATGTCAAAAATATTAGAAAAAGTTGTGTCCGCTCAACTCGGCTCTTTCTTGCAAGAAAATTATATCTATGAACAGTTTCAGTCTGGATTCAGGCCACATCATAGCACTGAAACTGCGCTTGTTAGAATCACAAACGATTTACTTTTAGCTTCGGACCAAGGCTGTATCTCAATACTAGTTTTACTTGATCTTAGTGCTGCGTTCGATACTATAGATCACACAATACTCTTAGATCGACTACAAAATTATATTGGTGTTCAAGGACAAGCATTAAACTGGTTCAGGTCATACTTCTCTGACCGCTACCATTTTGTCTATTTAAATGGAGAAAAATCGATCATAACTTCGGCAAACTATGGAGTGCCGCAGGGATCTGTGTTAGGCCCTCTATTATTCTCAATATATGCTGCCCCTTGGTAATATTATAAGGAAACATGGAATTAGTTTCCATTGTTATGCTGATGACACTCAGATATATATTTCATCACGGCCAGATGACTACGCTAAATAATCCAAATTGAAAGATTGTGTTAAAGATATAAAAGATTGGATGACGCGTAATTTTCTTTTATTAAATCCAGACAAGACAGAGGTAATACTTATCAGTTCTAAAAACCGTCCACAAAACCTCTCACAACACAACTTTAACATAGTAGGATGCCCTGTTACTTTATCCGCTACAGTAAAAGACCTGGGTGTTATACTAGACTGCAACCTATCTTTTGAAAAGCATATTTCATTATGTTACAAAAACAGCCTTTTTCCACCTAAGAAATATTGCTAAGCTACGTAATATGCTATCAGTCTCTGATGCAGAAAAGTTATTTCATGCATTCATGACCTCGAGACTAGATTACTGTAATGCTTTATTAGCTGGTTGTCCTGCATCTTCAATAAACAAGCTACAGTTAGTCCAAAATGCAGCCGCTAGAGTTCTTACTAGATCAAGAAAATATGATCATATAACACCGATTTTATCATCACTTCATTGGTTACCTATAAAGTTCCGTATTAATTACAAGGTATTGCTTCTGACTTATAAAGCCCTAAATGGTTTAGCTCCAGTCTATTTAACGGATCTTCTATCGCCCTATAATCCATCGCGCTCTTTAAGATCACTAAATTCGAGGCTTCTGGTCATTCCTAGGATATCCAGATCCACCAAAGGAGGGAGAGCATTTTCACATTTAGCTCCGAAGCTCTGGAATAGCCTTCCTGATATTGTTCGTTGCTCAGACTCGCTCTCCCAGTTTAAAACTAGACTAAAGACGCATCTATTCAGCCAGGCATTCATATAAATTTGTATCTTACAGTTACTGTAAATCCGGCCTCTAGTTCATAAACGCCAGAGGAGAACTGGCCCCCGACTGGTTTTTTTTTTTCTCCATTGGGTCACCTGATGGAGTTTTAGGACACCGTTAGGTCACTTAATGGAGTTTTTCGGTTCCTTGCCACTGTTGCCTTTGGCTTGCTCAGTTGGGGATATTCAAATTAATTAACCAATCATTAATACCATTGATCAGCTCTACCAAACGTGGATGTATTTTTTCCACTAATTAACGAACATTGTTATGTTGTTTTGATTGATACTATGAAGCTGCTTTGATAAAATCTGTATTGTGAAAAGCGCTATATAAATATACTTGACTTGACTTGACACACACACACATGTATTCCTGTACATCTAACTTTGTGAGGACATTCATTAACACAATGCAATCTCTAGCTTCTTACCCTAACCCTACCCATCACAACTAAGTGTCTAACCCGAACCCTTACCCTAAACCTACCCTTAAACTAATTATAAACCTGATCCCTAAAACCAAGTCTTGAACCTCAAACAGGCCTTTAAAGGGGTATCAGAAAGTAAGGACTGTCCAAAATGTCCTCACTTTAATCTTTTTGTCCTCACTCTGATGGTTTAAAACTCAAACAGGTCCTCACAAATGTTTTTTTGTTTTTGTTTTTGTTTTTTAAGCGGATATTCCATAGACATGATTTTTTTTTTTTTGTGTGTACAAACTGTGTATTCTATATTTTAGCACTGTATTGTCAGTTTTCAAGATTTCTCAAGAATATATATGGCATTAAATGTATCTTCTACATACTAAATCCTAAAAACAAATAATAATATTGTGCTGCTGTTAATAAAACATAATACAGAACAAACAAGCAAGTGCTCTAATCCTCGGTCCAGCTGATGGCTGTAGGGTTAGGCATTTGAATACTAAATGTCCCCCTGGTCCACTTCAACCTTCTCTTAGTCACGGCTCAGTTCTGCTGCTCCCCTCTGGATGGAGCTTCCCTCACAAGTTCTGTTTGCTCAGGATTGTCACATCTCCTTGAGTCTTCTGGCCCTAGTTCTTGTACCTCAGCACAGCACAGAGCCTCCATAGTCATGGATTGTCGAGGAGCATAACAACATCAGCGCTGCTTTTAGCATCTGCAGTAAATGCTGTTTCCTCATAGGTTAAAACACAGAACACAGCCTGTAAATAGTTTCACAGAGGTGTACATCAATATCCACGGTGGCTGATATCGATTTAACGTGTCTGGTGTAAAGGTGAGAGAAAGGTTTGGACATTTCAGCACCTCAGTCTCCATCTCATGCACACAAGTTGAAGGATAGCTGTGTTTGCTGACCTTACACATCAAGCTCTTTTATCTGTAGATGTTGCAGTTTCTCGTCCGCAGTGCTGCATTAAGTATTAACTATGTCTCTTGCTGTTTTCCAGTAGCTGGAAAGCACATCTGCACAAGAAGCTGCAGTTTGGTGGAGAAGGGTTGACTAATGCACCTATCTTGTGCTCTCCTGCGCTCTTTAAATGGTTGACAAGATGAATCACATCATTCTCTGTGCAGCACTCTAAATGAAAAGCAGGTTTAATTTCGTGAGGCCAGGGGAGAACGGCTCTAAAAGTGACTCTTACTGCATAGGAAATGGAACATTATGCTTCATTTAAAACGTCTGGAATCCCTTCCTGGGAACAGCTTCACTGCATGTTCTTCTGTTTTTACTGCTGTTTGTATGAGGTTTGCAGTAATTTTCCAGGTCAAATACAACGCAGTAATAATTTGGACAGTTTCAAAGTATTCCATAGTAGATATATCTCTAAGTAGATACGGGAAGCTCAAATTTGTTAAAGCATCTTAAAATGTTTCCAAAATCTTGTCAGTGGTTCATCAAGTCGTAACGGGGTGAAAGGCACTTATGCCTCCACTTTGCGGTCCTTGATCTGCTATAAACACACTATGCAAGTTTGTCAGATCGGGTCGCGTTTCTGTAGTCCGAATGAGACATAAGAAAACTACAAATTTGACTTGCTTTACGTCAAGCGTTACAATAGTCATTTAGTTTTTCTTCGTTTCTGATGTCACAATACATCATACTTTCATGAAATCATGCAACATACTCTACCTTGTCCATGGACATCGTTCATTCTAAAGACGGTGCTGGATAAACAACGAGCGTGCGTGCGACGGTAGGCTAAAATATTTACGACAGCGGTAATGGACAATTTAGTTTCCAACCAGTAGGGCGACTGAAGAGGAAAAGTTCCACGGTGTTGCTTTAAAGCACTTACCTCTCATTTGAAGTGGAACTTCTTTTCTAGGTGTATCTGATGGAGTTTGCTTCATCTAAATCAGTGCTGTATGGAGAGCCACATCATGTTGGTATTAATGCACAGAAATGTTAAATTTAGACTTCATATTATCAACATCAAATCTGGAACATTTTGCATCTTAAAGATGGAATACCCTACACAACTTTTTAAATATGAACTGATTTTAAAACACTAAGCATAATGTGCCAACTTTCAAAATTGTTATAGAGAGAAACTGAGCATCATACACTAAAAGACTACATGCTACCAGACCTTAAAATCTTTCTGAACACAACAAACTCATGCAGAAACATGACAAATTAAAACTTTTAATTAACTAGCGTTGACTTATCCAGACTGCAAATCTATGCAAAAGTTGCAAATTCCAACCTTTTTCTATTAGAACCATGACAAATAAAACAAAACTGAATTACGTTACAAGCTATCAGGATTTCATAATTTTGGCCATATAAATAACAACTGCAGCAAATTGCATATTTTTGCTCAGTTTGGGTCTCTAGAAATTTGCACATAATATGATACAGTACTCTTTATCATTAATCATTTATCATTTTTATTACAAAAAAAAATCTTCTTAAAGCAATCAATGGATCCGGTTGACCTGAAATAGCCGAGTTGACACCACAACCACATTATCAAACGGGCATGGAAAAATACTTAAATTATCGGGGTATTTAAACCCTGATCTGAGTGAAGCCCATGATCATACCGAATAAAGCTGAGATAGGTTTGTTAAGGGTGCTTATACTTTCAAAATACTTTGCGCACGATTCAGGAAACCTGACTGTGACATTCATCACCTATCATACATGTCCTCAGCTTACACACAACTGCAGCCTTTGAAATCACACTTAAGACTCTCTTGAGTCTTCAATTTCCAGTAGCAAATCCACCAGATTTAGTTTGGAAAGATGCATGAGGTCATCTGGTGTGGTGTCATCTGGTTATGCTTGAACAGTGGGAGTTTGAAAGTCCAAAGGTGACCTGTTTAGATGTCTCGGTTTCAATATTTCATTTCTTTTCATGTCACTGCTATGCAAGGGCATGGAGATGGTCACTAAGAAAAACTGTAATGGAAAGCACACTTAGAGCACACGTAAGTAAAAGGTGGACTTTAAAAAGTATTGAATGCAGAGTTGCAGTTGATTGGTACTTGCACAGCTGGTTGAACAAATACCTTTTAAAATTACTGTAGATAACCTTTAAAAGTGTCAAAAACAAACACTGTGCATATACACACACTGTTACATACAAACACATTGCTGCCTGCGAGTCATCTAGGGAGCACAAGAAGTCCTTGCTTTTTGATCCAGCAACTTCATTTTCCCCTTACAGCCTTGCTTTTATTTGGAAACAATTAATCATTCCCGACTTCTCAAGTAACTAGCTTATACGCTGCAAACTTCACCTCCGTTTCTAGTGGAGCAGAGGCACCACCAAGAGGGGAGATATGTGATATACACGACTGACCCGCAGGACATAGTGAAGCAGACTTTATATTCATCAAAATATGTTTAAAAACTTCTAGAACTAGTAGGTATTTGTCCATTTTTATTATGTCATGTAGGCTAACATATATGCAGATTTATTTATTTACATTGTCTTTCTCTTCCAGGTTGTGATGTTTCTCATTTGTTAACTATTGTAAAATGGGTGTTATGCGTGTTAAATCAAAACGAAGGCTGTAATTTAGATGGCATCCAAAAGGAAAAGGTTGACTCTCACCACAACTGAAAGGTTTGTCACTGCTGCCTGCTTCTACTCTGAGCGTTTTCTGTTTTTGCTCACTTTGAGGCAGTTTTACCTCTGTCCGTCCATCAAACGCACCCAAGGGAAGGACAGCTGGTCAGATTCCACATCAGGCAAAGTGAAAAATAAGACAAAGTGAATGATAGCAATCACAAAAAGTCCACTATCTATTCTGTTTGCTGCAAAATTTTAAAAGAGCCATGAGAAGAGAGAAAATCAGGAGTTTTCAAACAAATTTGATGATCCCCTTGTGAGAGACTCCCTTCCCTTCTTTAATACATTATTTTTATATTCAAATGTTATATATATTTTTATTATTATTATATATGTTTTGTCATTTTTTACCTACCCACTATTATGTATAAACCTGGGCTTTAAAACCATGTTTAAAACCAGGGCTGCCAATATAATTAAATAATGATAATTAATCTCATGATTCCTGACTAGTTTTTAGAAAGCAAAATGAAACATTAGTATTGTCAATCGGAAAATGTTTAAAGAAAGTATTGTTGACCTTTATATTGACCTAATATTGTTGATATTAACTTTGTTAACTTTGGCAACCCTAAAAAATAAATAATGATCATGTATTTTTCTTTCAAATTATTCATGGACCCCAAGCAATCCCTTGGTCTCAGACTTCATTCCCTGCTTTATATCATCATAAACTTTATAATGAAAAAGTAGAAACCCAACAAATATTTACAATCTGTGTAAATTTAAATAAATAAAAACGTACAACGTTTTTACAGGCACAACGTACCCAACCTTCTGACAACGTTTTAACAACATGGCCAAAAGGTTGCTATAACTACGTTGTGTGGTGAAGGTTGTCACAATATTGACATTGAACCACCGTTCAGGGCCATTGCTTAAGGTTGTGGCTAGGGAGTCTGGACAACCATAGATATATACACTAGATGTTGCCTCGGCTACAGCAGTTCATTGGAACGAATGCGTCAATAGAGCCGCCATCATGGAACAGGGGAGGCCCTCCTCTTTCACGCATCAGCGTCAATGTAGACAAAGGTCTAACGGAAATAAAATCACCATAAATCGTCATGAATGCAATTTTCTAGTTTTTTTGGTTCGTTCCAACGGTCAGACACGTATTTATCATTGAGTCCAGAGAAAATCTTTTTTTTTCTTTTTCTTTTTTTTTAAACATTCTTCCTAGGTCAGATTTCATTCGTGTGAACATCATATGCAGCACAAAAGTCCGCCATCATCCATGAATTCGAAGTACAGGCAGAGAAAGCAGTGTTACATAGCTACTTCCTATGACAAGACCCCTGTTCCAAGATGGCGGTGGTTTTGACTGCCTTTTAAATTTTCAACCAACCGCTGGGCCGTCTCATTCATCATCAAGCAAGGATACGTGAGAATTGCGTTTAATTTACCTCAGATAAATATAATACGGAATTATACAAACACAACCTACAACTTCCTTGTCTAATGTGAATTTTTTTTTAACATCTTCTGCTCAGGTATGACAAATATCGTCTCTCAGTTGCTGAATGTCGTGCAACAACGTTGCTACAGCCCTGTCGCGTCTTACAATTCTACGTTGTTACAATGTTGCGAGCACGTAGACGTTGCCATAGCAGAAATGCAACGAGCCACAGACATTGCCACAACGTAAATGTGTTTGCTGGGTGTTGGACTTGGTTTATGGGTTTAAATATCAACTATCAAGGTTCATGTCTTTAAAGGGGTGGTAAAACACGATTTCACTTTTCTAACTTTAGCTAGTGTGAAATGTTGCTCTTTGAGCATAAACAACATCTGCAGTGTTACAATGCTCAAAGTTCAAAGCAAAGGGAGATATTTGCTTTTAAAGGAAAGGACAACACAACATTTCTCCCGGGCTAGTGACATCACCAACCCTAAAATGTACATAAACTCCGCCCCCAGGAACACGCAGTCCATGTTGAGAAGAGGAAAAGTTATTGTATAAGAGGACATTTGTGAGTCCGCTCAAACTTTATCATCCTTCTTTTCACATGCAATAGAAAGTCACTCTGTGTGCATCTCACAACAGTTCCTATACGAGCGATTTATAGATTATCTTGACAGAATATGCTAATTGAGATAGTTAACTCCACATAAGCAACATAAATTCATTAACTAACCATTCAGAGACGTCCTGTTGCATTCTACATGTCGTCACTTCTTCTTGAGTCTCTCCATCTTTGTCCGTTTTAACATTAAAGGCAGAACAGTTTCTGTCATTTTAGTGTGTCTGCGTGAGGTAATCGCAGCTGCTAACATAGACATAATAAATACATAGACGCCCTATTGGGTGCTTTGGAACGTTGCTGCGATACATCAACGCTTCCGCCATTTTGCTGAGGGCAAGACTGCACTGTAAACAAATGCAAGTAAATGGGTGAGCTGCGGTTTTCCTGGATAAAAACAATAATAACGTTTGCATTTATCAACCGATTTCAGTGGTTTTTACGTGGTGTATGTTACTATTATTAATTATATAATGACCAAATACAACCAGAAAAAAATGTTCAGTCTTGTTTGTGAAAGGTAATTCCTCGAGACCTGTTTTCAATTGTGTGGTGATTTGTACAGCCCCAAGCAGCACACGAAGCAGGCATTTTTCTCAATTCCCGGTATAAGAGGGATGGGAAAGTTGCCCTCCGCAATATGGCGGTACCGTTGACGTGCGCTCCAGTGGCCAATAGGGCATCTATGTATTTATTATGTTTATGGCTGCTAACACACACAAGCCCAGCCTCTGCAGCAGCTCATTTGCATTTAAAGGGCCAGGCACAAAACGGTGCTTTTGCTAACCCTCAAAAAAGTGACAACTTTAACATGCCATTTAAAAATATCTGTGGAGTATTCTGTGCTAAAACTTCACACACACACTCTGGGGATATCAGAGACTTATTTTACATCGTGTGAAAAGGGCATTTTACCAGCCCTTTAATAAAGCATGTAACATGCAGTCATGTGTTTACAAATGGGCTCTGCAGAGACAAGGTGATTAATGAGAGAGTGTGCTGCTAATTAGGACAGTGATTTAGTCATTAATGAGTGTGTGTTACAGCTGGAGAGAGCAGGAGGACTCTGGCTCAGTTCCTGTGTCACCTCTGTGTGTGGAGCAGAACAGGAGAGCAGCAGCAGCTGGCACATCATATAAGGTCCTGAGGTCGCTGATGTACATACACACCCATGAATGTAGTCATATAGTGACATCTACATGCCAAATTATTAGTTGTAAATATTATCAGTTAAATCCATTAAAGGAATAAATTACCCAAGAGTGAACTTTCAGAATTCCATCCATGCACATTAAGAACATACAGAATGCAAATACTGTGAGAAGTATTTTCATTAGTCAGTTTCACTGCACAACAACTAACTCTAAATAGATTTTCAAGCAAACATGAAATAATGTTGCTTGATAAAAATGACTGCCATAATCTGGCAGCCACAGTGTAATCAGTGAACTCTGAATTATACCAAACAGCAGGGACATTTTTCAAATCATTTTCTGGATATAAAAGGCAAAAGTTGAGAGATTGAAAAATCAGCTGGATCTTAGTGGAAGCATTCAACAATGTACTATGAATCATGCAATTTAATAATGTCTAGCACTCAGAGCAAACAGAAGACAGACAGCCTGGACTGCAAGCACAAGCCCCGTCTGATTGGTCGTGGCGGTGGTGTTGTAACAATCTATAGAGATTTTTTTTTTCTCGAACTCGGGATGCCCGAAAAATGTTAATGTAAATGTTACACTTTCAGATAAGGGGGAAAAAAATCACTGCAATCTCTTGCTCTGGTTACCGTGTATAGACCTCCAGGATTCTCTAGTTTTTAGGAGTTTGCTGGTTAGATAAAACATGAGATAAACCAAATGATGCCTTAGGAGTTGCATTTACAGATTTACT
This sequence comes from Semotilus atromaculatus, assembly GCA_031834385.1. Lineage (NCBI taxonomy): Eukaryota > Metazoa > Chordata > Actinopteri > Cypriniformes > Leuciscidae > Semotilus > Semotilus atromaculatus. The sequence continues at coordinate 7,548,193 of JAULUF010000052.1, read as the reverse complement.
AAACTCCTTTGTGGTCAAGCAAAATGTCGTCATTTTAATTGAATTATATCGCACGGAACCAATCTTCCTCATATAGATATTTTACCATAGTGATGATGTCACTGATCACTACCTTGTAACGTGCATACTGTGTACTGCTGATATTCACCATATCGCTCCAGATTATCAACCTTGTAGAACAGTCATCCCAACCTCTAAAGATAGATTTACAAATAACCTTATCTGTCTTAACTGCTCAATGTTCCCATTAACACAAATTAACTTGATGAAATGACTTGCAGGATGGGCACTATCTTCTCACATTAGAAACTGTTGCACACATCAGATTAAAATGTTACAGAGAAAAGTACTGCAGCATGGTACAACAGTATTACTCACGAAAGAGAAACTGGTAATCTAGAATCTGGTCATTCTAGTCTTTAGAATCGCATGGAAAGACAGTATGTCCCATTATATAAAAAGGCTCTAAAAGCAGGGCTGAGCTTCTCCACATTCTCTATTAACAAATCAATAGACGTCACCTGACCAGAATATTCCATCACAGTTAAGTAGAATTATTTATTCACTGAGAAAATCAAAACCATCAGAAATACAATTATAAATGTACCTTTAACTTTAAAAACCTTTGACAGCGTTTTATGATTCAGCCTCAATTATTGCCTCTCAAGAACAATAACAGTGCTTTACAATAGGACAGGAAGATCTAAATTAAGTTATCGTTGTATTCTAAACCAACAAAATGTTTATTATATCCAATACCCACTAAATTACTGAAAGAGTTGTTACAGAAAAGCCTTTCCTCAATATTATGAACTCATCTCTATCTCTAGGTCATGTCCCAAGACCGTTCAAGCTGGCAGTTATTACTGTAATAAAGGCATTTTTACACATTATTATTACAGTATAATAATAAATGTGTAATTATACATTTATTACAGTGTAATAATACCTTTATTAAAGGTATTCTTTTTTAAATGTATCTAATCACTTTAAGTAGCAATTCTTTTTTTTAAAGTATGCGATTCAGTAGCGATTCTTTTTTGAATGTGTAGTTATACCTTTAATACAGTGTATTAACAAATGTGTAATTATAACTTTATTACAGTGTAATTATACCTTTATTACAACAATTATACCTTTATTACAGTATAATAATAATAATGTGCAATTATACCTTTATTAGTGTAAAAAATAATGTGTAATTATACATTTATTACAGTGTAATAATACCTTTATTAAAGGTGTTCTTTTTTTAAAAGTATCTAATCACTTTAAGAAAAGTATCGATTCTTTTTCCATAAGTAGCGATTCCCTTTAAGAAAAGTAGCGATTCTTTTTCCAAAAGTATTGTTTCACTTTGAGAAAAGTAGCGATTCTTTTTTTGAAAAGTAGCAACCTTTTTACGACCTTTTTTTAAAAGTATCGATTCTTTTTTAAAAAGTAGCAATTCACTTTAAGCGATTCACTTTAAGAAAAGTATTTTTTTTAAATGTATCGATTTACTTTAAATGTAATAACTAATGTGTAATTATACCTTTATTAAAATGTAATAATAAATGTGTAATTATACCTTTATTACGGAGTAATAACAAATGTGTAATTATACATTTATTACAGTGTAATAACCAATGTGTAATTATAACTATTAAAGAGTAATAATAAATGTGTAATTATAACTTTATTACAGACTAATAATACATGTGTAATTATACCTTTATTAAAATGTAATAATAAATGTGTAGTTACATTTATTACAGTGCAATTATACATGTATTGCAGTGTAATAACAAATGTGTAATTATAATTTTATTACAGACTAATAACAAATCCATAATTATACCATTACAGTGCAATAATAAATGTGTAATTATACCTTTATTAAAGTGTAATTCAACATTGTGTAATTATACATTTATTATAGTGTAATAATAAATGTGTAATTATACCTTTATTGCAGTGTAATTATACCTTTATTACAGAGTAATTATACCTTTATTACAATGTAATAATAAATAATGATACATATTAATAATACAATAGTATATTGTAACGACGATCAGTTCCAGGAATGCACTAATATTTTGTTGGTAGTATCAGTTTGCAACAATTATTAGTTAACACTAAGTTGTTACCAACAAAATATTAGTGGATTCCTGGAACTGGGCGTCGATACACTACATCCTTATGCATCGCTTTCTGCCAGGATTTTTACGGGCTTATCCCAAATCACGGAAGTGACCTCGATGGGCACAATCGGATGTTTGAGAGGTGGTGCCCTGCCAAATCTTGCGAGAAACATGACTTGCTTTGTCATACGATGTCTTGCGATGTCTTATACATCAACAACATATGAAGCAGCCTCTATATGCATTTCAGACGTGAATCATGGCAGAGTCAATGAAGAAAACTAACAGGTACACAGCTGTGTGGCTCGAGGTCATGGTGCAAAGGACCTTAGGTTGAAATTACTTCGTAGCATCCCTTTAAGCATTTCTGCTTCATTAGAGACTATTGTAGCCTATTGTAACGAAAAAGCTTAACGTGGTTTAATGTACTTAAACAACAATCAGTGATCACCAAATTTCTCAACACATTAAGTCATTTTACGGCGCGATTTTGAATGATGACCATTCACCATAAATAAGGGCTCCCCCTCCCTACAAAAGCCAGTTTAACCACTGGGTATGCCTTAATATTATAGAGGGTCTGCACGTGACATCACCGTCGGCCGGAGGGACTTCGGTTAAGCCCACTGAGTGGCATCATTGGTTTTCAGCGTGAATGCCACGAAAAATACACCAAACAAATCTAAAACAGGAAAGAGCTATGAGATTGACTGTACAAATATATTTGAGAAAAAAATCAGAGGTGTATTTTTACAGACTGCCGAAATAAATAATTGGACTCCGGGCAGTGAGACGTGGATTTGCAGTAATCATTTTGGGCCAATATGTTGAATTTTGTGGAAAAATCATATCCTGTATATTGTTTTGATATGTATTGACAACTGATCAATTAAATATTTACCAGCTTATATTCTGCATAATTGGATGCTTTTAATTAAACAGACAAAGTTTTAGAGCTGGGTGATATGACAATATACAACATTGAAATAAGTGCTCACACGGATTTAGACCTATATTGTATTTATATAAAGCGTTCACAGGCAAATGTGCTTTATTCATTTCCTAGGCATCAAAATCAGCCACATATAAATGTCAGGATACATGATTCCTGGCTACATGTCAATATCCATAGATCACGGGATATTTGATAAGTTGTAAGGAACCCTATATCTACTAGTCCATTCTTTAGTTTAAATTGATAATCGTTTGTTTTGTTTAACAGTGGTTTATTTTTTCAGCTACAGTAGGTGTATTGAATAGAAGCATTCAAGAAAGGGAGTGATTTTCTCTTTGTTTTTTGTTGTTTTATTAACATTAAAGGGATAGTTCCCCCAAAAATGAAATTTGTCATCATTTACTCTCTCAAGTTGTTTTAAACCAAAAATAAGTTTCTTTCTTCTATTAAAAATAAAAGGACAGTTAAGACAGTCAACTAATGAGAATATGCCACATAAAACTAGGGAACTATACTGGCACGGACACCAGCACGGTCATGGACACACCGGCACGGACACACCAGCCCGTACACCGGCAAGGTAACACCGACAGACACAGCGGCACGAACACACCCCAGCACGGACAAAAGTATTAATAAACTTTCAAAACAGTCAGGGTAAGTAAAATACAGTGCATTTTCCATGTAAGCAAGGTTTCTGTTTCTGTGCTGCGGTTTGCCCGGAAGTCAGACTGAATTGTCCTAGTTTATCAAGAACAAGGAGATGAGGTTGTCGTAAAATGATTCCTTGTGCTTAAGAACCTCTTTTTTATGACAATGCCATCTCAAATGACAGTAATACTCTGAAAAGTCATGTCAGACAGGGGCTTGCTGAGCTTGGTTAGAAGGCCATGCAGATTATTTATTTCTTAATGGCACCTGGGCTGAGGGGTGACTCCTACATCCATGCAGACTAACGACTGTCACAGGTAACTATATGAAGAATTTGGTGTGTGTATTGCTCTTATTTATGAGCACTAAACAGATATTTTGGTCTACACATATGCTCTCTTTCTATTTGATATTAATAATGGAATTACATTTTAAATTACAGCACAGAATGAAAAAAACATTTTAAGCAATCCTATTTAGAGAATAATCAGACTACAAATTTAAGATGTAGGGTAAGTATCAATAGCCTACTTTTTCAAACTAATTATACTGAAACTAGACGACATAGCCTACTTAAAATATTACGCACCCCACACCATTTGTAAACATCTTACCTTAACTGCACAAAAATGCACCTAAACCATCTGCCATATAGTGTTGGTTGGTCATCTAAAATGTTTAACCTTCAGCCAGTGTAATGTGATACTGTGATACAGTATGCTACAGTTTCACGATACATTATGATGAAATGACCCAGTTTATCCAGTTCGGCTTGTCAACATCTCAGAAGAAACACTGAAAAATGTAAGTGTTGGACAGCAGATAGATATGGATGTCTTTTATTAACCCCAACATACATTTGTCAGTTAGAAAAGTATGAGATACACATTTCAAGTTACTTCCATGTTTTCTCTTGTGCAAACACTAGATGGTGCCAAAAGTCATTTAAAACAATGTTTAAAACAAAAAACCTTAATGCAGGACCAACGAAACAAAAGAGCAACAACAATAATAATAATAATAATAATAATAATGTGCATTTAAAAATTAAGTTGATTCATTTTTTGTCGAATTTAATGATTCCCAGCTTCATATAAACTGGATGTTGAGGCATAAACATCATACATTTCTACAATTCAACAAAAATATAACCAATATTTACAATTATTGTATTAAAAATACAAAACAAAAAGACAACAAAAAATAAGAACAAATACATACTCCACCAATTGTCTTTGTAAAAGACGTACAGGTAAAAGTAGTCAAAAAAAGAGTGAATCTTCACCAGCTAAATGTACACGTCTCACTTGACATCACATATCGAACAGAGTAGCAGAACAGCTACCTACTACTATTTACCTTGTTTATTTATGCTTGTACAATTTGTGCAACTTATTTTGCAAAACAAGCGACTCATTTTGGCTTGCCAAAACGTGAATATTTACTAAAAAAAAAAAAAAAATGAAGTGGAAGCAGATGGTCAATATATTTACTGTTACAAATGTGTTGTTATTAACAACTGTCTCTGCAACCATTAAAAAAAAAATGTGTGGGGGCCAAAAAAACAAAAACAAACAAACAAAAACCTACAAACGAACAAACAGGCAACTAGAGAAAGAAACACTGAAGTAGTGATGTTACAGGGTACAGTGGAAAACACTGCAAACTTCTTTTTTCTTCTTCTCAAGTCAATTGTTTCTAACTACTGATCAATGTGATCAGTTTAACTCAGTGATTAAAATAAAAGAATGAAAGTGACGTGCTCCCACCGGTTCAGTTCTGCTCTGGCTGGCAGACTTCAGGTGGGTTTGCGTGTTCCCGGCTCACCGGAGTCTCAAAAGCACGTTTCAGTTCAGTTCCTGTGAGTGATTGTGGAAGCTGTTGTGTAGCAGTGGTATTTAGATCAAGGCCCACTCCAGGAGAAACATGCACAACTTGAGTCCTCAAAGAAAAACAACACCAAAACCATGGTTTTTCACACACCTCCTTAATGGCATCACTTAATGAGAGGAAGGAAGTAGCACCCGAATAGGATGACCCTATTTGCCTGAGTAGCCTTCAGTTCTCACCTTCGCCAACAGGGGGCGCTTGATGTTGTGACGCAACTATAGAACTCTGCTTCATTTTCACTTTCTAGAGGCGCTGAACTGGTAAAACTGTATCGAAGATGAATGTGTACATTTCCTCCCCACCACTAAAAGCTTCCTGCGACTGAACTGGTTCACTTTTAAATGGACTTTGGTGGCTGGATTATCCACAGATGTAGATTTGTTCAGTCTGTTATTTCTGTATCATGTTAGTTATGAGCTTTTTTCATTCATACTTTCTTACGGCTCTGAAACACACTAAGGCCAAGAACCAATACAACCACCCACTAAGGCTTTACTTAGCATAATTTCCTCTCACAAAGCGCCATCCTTATTAAATCGGTGTGCTACGGATGTCAATGGTCAATGTGAACTCCATCATGAACGACGTAGTCCGCCAGTAGAAGAGGTGTCCTCCAAGCCGTGCTCCTGCGAATATAATACTGTAATGCTAAACCACACAGATATGAGTGTTGTCGTCGGGACTGATGTGAACAGGTGGGGTGATAAGTTGTAGTCAAGCCTTCTTAGCCATCCAAACTGCATGTCCAGAATCGGGAGACTGAAACGTTGATTGTGTGCATCTGTTTACACCTTAAAAACAGTTTAAAAAGTGCTGAGGGGAACTACTAAACACGTTAGTGTGACCTTTAAGCAGAAGGAAAGAGTAAATTGTCTGAAGACAACCGTTAACAGTAGTTTGTTTCTTGTGTGTGAATGTCGAAGCGCTGTGTTCGAGTTTCAGTTCAGTTCATATTTCCATTCTCCAAAGTGCCAAATAAGTTATTTTTTTGCTCGCCTCCTTTCTTCACAGTATTTTTAGCATGCAGGGCATCAAACCCCCCATTGCATTAAGGCAGGGCAGGGAGAAGAATCCATCATTGAGGAGGGAGAGAGGCAGTGCCGGCAAGATGTAGACTGGATGGTCTGTCTGTCTGTCTGTCTGACCTGTGAAGGCCTGATATGGGCCATCAGTCAATGCAGCATCCGTATAAAAGCCAGTGTCGTCCCCTTTCAAACAGCGGACACCTGTTCATCCTCTGGAGGGAGAAGAGAGAAACTGTGAGCATCATGGACACAGTATCTTACACATAGGCTCTGTTCCAAACCCAAGTAACATGTGAAAGTGAACCGTTATGGATGACACAATAGCCGCTTTCCGACCAAGTAGTTACAGGAACTTAGTTATAGGAACTGTCCACTTCTAAACAGTTCTAAGAACTACTCTCCCCCAAACTCGGTTTTGCTGTTTGCGTTCGCACTGGCCAAGTGGCCATAGGAACTGGTGGGAGGGGTAAGGGAGTGACGCAAGCACGGCGGCGGCGGCGGCGCCACATTCAACAACAACAAACCAGCATGGAGGAGGCTATCGGAATGTTTCTGTTCTGCCTTGCCGGGACCTTAATAACGGAGTACGAACGGCGCCGTTTAAAGACTATGCTTGAGTTCTGTACAGAGAAACACAGAAGACGAAGGCTTCAGCGTAATATGATCTTAAGTGATATGATGGAAGAAGATAGAAGAGCAGAGCGCAGGAGCCAAACAAAACGACGGGTAAGTTTAGCTAGCATTAGCAATTAGCTGGTTGAATGCGTTATGTTTGTCTTAAGTTATGAGTTAACATAGCCTACATAGGCGAATTGCAACAGACAGTGAAGAAAATGTGTTGACATTGGGCGTGACTTATAAGTTAAACCAATCAACGTAGACTTAGGGAAAGGGAACTAAAAAAGTCCTCCCTCTAGACTAGGTACTGAAAGAGTTATAGGAACTACGGTCTGAGGAACTAAAAAATCCCCAACTTAGTCCGGTCTGAACACGCGAAAAAAAGGGTTATAGGAACGTTAGGTTCTAGAAACTGCAAAAGTCCCTCCGGTCGGAAAGCGGCTTATGTGATTTCTCATTATCTCCACAGAAACTACCTTCGGTGTCGCATACTTTGCATTTCTTGCATTGCATTCGCAGGAAACAAATGAAAATGCAGTTCTGTGCATGTTACATTTTGGAAGTATAAGCAAAGGTACAAGAATGGGAATAAAACTATCGTCTTCACCTGAAAAAGGCTGCCACTAGTACACACAAGGATACTTATGTTAAGGACATAAGGAAGCCATGGTTTGTAACTAAAGAATGGAATACAAGTGACATATCAGGGAAAATTTATTTCCCTGATAAATTTAAATAAATTTCTTACATACTGCTCCTTTAAATTAATTATATAACTATAAATTTTCTTCCAAGATTGCATATATACTGTGCTTCCAAAACACACAATCTACACTATATGTATAAATGAACAATCTATGATTTGCTTAACTACACCATCTTGGAAGAAAGATTTCACATGCATTCTGGGATTAACTGCCTTTGATTTCGGTCAAAATGTAAGGCAGCATAATCGTTGATGATGTCTAAAAATGCTGTCTATAGGAAACGCACTTGGGTTTGGAACAAAGTCATAGACAGAGAACTAAATATAATAAGGAAATAAAATATGCTCTGGCATTACTATACCAAAGACAAACATGAAAGGACAGGACAGGAAATACTTGTTATAAAACAAACAAAAAAAGACAACTATTGTGAAAATTAATAAAATGACATCTCAATTCAGGATATATGTGCTCATAAGTACTAACATTATTTCATGTGCTACCTGACAACAAAAACACGACTTCAGGTTCTATCATGTGTTTAAGCGTTTATGATGGCAGATCTAGTGATTTTCCTGTGAGCACTGATGGGTGAGAGCCAATACACACGGCAGAGCAGGGAGCAATGACTGGGATGTTGCCACGGCGACGGGGGGCAGGCTGTATCCGTGGCGACGCATGCACTGTGTGAGATGCGTTGGTGGTTGGTGATGGTGGGCAGGTGAAGGAGCTGTCCTCCTGGCATGCAGAGACCGTGACTCGTGTGCGTAGAGTGTGTGAGTGTGTGAGAGTGGAAGTAACTGGAGTTTGGGATGTTTTACCTTCCTGCTGGGGTGGTGTATGTAACTCATGGCCTGGGGGGAACTGCTGTGTGTGGACCTCTCCTCCTCTGAGCTCTGAGTTTGGGAGACAAGCACTCACCCTCCTCTTCCACCTCCTCTGCCTCCTCCTCTCGGCCCCGGGGATCTGGCGAGTGGATGGGTTTCCCCACAGCTGGGGGCTGCTGGGAGTCGGGGGAATGTGTGACAAGGCGGGAGCGCTGCAAGGCGGTGGTGTAGTCCGGGGGTCTCCTGCCTGAGTGAGCCGTACCCTCGGTTACGTCTGTGATGGTCAGAGCTGTGTATCCCGGCGGCGTGGGCGGAGGGTCCCGGTAACGACCGTCCTTCCGTGCTGGGGGGAGGAGACGGACACCACAGTTCCGTTTAATACCGGTAACGCTTCTCACACACGCGGATGGACACATGCAGACATGCACTAGATTCAGGAAGGATTGTTTTTGTAGGTGGTCTGTTGTTCCACCTTGTAGCGTTCAACATGACAATTAACTAATTAAAGTGAGTTTGTGTATGCTTATGGTTTATATATTTCTCAACCTGTACCATGTTTCATTTTCAGATGCATGTTTGATCATTGGGAATATGGTTTCAGCCTTTTCATGCAAAGATTACAACACACAACACATAGGAAAGGATATAGAACTTGGTGTAGTTACTCTTAAAACAATAGTTACCCAAAAATGAAAATCTTTCTCCCAACACAAGTTTGACATTAAACTTTGATATACAACCTGGCATGAAAGGCACCATATTTGATTTCAGTTCATTGAAATTAGAAAATTGTCTGTTCACCACAGAAAGTTATCGTGTGGCTTCATATGGCTTAGACCACAGGCAGTATGGACTAATTTTATGGAAGATTTTTTTTGTCCATTGTGAAGCTAAATGTTACTAAATGGACAAAAAGTGTGATGCTTCTCATTGCGTTCTATGGGGAAAAATAAGATAATATGGCTTTGGATCAACATGAGGAGGAGTACATTTTAAGATAACTGTCATTTTTGGGTGAACTATCCCTTTACACCAGGTTCACGTGGCGATTCTTACTGATCACAGGCTTGGTGTTTCCTGCAGTGATGGGCGAGGGGCGTCTGCTGTGCTGTCTGGACTCTTCTGAACCGGTAGAGGTGATGCTGCTGGTCTCTGGGTCTGTGGTCACATCCCTCCCTCCTCTTCGCTTGATGGTACCCGTGTCGCCCTCAGAGTCCTCGCCCCAACATGCCGCTGAGGACGAAGAGGAGCAGGCGGACGCCCAGCTCCCCCTGCTTCCCCACAGCCCTGCGCCCTCTGCCAACGCCTCCCAGCTACGCCCCTGTTGCATGGTCTGAATGTTGTCATGGGAGCCGCTGGAACATGAAGTCCAGCTGCCACGACCAGAATCAGCAGCGTCGAGAGACACCCGGTCACCCTGGTCCTGGGTAAGCTCCTCTGAGCTGGGAGAAGACAGCACGGTGGCGCCCGCATACAGACCCCGGCAGTCCTGCATGGATGAGTAGGACCTGAAAAAAGAAAGGTAGAAGGATCCAGAAGGGTTTAATAGTAATAATACATTGCCAGGTCATGATGGTCAATCAGTTGTCCAGTAAGAGACTTGTCGATTAGTAAGGTTGATGACTTAATCTAGACCAGGGGTTCTAAACGTAGCTCCTGGAGGGTCACAGTCCTGTAGAGTTCAGTCCCAACCCTGCTCCAACACATTTAACTAGGGTTGAAGCCAAACTCTGCAAGCCCTGATCTAGACTTTTTCTTTAATATTTTTATGTGGCATTGGTATTTCCAATGTGCATAATAAAACCCTCTGGAAAAGTAATCCCTTTTAATACACATTCAGATGGTCTGCTCCATTGCATTGGTTTCACTCTTTCACTCTTTTGGTTTACCAGCCACAAGAGTTGCACTTTTCATACTATGCAGCATTTTTTTTTTTTTATATCAAGAACCACATATCCATTCTACTGTGACCTGACGACCTGGTTTTTAAACACAATAACATGTCTATAAATACTGTAAATATTGTCTGAGAAATGAGTCCGATTGGGGTCAGATGAGCTCAAAACCTAACTGACCCAGGGTTCCTAAAGACAGATTAACTAGTCATTAATGCAGCACACCAATTAGTTGAGAAAGTAAAGAGTGTTGTTTACCCCAAGCTGTACTGATCAGGGTCAGCTGTTGCCCTGCGCTCTAGGCGGTGACCACTAACATGGCCCTCTACAGCTATTCCTCCATACCGCTGCCTGCGTTCATCTTGCCCCATGTCCAGGGAGGATGTGCTCACCAGACTGGAGCGTGAGGAGATCTCACTGTGGCCAGAGTCTGACAGGTAATCACCAGCTCGTCCATAACCTGGCGAATGAGTACACAGAGCAAAATGATTAGGAAACAGTTTGGTCCTAATACAGACCCCTGTGGTACTCCAGTCAATAACTGCCTCTTTTCACTTTTAATAGGTTTTGTTCCAAACTTCAACCTTCCTGCAAACCATGTACAGCTGATTTGTAAGAAAACTAATGAGTTTAAGGTTAACACAAGTGTACAAAACTCAATATTTTTTGTGTGCTAATGTTATAGTGAAGAAGACAAATTCTTCTGACTCCAATTCCAAATGACTTATTAAAGAAAAAAGTATATTTATAACTGTCTTTATTTTTTTGCTGTCAGAGGTGTGTCTTAAAACTGCTGTGAAACAGAGTAACTGAAAATATATGACTTATTATGTCAGTGTTCACATAGTATTGCTACATTTAGTGGGTGCAAAGTCATCAATTGAAATAAGTAACTAAAAATTGCACAATAGAATTTAACCTTCCCACAGAAGATACGCCTTACTGCTTACAACATGGTGAAGAAAGTGATGATACAATAATAGTGCAAGATAAAATATGTTATATTCAGGGTGTCAGAGAACTCATAAAATGCACAACACAAGTACACAAGTAGATATTTCAATCATTTATGTACTGAGACTACTCTATATCAAATAACTGTATAAAAAAAATAAAAATAAAAATAAATACTACGCTACTGCCAGAGCAAAGCATTACTGCCAAAACTCCCATTTCTTAACCTAGCTAATCGATAGATAGATAGATTGTTTTATTTAATGTCATGTCAGCATCTAAGGCTATTTTCCCTAGATAATCAAAACCAGGCAGTTACTTCAGTAGCAGAGCAGCTTGGGCTCTACAGTACACACACACACAAACACACAGTTCCAGCACTAGCTTTTTTCTGTCAGCTAGGAGCAAAAAAAAAAAGAAAAAAAAAAGAAGCAAAAACACTGTCTAGACTTGGTGAGAGAGATCACTCAAATGTTAGAATACACATGATATTTCTGATATTTTGAAATGTATAAAACATTTAGTAGTACAAACCTCCAACTGACACTGTACTATATAACACAATAATATTTGATATTACTACTAAATATTTGGACACAAATGGTACTGATTATGCCAATCACACCACTGGAATATCTTAGGGAAAGTCTGATCTGAAAACAAAACATTTCATTGGCTGTGTATCAATACTAAGTGAGCTGCCAAACTAGACAGCATTTTTGGACAGGTTCTGAATCGTTCAAGTCAAACATACACTACTGTTCAAAAGTCTGTTGTCAGTAAATGAAATTAGTACTTTTATTCAGCAAGCATTCAAATTCACACTTAAGACATGCATAATGTATAAAAAACAATATTTTAAATGAATGCTGTTTTATACTTTCTATTCATCAAAAAATTCTGAATAAAATGGTTTCCACAAAAATATTAAGCAGCTCATGGATCATGTAGGGATCATGTACACTGAGGACTGCTGAAAATTCATCTTTGCAATCACAAGAAATAAATAACATTTTAAAATTGAAAACAGTTATTTTAAATTGCAATAATATTTCAGAACATCACTCAAAATTTTGGAATTTTTGATCAAATAAATGCAGCGTTGGTGGTGAGCATAAGAAAATTCTTTCAAAAGCATTAAAAAAAAAATCTTGCCAACACCAAACTTTTGAACACTAGTGTACCTGTATTGAATGATGAGATAGTAGGCAGTTCACTGCAATAATGATGTTTGTGTGAACTCTCTCAGGCTAAATCTGCATCTAGGCCCTGTTACCTGTTGGTGATTTTCTACAGAAGGAGGAAAAACCCTTCATACCATGGCTTCTTATAGATGTGATGGCTGAATATAGAGGCAAAACAAGTAAGTATTGAGAGACAGAAATGTTATGTGACATGTCTTTCAAAAGGAAAGAAGGAAAATCGTGCATCTATAACTCTGCAATCAGAGACAAGCAGTGTTCAGATATTTTGTATTTTGTATAACAGCACTAGAACATGTCAACCTTAGCAGAATATTATATGTTTGACCTTTTTACCACAAGATGGCAGTATCAACATATTAAATAAGCTATGAAAACATATTGGCACTAAGGGTCACCAGCTATCAGAGAAATTAACTACTCGCCAGTGGTCAGGGAACATGCTGTCTTACAAAATATTTCACTGCATGTCCACCACAGAGCTCTGATTCCACAGTTCACCGATAAGTCAATGGGGGAGAGTAAATTGAGTGTGCAAAGACCAGAGGTTGTAGAAAAACAACATATACCGAATGCCATAGTGTGTCTGACTCTGTCTGTGTACCTTTCTTAGGTGAGCTGTGAGGAGACGTGGGAGGAGACGAAAGCTGTGAGGAGTTGTTGGACACACTGTCCTCTGTCTGTTTCTTGTGTCTCTCTCCTGCTTCCTCTGAAAGGGACAGTATCTTCTTTAGAGACTGCGGTGAGCTTGTGCCTGTGCAAACACAATAAGACAGAGCCTTATGCTAACCATAAATATATATCGGAGGACCTGATAGTGTTTAAGTATCAAAATTACGTGGTCTTACCAAATGGCGGTAGGTCTTTGACCGGCACTTTCTTGCGAGATGGGTAGAGGGCAACGGCAGGCACTTGAAGCGCCTGGTTGGCTTTCTGAAGCTGCTGGCGCTGGTGGATGGCGGCCCGTGCGACCACGGGCGACGTGTCAGGTCTCTTCCGGTCCCCAGAACTCTTCGGCACTGTGAAATAGAAAGCATCAATTTGTAAACAACAAGCTGAATTATATATTTGAATAATGAGGAAATAATAAATAATAACAATATATACCAAGTAATTCAAAGAATAACCCATTAATGTCCAAAATAACTTTTTGCTTAAACTACTAATGGTGAATGAATGGTGAAAAAATTTACTCACTCACTATAAATAATTATTACTGGCCATGAAACTGTATTTTGCGTTATAATTTTATTTAAAAATGTTTTACTTATGACCAACAAGCTGTGGGGAATGCAGCTTTTTATAAAAATGTGATTAAATGTCTGTTGTGTGTTCTTTTTCACATGCTATTGTTTTTCTCCTATTGGTATTTGTATGTGCGTGCTTGCACCCTACTCACATGTGTTGATTGAGGGCTCACACTGCATTGAAAGTGTCTGCAGGCTCTCCTCGTTTGTCTCCAGGGTGAGGTTGGACAGGTATTGTTTGACCTTGCGTGCCATCTGTGCATCCTCGTACAGCTTCTTGGCATTGAGAAAGGAACTCCGTCTGACCCGCTTCTTGTGCCCGCCTGTCTGGGTTACATCCAGGACGGCCGCATTGGCACTGCCCTGGCTGAGTGACCTAAACACACACATATTAGAGTTAAAGATGCAGTCGGACTTTAATAATGTGTGGTATGCTGATGCAGGATCAGATATAGTCTCTCAGTCTTTTTGACATGCAGTAAGTTGCATTCCTTGCAGCTTTAATCCATCCAAACACTCCATGCATTTCACATCTCAGCCAATCAGGCAGTTAAAATGTTATATAAACAACAGAAGTATCGTACTAAAACTCTGCATGAGATTTAGGAAGAATCCCTGATGATTTCCATTATTTTTGGTCAAATATATATATTTTTTAATTTCTGAGTAAAAGAAAGTAAAGAAAGAAAGTCAAATATATATATTTTTTAATTTCTGAGTAAAGAAAGTTTTTAACCATTTATTTTATGCTTAAAGGTGAAGTGCAAAATTTCTGCACCTCTGCATCTTTGTATATTAAGCTAAAACAGGAAACACACTTAAAACTCAAAAAAGGTCTTATAAAAGGCAGGGTTTGCATCCATACACAATCTTAGTTTAAACTAATAATTATTTATTAAATAATGACTAAAGAAAATAATTAAAAAGCAATTAATAAATCAAATTTAAAAAAAAAAACTCACAACACTGCAAATACTTAGTAAAAGACGTGCAGCTATGGTAAGTAGTTTAGCTGGAAGGGGCACGTTAAATCACTTTTGCTAAAAATGGATCATGGGACATAAAATTATTAAATGAGCTGGAACCAAACAACTGTAAATAAATTCATGCATACTGGTGGGGTCATGTTTGTGAAACATTCAAAATCTATTCAAAATCTAATACAACAGAAACATTAGGATGTATTTTAGAATGAGGTGAGTTTATTCAATGACCCTGAGTAGCAAAAGTGATGGTGGTCAAATGCTTAAATGGGATCCGTCAGAGCAGAAGCATTCTCAAGTGAACTTTAAAAATAAAAATAAAGGATGGTGAGGAGCCAGCCCAAATTAAAGGAGGGAGAACACATGAGGCCAAAGGTGAGAGTTCACCATACTCACCCTAAACTCCTCCATTTCTTCTTCCTGTAAGGGAGAGCCATGAATAGTGAAGCATGGGGCAGAGAGGGTGGACGAAGAGAGAAATGGGGAAGAGAGAAAGCCATTGAGAGAAAGAGAGGGAGACACACTTAGATGAGGAGAAACAGACCAAGGGTACCAAGGTGAGGTGCACCAGAGACCAAAAGAGACAATAACTTCTCTGACAATAATGCAGACAAAGAGTAACATACACAATGTTTTAACTCTCCTGTACGTAAACATCACAAACACTTCAAAAAACCTTAGTAAAAAGCCTGTGTGTGGAAGCGTGAGGTGAGAGCTGTACACATTGCAGTGAGTGGTCACTAAAAGCTACTCAGTGATATGAAGAGTCCAGTCTGGAAGAAAGGCAAAGAAGTCATTGTAGCAGTCAGATCAGGAAGGCACTCACCTGGTTCTGAACATCAGAGCTGGGTCCATGTTTACAGCTGCCATCCGGCCAACGTGTCTGATTTCTTTAGCAATCATTCGCAGCTTCTCAAAGTTCACCAAACCGTCCACCTTCGAGTCATTTCCTAGAGTTGGCAATAAAGAAAGGGCTTTTATCATGCATTTTTTAAAATAACTTTTTTTTCCTCAGGTAAACATGTTGAAGTCAAATTATAGGACATGACCATATTTTACACTCTTGTACTACTATCGTTGCATCTGCATATATGCGCAGCGTCTTTAACCCCTAACAAATAAACAAGCACCCTTTGCATGTGAAATAAGCATTCTTCAGTAACAGCCTATTTGTAAACCTTAAATCAAATGCACCGCCTATTTAGAAACAAACTTAAAAGGCTATGCAGAGTTGTAGGTGCTTTTCATGGAATATAAAGCTATTTTATCTATCCAACACAATCTCTTTATTTACTATTACTGACAAATTCTCAAAACCAAAACTAAGTGATGTTCAATAATAAACAAACATGGATACTATACATGTCATAACCTACATCAGTGAGAACTATCTTACCTTCATGCAGGAAGGTGAGATCCTTCTTGATTACAGGGAAGAGAGGGATAATGGGTGGTTGCAGGTTCTGGCTGTTAAGAAGGTTCCGGTACTTTGCCATATTCCTGGAGGGATCAAATAGGTCTTGAAGATCACTAAACAGCTTCTCATATTTACTGGGCAACTTCTCCCATGTGCCTCTCAGCCTGGACACCGGTGCCAAATTCAGACCACTGGAAAAGACGCACAACTCCATTGTTATTTGAGACACCAAAAAGGGTCTTCAATTTAACCCTACATTTTTTTACTCTTGAGCTCAAGACTAATTTTACCTGATAATGGCAAACATGGAGTTGAAGTTCTTGCACTCGCGGCAATGCAGTGCAATTTTAATGAAGTGCTTGATGATCTTCATGCGTTTGAGCTGGTTGGGCTCACGCACCACTTCCGTAGCCACCCAGAAGGTCTCCCGATTGATGGCTTCCTCAAAGAGCTTGAGACTGGGGGGCCCGGTAAGGCGAGTTTTCAGCTTAAACAGGTCATCAATGTACTCTGTGGGCTCAATGGCACAGAACAACTCGAAGGCGCGCATGGACAGCTGGGTCGCCACTTCCACCGTGCTGAGCTGCAGCAGGCTGATATGGCTCTCCCGTAGCAGTTCCTGGGCATCTTCATCCGAGCACAGCGTCTCTGTCTCCATGTTGCTTTTCAGGTAGTACCTACAAGTTAAATGGAGAATAGGCCAATGAGAGGAGAGATCAACAGGTGTCTAAAGTGATTTTCC
This sequence comes from Semotilus atromaculatus, assembly GCA_031834385.1. Lineage (NCBI taxonomy): Eukaryota > Metazoa > Chordata > Actinopteri > Cypriniformes > Leuciscidae > Semotilus > Semotilus atromaculatus. The sequence continues at coordinate 7,530,954 of JAULUF010000052.1, read as the reverse complement.
TCTGAAAAGGAAATACTTTTCAGGAAATTGAACAAAATGGCCACAAGGGCTCTAAGGCAGCACCTGCCACTCAGCTGGATCCTGTCGGCCAGTTTGGAGAGTTGTTCAGGAAGTCGCCGCTGCTTGATAACGCCCTCAGGAGTGACTGACACCTCACACAACGAATAGGCTTCAGCGGCAGCAGTCAAGGCAAACTCTCGAATGGCCTGAGCTACAACTTCTTTTGCTGTGGTGTCCTTCCCAATCATGATGTACCGGCTTTGCTGGTCTGCCTTGAACACTCGCAATACCTGGTCTGACATGTCTAAAAAATAAAATAAAAAAAAACAGCGGAAAGGACTCAGGCCAACACACTTATCCATTTCAATAATCAAGGCCCAAGTATCAATCTTTATCTGGGTGCATTACTAATGACCATATGTCACTTTCACACTTTGAGTAAGTCCGAATCTGACCTGATCCACTTCTGGATCAGTTATTGATAAATGTAATCAATTTATGCATTGTCTCTACATGAACCACTTGCCCCACTGTGTTCAACATTAACCCATCACCGGAAGCTTCTTGGTGCCTATACGGTGAACGTGATTTCACCAAGTACCACATGTTCCTGGATCAACATCTTTGTGTTAGACAAAGATGTTGATCCTGGATCAACTTTCCAATCAACCAATCAGATTTGAGGGACAAGTTTACAGTTTATGTCAAGTTTAGGCTTAGAACCAGGGTGAGGTACTTAAACATCAGTGTTATTCACCTTTCATTACCCTATGATTTTAGGGAAAAGTTATGGGTAGGGTTAGGTTTAGGGGTAGGAATTGGGTAAGGACTACATTTTGGGACAGGAATGTTGATCCAGGATCAACAAAATATGTTGATCCAGGACCATGTCTTACTTGGCAAAATCACGGTGACCGTGCATATACATATTCAGAAGACACCTTCACACAAAGCAAACAAATCAACTTTCAATGTAAATCAATCCCATTCTGCAACAATAAGCGATATGAATCAGTGAATAAGAATCAATTAATGAAAGAATTTTGATGAATCCCATCAAATGCAAAGTGTTCACAGATTAAGACCCGATTGAGTCGCAACAAACGGTGCTACATGAAGAACTTTAGATAGCAAACTCAATGTTAAATTTGAGCAGACAATGCCCTGAAGATTGTTGTGATTAGAAAAAATAGAGTAGACGGGACAAGATCAAATACTTGCTTATAGGCAATGCGTCTGAAAGAGTACATTCAGGACAGTAGGGGTGCACGATTCAGAAAATGTCACGATTCGATTCCATATCGATTTTTAGGCTCACGATTCGATTCAAAATCGATTTTCAATTAAAAAAACGAACCTCGATTCAAAAAACGATTCACAGTATGTAAATGTAGTTTACTTTTTCTTATGTGATTGATTCCAGTAGACATAAAATTTAAAAGAAAAGAAACAAACACAACAAATTAAATGTAGTTTGATATTACTTTATATGTCTTCATACAAAAATAAACAATAAAAAGTGCTAAGCTTTGGCCAGCTTCCATATACATTTAATTCAAGTTTAAAATAACTTAAATAAAACGCTTTTACATTTAGCTTTAAAGTGCTGTAGTCAGATTAAACAAACAATAATGCTAAATGTGGTTTAAGAATTATTTTAGCTACAGGTTTACTGTTGAACTGTGAACTCGACTGGGCACACTGAACTTCCTAAAATTCCTAAAAAATATACTAATGTCATAGAACCCTTGCAAAATGGTTTTAAATAGATTAAAAAAGCCACCGCTACTATGGTTATATTGAAAACATCTATGGTTATATAGATTTGTTTAGATCCAGTCGTGTCATATGCGTGATTTACGGATGGGACATGTCCCCACCCCTTTTTCTCAGGAACGATATTGTCCCCAACCAGCAACCACTTTTTGAAACATTGAGGCAAATAAATAAAACATCCCCAGTTCACTAGCAGAGCATTCATTTAGTTCGCTATTAAATAAGAGATCTAGCGCTTAAATCTGTTGTTTTTGAAATCCAGCTGAGCGCTCGTTGCCGCTGCTATATCAGTTGCATGGATACAGTGGTTCTCTTGTCTTGTGGCGTGTGCAGTCTCTCTTCACTCGGACGCGCTCTTCAATCTAAACGCTGTTGCAGAGACGCTGACCAGCGGGCAGCGGCCGCACACCAGGCCGCCGGGTGTTGCTAAGAACTTGCAATGTATAGCCTAACTATAATCAGACCGGCCCTCGCGGCCACGAAACACTACCGGACAGTCCCGACTCCCCGATTGCCACTCCGCCCCTGCGCGCCGTTACAAAATGAAACAAACAAAAAAATAAATACATTAATCGATTTTTCTAATTCTATGAATCGATTTTGAATCGGTAAAGCTTGAATCGCGATTCAGATGTGAATCGATTTTTTTGCACACCCCTACAGGACAGTATGAACATCTTATAAAATATGCATGTATTGAGATTAAACTTGTGAAAGGTTCTGTAGATGCCCTGACAGAAAGTTCAAGGCAAGATATTGCACAAGTATATTTAAACAATCCTGGCAAAGATTGCAAATATCTTTATTTACTAACTCAAAGTCTGTTCTCTCTTAAGGAGGTTGTCTAACCTGGAAGTAAAAATTCCTGGATCAAATTAATATTGGCTAAATTCTATCCCTAGGGAAATGATTGTTGAATGCTGTTCACCCCTTAAGCCCAACCTAAAGCCGCAGCCTAACTCTAACTCATATCACTAACATCTGAGTGGCTAATACAAGTTTTTTTTTTGTAGAACCAACAATAATGTTGATGCAATAACATATCCTAATTTGTGAAACCACATTAAGCATCTTACCAGGTTGGTTGTTGAAGTCGAGTATGCGATGGTGTGACTGCAGCAGGTCAGGGTTGCTTGATGAAAGGTTTCCACTAACAGGAAGAGCAGGAGGGATCTGCTTTGACTGCTTTAGCCCTACAATACTGTCATCCTGAGACTGTCCCACCCCAACGTCACTGTGAACAAACCAGAAGAGTTATAATCTGCAATGAAACAAATCAACAATAGAGCTTTCTTACATCAAGCTTATCTTACTTGTAAGGTTTGGGTGGAAGAATACTGGTCAGTGTCTTGTCGAAGATCTTCTTCAGCTTGTTTCTGCCACCTACAGTGTTGGCCTTGGCTTTTTTACTAGCTTTCTCAAGACCCATGACCTGCTCAACATCCACAGCCAGGTCAGGGATGGAGTATCGACTGGCTTTCTTAATGTCCCCAATTTTAGGGATGTGAGGTGCCCCGTTTTTCCTGTCTGGCTCCTCCTCCTGTTCTTGCTCCTGGTCCTGGTCAGGCCTGGCCAGTAGCTCCTTAAACACTAAGAGCAGAGAACACAGCACAGCGAAAGAGATTTAACAATGCCATCTGACATTTTCAAAGAGCAAATAGTATTTCAAAAGCAACTACATTATTCCCCTACTGCAAGAGGAGAGCTGACTGGCAATTTTTAGACTAAGCGTTGTGTTAGGTTTAAATAACTTTCTGTGCAGCTGTGGTAATTTCAGCCAGCGTAACTTACCTAAGAGATTGGTTTTCACAGTAATGGACAGGTGCGTGTTGTTTTTGAGAATCTCGTTGACTTTGGATAGCGGCACATTTTCAAAGTTTTGCCCATTTACCTCTAGTATCTGGAAAAAAAGATGGAAATCCAAGGTCTCAATCAACATTGCAGCTGGGCTAGTTGATAAATACACATAAAACAATGTTCTGCCCACTTTTTAGTTTTTGAACATGCAAACTTGTTGATTTTGTCATAGAAAGTTTTTTTTTTTTTGTAAAATGGTAACAATTGACGATCATGTCAATAATCTCAAAAACAGCTATGTATCAGCTGATTAGCATTCAGAACAATCAACAATAATCTTGTGGTTCAGAGGGCAAATAGGTAGAAACTCATTAAACAGCTTTATGAGCCAAATACTGCACTGAGTGAAGGGCAAAAGAAACAGTGTGACACTCAGTTCATCTGAAATCACTATTTCTGCTTGTGTGAAGACATTTAGACTACAGAACAAGAGGCTGAAATGTATGTACTTTTATGTTTGAAAGTCATAATTTTTGCTCTTTTTCTTTGATTTAGTAGTATGCTTTCAGTGCTGTGACTAACTCCGCTTTCACCGGTTGACAATGCCACTTACAAATGCTCTCAGACAATGTTTTCCACTTCCAGTCCCACAGCACTATTACTGCTGCTAATGCCACAGCAAGTTGCTATTACGGTGTCAATTTAACAACTATTTCTGTAGCCTACATCAGATCCTGCATAGTGCTGGTGTGACATTACCTGATCTCCTCTTTTAAGGCCGGCCTCTGCAGCTTTGCTGCCTGGCTCCACGCTGTCAATGAAAATGCGAAAGCCCTTCTCTGAACCCCCCAGCAGGGTGAAGGCCAGGGGGGCTTCCCTCGAGGGTTTTGTCAGGGTCACCACCCGCAGTTTAGCTTTGGCAGCACATGCTATGTTTAACAGTCTTAGGTGCCCACACATTTTCTGGTTCAAAGAAAGGAATTACATGATATTTTTGCATTCAACTCAGCCACAAAGCTGAAGATCACCAAGGAATTTAAGGTTTTATTGAACACAACTGACCTCTCTCTCCAGATTGTACTCGAACTCCTCAAGAAAATGTGTCATTGCGAGGTCACCCTCAAAGTCGTTGAAGTGATTGTTTACCCACAGCAAGACTACCCGTGTAACCTGATGAAATGTGAGGTTACCAATCGTACATCTCATAGAGAACTGATTGGTTTAAATGCTTGCATAAGTGTGTCTATGTACCTTGTCCCTGAGGCTGGGGTCATGGAACCACTCCAACAGTTTCTTGCCCACCACCATGGGGCTTGGCAGGAAGGTGCGGTAAGTAAGCAGGAAGTCCTCGATGTAGGTGGGGTCCACCACCGAGTGCTCTTCTACAAGGTGCATGGTAAGACGCTCTGGCGTGCCCTGTAAAAAACAAATATGCTCTTTAAAAGTGCCAAAGCAATGAATTTTTACTCCAATTTTGGCCCGTTATTCTCTGATGTGGGGTTGACCAGAACTATGAGTTTCATTGTTGTTGGGCAAAGTTTCCTCAGCTCCAATCGTTAAGGTACAATCGTTAAGGTATTGGACTTGTAAAATGTATTTGGTATTCAGTCCATATATGCTTCTACTGTGCTAAGCATATTTCCATGTTTAGGAATCAATAACATGCTATGCTCAATGCATCTGTGTAAATCAGGGCAAAAGCCATGTCAATCGAGAGTGCAGGTCAACATTTCCTATTGTTTTTGCACCGTGGCAACTCGTTATCTCATTGGGATCAATTCAGTCTGGAAACTCACAACTGGAAAAAAGATATAATTTCTCTTTGTAAGAGAAATTTTTGTAACTTTGTAACACTGGTGTAAGTATTAAATCCTCAAAGGGATACTTCACCTCTGGAAAGATGAATGTGTATTTAAAATGGGCAATTTATGTAAAAGAAATGTGAAATTATTTTTGAATTTGGAGCTTTCTAGACTGAGAAAAGCCAGAAAATTTATTTTTGGCTTATGTGGATGAAAGACAACAACTCCCAGAATGCACTTGCTTCACTACCCTAGGAGCACACGTCTACCGGTAACAGAGAGCAGTAGTTAAACAACAAGTCTACGCTACTAGTGAGTCTCCGTGATGAGTCTGCCCGGGATTCGGCTTTTGCGTTCTACAGTCACCATTCATTATGTTTACTGTGGTGAGCAGGATGAGACTGAGGCCCGCGGGAGAACGGCAGGAGGCCGGTGGCGTGATAACTGATGAGCGACACCTGTGAGACGCACCTGTCTCATATCTCTCAGACCAGACATTTTCTCCGCAATGTTAAAACGCACATCAACCGATCACTTGTTTAGCGTTCATGTAAACACTACATTAAGATTCAACAATCGGAATGAATTCAGTTAGATTGAAACAAAAGGTGTGCATGTAAACAATGAATGGCAACTGCAGAAAGCAAAAGCTGAATCCCAGACCTTTTGGACGATCTCGATGGCCGGACATGTAAATTCTGTGAGTGAGATCCCACCCACTATGGGCGGGTTGAGAACATGCGGGACAGCCCCTACTACTGGCTGTAGTCTTTAGCCTCTGGCCCAAAAATCCTCCGATGACGCAAAATTATGATTTTTGCATCATCAGAGGATTTTTTCCAGACAAAAAATACATAAATCTCTCATCTCAGGGGCATATGAGGGTGGAAAGCACGGTAATTCGATAATACTATAGGTTTTCTACTAATACAAAGCTTAATGCTAAATCCTGAAGTATCCCTTTAAGCTTAAGTGAGCTATAATTGGACCTCATGACAGGTAACATCCGTTCTGGGAATACGATTTATGGAAAAAATCACAATTCTCTAGTCAGGAAAGCCTTTGTCACTTCAGCTACATTTCTGAACATTTCTTTACCTCTGGTTGTGAAAACTTGTCACACTCATTCTGAGTTGGGTTCTCACCTTGATGACAATGTGTCCTTTTCTGGTGCCTGTGCGGTCAAGCTCACGATGTTCCTTCACCATCACAATCTCACCCTCCTCTTCCACCTTCTGCATATTTTTCTCAACTTGGTTAAGGATACAGCAGTAATCTTGCTGTGCTATGCAAACAAACTGACAGAGAAAGCAAGAGTGAGCAAGACGACACAAACTGTGAGGGGAAAGTAAATCAGTTTTATGATGCAGCAGTATACTCAAATGATTTCCCCATGATAATTACACCAGTGCACCGAAACAGGGACAAGATTTCATTATTGCTAATTTTTCACTAATCACCCCCATTATTCTCATGCTTAATGAATGGGCAGAGCCTCATCACTTCTGCAGTAAATGAGTCATTTCAAACAGCTAAAATAGTTTGGGTGGGGATAAGAGACATTCTTCTAGTTTTTTTGTTTTTATCCACAAGAATGTTTAAATCCATAAAGTATTGTTTGACTCACCTGGCAGTCATCCACCTTGGTCTTCATCACCCCCTTCATGTACTCTTTCTCCATAGTGGGGGACACACCGAAGCTGTTGCCCATGCACAGGATTTCCGTCCGGCCATCTGGGTGCGTCACCTCCACTGAGCCGTTCAGAATCACAGACCATGAGTCCAGCTACAACAAAGGAACGATGAAAAGTTAACAGTAAGACAAATATTTTTAATGTTGAACTACATTTTAAATCATTTTCAGGATGCAATACATAATATAAACCTTTGTGGTAAAATACAAAACTTGTGCACAGGGACTTGGGGATGTGCTGCTCTTTTTTTTTTTTTTTGCATATATAACAGGAAAGAACTTGTCATCACAGTGAACTGTATCAGCCTTAAGCTCTGTCCTGCTTTCAATTATATGGATGCATTAGAGGAGAAAATGGCTCTTTTTGGCATGTCAATACTCAGATAAGGCGATAAGTGATTCCCGCTGTACCCCGGGCATCTTGTAATCTCAAGATGCTGAATGCTGGCATCCATTGAGGTTTAACAGTGCAGAAGCTGAATGGCTGATTGGATGTGACGAAAGGGAGAGGGGGGGCAGTACATGTAGGCAATTCCACAGAATCAGCACAAGACTGATGTGAAAGCTGGTGAAATATTAAAGGTGAATGACATAACTTCAAAAATATTTTTTTACAGGATTAGGGTTAAAGAAAACTAATATTGGGTCACTGTGAAAAGCTAGGCTAATAGCTATCAATGTAGGAACAAGTGCTGGGTATGTACTATACATACTAGGCCACACATATAGGTTAAAGGTTAAATTGAGGCTTCAAGTAAGTGCAGAAAAGCTAATGCCATGTCACGGTAAGTCTGACCGACCTCTTCGCCATCATTAAGGACAACTGTGCCGGCCCGTTCCACCACAGCAAACACCATGACAGCACAAAGCTCCCTCCTGACAGACATGGTCATGTTGGCAAAGGCCGGTAGCTGGTGCATGAACTCCAACAGTTGCTCTGAAGAAAAAGAGTGAGAAAAAAAGAGGTGAAAGATACATTTAAGACTAAGTGAGATACATCTATCAGATGCAGTTTGTTCTTCTCACACGGAAACCGGAAAACATTCTTTTCACGGATATAAAAATAACAGCAACCAAGCAATTGATGCAATATTAATACGAAGCTATTTCTGACAATCGGCTAATCCTGCTATGCAATATACAGGACATATTATACATGACAAAATCCATTTCCACCGTGACGAAAAAACTACTTTCAGTTTAGTTCTCTAACTGTAGACACTTCCAAGGGGTTGATTTTCTGTTTCCGCTACAGTTTTATCAAAAGTTGATCTAGTTGATAACAGTGTCAGTGAAGAGCTTGAGATAAAAATTTAGGACATGCAATGTGAAACGAAAACAAATACATTTTAAGATAATTAAGTGTGTATTAAGAATAAAATGGAGCTTGCCTTTTTATTTCAATAATGCTTAATGTGATTTTCACCACAGAATGTAATTAAATACAACACATCATTTGATGTTGCAGAAATGACACTGTGATGGAAATAATGACCTTCAGAAAAATGACAATTTTCCTGTGATATACATATACAGCATACACTGATGAACATTGTTAGTGAACATTTTAAATCAGTTAGTGAGAAAGTGAAATGTGTGTTTAATTGTCTTACAGTCTACAGTGCCAGAAGTACTTAGTGAAACACCCATTTCCATATTTTTGGCAAGATTGCCTGTCTCATTTTAACAGCCTAGCCAAGCCTAGTCCACCCAGTGTGTTTGTCATTTTGTTACACAGAACACAGTTTATTAAACATTTCATTCATTCATTCCAACATGATCATTATTTTACAATCAATATGATTGACTGGAACTGACCAGCAATATAACCGTTTTTCTATAGTAAGTTAAATGTTATTCTTTCCATGCTTGACAGACCAACTAAATCAAGTATTTGGTTTTAGCGAGTGTGACACGGGGCTGCCCAAAAGCCCTGAGTAATTCAATTGAGATCAAGAAGAGTAAAGACAAGAGATTTTGGATTTTGCTCATGGGCTGTCTGGGTACTCGATGACCTGTGCCTGGCACGGCACCACTGAAGCGTAGCTGTGGAAGCAGCTCAGCCAATCAAATTTTAATGCGTTCCGAGAGACTCGGCTGAGAGGGTGACCTACAAAAAAACAACACGTCTCCCCCACATGCTTTTCTTTTGTAGTCTCCCCGACCTTTTGTTGCCTTCTTTTCCTGGCAAATTATTTCATTGCTTTCGAGAATCTCCACTTTCTTCCTCCAGCAAATTCTAGTGTTTGCATTATGTTCTAGCAATTGCCAATGCTGTTTAGGGTTATGTGGGAATCGCTCACCTATGTCATCATCCGTTCGGTCCATGGGGTCTTTTTCCAGACAGTCCCGGACGATATCTCGACTCATGAGGGGATCTGAGGCTCGTTCAATATCTTCCTCATCGTCATCCTCCTCGGAGTCAACGGCCGTCTCGGGCAGGCCACTGAGGTCCATGTCGCCTGGCTCACTCTCGGTGGCCTATGAGTAAGAAAACTTCAGTCAGTCATAATATTTTGTATATATTTTTATTGTATTGTATTTTGGACATTTTTGTTTTAGATTTGTAAGACACTGCGGTGTTTCTGCTAAATGAATACATTTATCCTGAACCCTGAAACTGATCAACTGACCTAACATCAGTAATTAAACAGATTTCAAAAGTATATAAAGTTATATAAAGCACAGAGCCCAAAAAAGAGATTAGAGGCTAAAGAAAACCAAATCATTTCCATTAATTCCGAATCAAAAGAAAATGTCAAAAGGACAATGTATAGCAGACTAGAAAAAAAAAGAAAAAAAAAATTAATTCTAAGGCAGCAACAAACCAACCAAATAACCAAGCACAGGTTACTAACAACAGCAATATTTTCTAAATAATAAAAATACAGAGATACATGTATACAACCCAATACAATACTTAGAAGGTTGGCAACAAAAGAAAGACCCATCCCGTCATGTACACCACAATCTCCTGTCGCAACCAGCCCTGGTTCTCTCACCTGACCGAGGAGCCCCAGCGACGCTCTATTCCTCCCTGTAACTGCCCACAATGTTGCCTTCACCAACTGCGTGTAGAAGCCGGGTCCCAGCCGCATTTTTAGAGCTCAGGCTTCCAGCCACTTTTAATTTTTTAAACCTCTCGATCTGGGCTCACACATTTTGACTTAAATGACCTGCATTACTCATCAAATATTCAGACGGTGCTGAAAGCAGCCACTCAGAGGGCGACTGGGGCGGGGCGATGTTTTAGGGTGGAGACAGGGGAGTGGGGGAGGATGGCGATGACAGGTGGCAAAATGCACTAATATAAAAAAGAGAGGGCTATCTATCACATAGCACCCCTTTTAAGATGGTCAACACAACTTGAGGGAATTGATCACCTAAAAATAATTATTCTGTCATCATTTATTCACCCTCATGCTGTTCCAAACCAGTATGACTTAATTCCCCAGAACACAAAAAGAGACACGCCTAAGAGTGTTTTCCATGTGATTACAATAAATGTGGACTGAAGCTTTTAAGTATTTTAAGCAAAGCACCATCAAAATATCATACAATAAAAAATAAATACATACAAAACTTGTGCAGTTTCAGGTTTAAAAACAAACAACAACAACAACAACATGCTTTGTGTGAGTAACTGACCACAATTTAAGTTTTTTTTTTTTTTTTTACATCTGTTCATAAGAGAAGTGGCAATGTACTCTTCTTAAGCAAATTATTCTTCTCAATCAGAATTTTTTTTTTAATGAATCGTATTTCTTTTTCATACTGGACTGATATGGTTTTCAAGTCAGTTAATGATCTGACTCAATAAACTGGTCAGAGTGGTTAACAGCTCACTAGAGGTCATTATCAACTAAAATAATAACTTCAATTTCAATCTGTTCCTGAAAAAAAAAAAAAAAAAAAAAAAAACTACTGTATGGCCTCAGAGATGCTCAGGTCATAGGAACCAATTTTAATATTTCATGGTTGTTTGCATTCTTTTTTGAAGCTTAATGGCTCATTGTAATTAAATAAAAAAGATTAATTCTCCTTGTGTGTTCAATGTAACAAGGTCATACAGATCTGGAATGATATGACGTCGGTGAGTAAACGAATACAGGGAGAACTGTTTCTTTAAGGTCCTCATGAAAACCTCCGTGAGCTCACAGATGCTCGAAAACTCTTTGGCACACATTTGTCCAGGAGCTCAGACTGGAGTTAAAACGTGAACACAGATATATGAATGAGCAGTATTTACAAAGTACATTTGAGACAATCTCAAATGCTATATCCATCAATTCGCAGGAAACCCCAGTAATTCCCTACTCTCGAATGTTAATTAAATATGCGTTCTCTAGGCAGTTAAATACTGGTGCACGGCGACTGGATATCTATGTGCTTAAACAACAACAATCTTGTTGAAGAAAGGTATCAATGACTGTTGATTAATGCGGTTTCAAGATCTTAAAATCAATACACTAAGCAGTCACCCATTAGCTGAACCTTTTGGGATTTACATTACATCACATCTTCATCCAGACATGGTTAGGTTGATGACTCGCTTCAGCTCATTAAGCCTTGAAGAAAACGAACGCACTCAAGTCACATCTTGACAAACCAACTACGCCACGTCAGGGTCGTCCAATCAGTTTCCCTCCTGTACTTTGAGGAGATGCAAATCAAACACCACCACTAATGCAGGCTGAGCAGGAGTCCAGCTGGCTTCTCTTATGAAAACCATTTAAGAGCTAATCAGGAAAGACAAACATAGGGGCTGTTAATACGTAATAGCCAATGAAAGAACCGATTTATCTTTCGAACTGCCATGTCTGGTGTGATCCATAGCTCTGTTTGGGCGGCTAAGATGAGCGTGAAGGGAACATTCATTTTTTAGCAGGGCTATTCTTGGATCAATGCTTTCAAGCCTCCCTGAAGAACCTGCATCATTATTTATTCAAATGTTAAAAAAAGTGACCGTTTTGACAGTCACATTGAGGATATGGGCCATTAATCTTGACAACAGAGGCCTGAAGTACTGTAAGATACCTGGAGCCCAAAAGTCTCACCACTAGTAAAAATGCTTCTATTATGTGTCATTTTATGTGGCTTGATAAAAATAATAAGTTCAAATTTAGTAAATGTTAGAAAACTAGCATAAATTTCAAAAAGTGAGACTGAATTATTTAACTATTTTTGACATCAAAACTTTTTTAAATAAAAATAAATTAATACTTTTATTCAGGGTGGGTGCATTAAATTTATCAAAAGTGAATGTAAAGACATTTCATATTCATATTTCAATTCACAATGTTACAAAAGATTTATATTTCCAATAAATGTTATTTTGAACTTTCTATTCAAAGAATCCTGATAAGCATCACGGTTTCCACAAAAGATATTAGGCAGCACAATTGTTTTCAACATTTAAAAAAAATAAGAAATACAGAAATACAACAAGAATACATTACATTTTTAATTATATTAAAATAGAAAACAGTTATGTTATTTTGTATTAATGTTTAACATTATTACTGTTTTTATTGTATTTTTGATGAAACGCACCTTTTAAAAAATCATACCGACGCCAAATTGTTTTCATTGCAACGCTTTTGGAACCTACTGTACCTACAGTACAACAGGCAAACATTGTGTTGGATTTGAAGAAATCAACTTACAATTACTTGCTCTGTTAATGCACTTCAACAGGCTTATTGATATGTTGTACACTATGGGTTGTTGCAGAGGTCAGGGGTCAATGAAAGGCTAGTTATGTTAAGTTTTATGAGACTTTCACCCAGTGTTCAAAAACTACAAAACAAACACTAACTGTAACTAATTCAGATTTCAAATTAAGCATCAAATCACAAGAGCCTATGCATTGCAGTAATTTTGCCACGGGTATGTGATGCTCATAGGCATAATGCATAACCTTTTGTGGTTTATTTCTTTTGTAAAATGGCAATATGATAAAATACCCTGAGGTACAATAAATTATATAAAAAGTATTAATTATAATTGACAGTTTTACATTAAGTTATATAGTGATACACAGCAATTAATTAGCTTAACTGTAGGCTGTTTATGGTTGCCAGGCAGACACATGAATAAAATAAATGTACAATTTTAGCTTCAAGCGCTACTCATCCAATCAGAATTTAGAGTTGAAACAATCCATTTTATATTGACAACATTTCATTCAGCCTGCTCTTGTTTTATGAGATGTGGACCGCAAGGAGAGGTGAGGAGCATTGTAGTAAAGCGTGGTGTAGAGCAGGGAGATCACAACCTCTTTTCATGAGGACACAGTCCAGCTGTTAATGAGCCTTTAACAGATGGGCATCAGGATCAAGGACACTGCATAAACTGAATTATCTCCCATACACCTTTGCACACAGGCCGCCGCAAACACGTCACGCAAGGAAATCAATTAAACAGCCAAGCAAAACACAATTAATAAGATTAATGGAGGAAAACACAGACATTTTAAAGAACGGCACAAATATGTAAAAGGGAAATGGGGTTCTTCTGTTTTAATCTCATTGGCTCAGTTTCACAGGTCATTGGCTCAGGTTTAGTAATAGTGACAAATGTTTACCAGGGGACATGCATTCTGATAAAATATGTACCTTGAATACACTGTAAGAAGATTTGGATAAAAGCATCTGCCAAATGAATAAAATGTAAATTAATGAAATTAATAAAGAGGTATAAAAATTGCATGCACATTAAATAAATAGTTCAAAATTGTTCAAATGTTTGGGTCAGTAATATTTTTTTTTCATGTTTTTAATATAAGTCACCAAGTCTGCATTTATTTGATCCAAAATACAGTTAAAACAGTAATATTGTGAAATATTATTCCCATTTAAAAAAACTTTTCTATTTGAATATATTTCAAAATGTGTTTTATTCCTGTGATGACAAAGCTGAATTTTTCAAGCTGACATTACTCCAGTCCTCAGTGTTACATACTTCAAAAATCATTCTAATATACTGAGTAGGTGCTCAAGAAGCAGTTGTTATTATTGTTATTATTATTATTATTTTGAAATGTTGAAAACCGTTGTGTACATTTTTTTTCAGGATTCTTTGATGAATTGAAAGTAAAAAAAAAACAGCCTTTATTTAAAATAGAAAGCTATTGTTACATCATTAATGTCTTTTGTTGTCACTTTTGATCAATTTAATGCATCCTTGCTGAATCAAAAGTATTAAAGTATTTTTTTTAAATCTTACTTGCACTAAACATTAGAACGGTAGAGTATAATGTAACGAAGGCTTTTAATTTCAGATAAATGCTGTTCTTTTGCACTTTCTATTTATCAAAGAATCCTGAAACAAATGTGAAACACAACTGTTTCAAAATTGAAAATAATAAGAAATGTTTCTTGAACACCAAACCAGCAGATCATGTGAAACTGAAGTCTGGAGTAATGATGCTGAAAATTCAGCTTTGACAGTATAGGAATAAAATACATTGAAATTGATAACAGTTGAATATTCACAATATTACTTTTTTTTTTTAATTTTTACTATTTATTTTTTATTATTTACTATTTTTTATTTTTGATCAAATAAATGCAGCCTTGGTGAGCATAAGAGAATTCTATCAATATCAAAATATTTCCTCCAAAAAAATTGGGGGAACAACATGAGAGCCAAAAATGTTTTATTTGTTGGTAAACTCTTCCTTTAAGTCCTAGCTGCATTAGTCACTGAGGAATAAACCAGTAACAATTGTCGAACTGTCAGTTCAGAACATGAGGTATGTGTCACATTTTGATGGCATTTGTCACAAAGCTGCTACTCCTACATTACCCAAAGATAAGGTGTCTAAGGAATGGTGTTGTCACCTGGTAAATGTCCGACAGGCTGCTGCTCCCAGAATCACTGGTGATGCTACATCCTGAGTGGCTGGAGGAAACGTGTGTCACCTGCGGGTGAATCCCGTCTGCCAGGTGTAATCTGCTGAAGTCTGCCGGCAGCTGCACATGGAAACAAACAGAGTGTCAGGATGTACAACTGACAGACCATAAGTCCATAATCCATATACATCCTGCAATGCATCTAATAACCATGACAGCCAATCCCAATCAGCCAATCTGTTCATTGACATTTATCCAAGATTTTCCTGTATATGACCTCAAAGCGAAATGATATAGACTTAAAGCAACAAAGTTCTGATCTTGATTTCATTGGACTTTTAAAATGTCAAAGATTGCAGTGTCTTTTTTGCTAAAGTTCAAAGTAATGTCAGTTTTGTGGAAAGCTGCAGTCCACTATGCTATCATTTATTCATCACACCTGCAGTCTGATGTTTCTGATATGACTTCTCAAGGATTTTTGGTGAAACTAAGCCTCAGACAAATTTTATGTTTTATTCGAGCTGAAACAAGACCAGAAAATATCTTAAACAGGGGCAAGTTTCCCCTCCACAGCATCCATAGTTCTGCCAAATGCAACAAAATGTCAGCCAGGTCAGTTACATTTAATGTGGGGGTTTGCTAGTTTGATTTAACAGAATAGCACAGCTCCTATGCTAATGCTAATGATTGTTGACAAGTGGTTTTGCACACAAAACTATTATATGACATCAAAAGACTTGGAATATAGTGCATAAGCCATATGGACAACTAAAGACTCATATTTTCCACAAGTCTGCTATAAAGCCTGCATATACATTGATTCCCTGAAGCCAAATTTGGATTGAAGCTGTAGAGAAAATTGTATTTCTAATGCAAGAGAGCCTTGGCAATGGAGTACCATCTTGGCTTACAGCAAAAACCAGGCTGGTTCATTTTTACATAAAAACAACCATTGGGAAAACAAATAAAAATTCATAAATAATGAAAGAAAGACGCTTTATAGTTGAAGACTAAAAGATGCATGTGGCATGATTTTTCCTCTGGTTCAGTGTGAGCGAGCAGCTCTTTTGTGGCGATGGTCTGTACATATTTGAAGGGGTGCGGCTGCAAGAGCGAAGTGTGTGTGTGGGGGGGGGCTTGTGCAAGAGGAAAGGCTCTGACAACAGCACTGAGATAAGGAGCTAAGAACCAATTTCAGCTAATATTAGAGAGCACACATCCCACACACACACGACCACATTCCGATAAAGCCCATTCAATCGGCTCCCGATTGTGTCTGTGTGTGTGCTCGTGTGTGTATGTGTGTTCACGAGTGAAATTGCTTTTTTGGGGGGCTATTGGATGTCTTCAGCCAGCTGTGGCTGAGTATAGCTTTCATACAAAATGCATCTGACCTAATTTCCACTCCCATAATCATATACATGCCGGAAATGCAGCCAATTCTCCCGGGAGACGGAGAGCTTGAACAGAGAGAAAACAACCTTATAGATGAAGTAGGAGCAGATAAGGGAAATGATATATTTGCACAGTATCTGCAGTGATACAGGTGCAGTAACACAGGGTGAAAGGAGGTAGATGCCTGCTGTTTGGTGTGCTGTGAGGCAAAAGGCGTTTTAACACACTAATGTGTTGAATATTCATCTTCATATGCACAAATTCATTATTTTAATCTATTGCCATGGCAGTTCATTCATATGAATTGAGTCTATTTACACCTAAAAGCAGAGAGAAAGAGAAAGAGAAAGAGAAAGAGAAAGAGAAAGAGAAAGAGAAAGAAAGAAAATGTGGTACAAATGAAAGAGAACTAACAAGGACAGAGCAGACAAATAAAGAACAACAATGAAAGATCTAAAAAAATACAAAGATTACACAAAACTATATAAAGTAAAAATAAACAAATTAGAGTGAAAAACAGAAGTTATTAAATAATAACTAAAGAAATACAGAACTACAACAGAGCGACACACATAATGAATAAACAACAGAAGAAAAACAAACTATTTAAAACAGAGAGCAAGCACAGATTGATAGAATGAATGAAGACAAAATGAGAAACAGAACTAAAAAACAAACAATACAGTTGTAAACAAACAAAAGAAAGGGGAAATTAAATGAAAACAGAAAAACAGAACAAATGGAACAGAATGAAAGAACAAAACAAAAAAATCAAAAGAACAAAAAGCAAAAAAGATCAAATAAATGAAGGAAAGAACAAAAAACGATCAAATGGAAAAAAAAACTAAAGAAAAGAAAAGAAAAAGTATTTAATTTGGGTTCTTGAAGCACCAGCACACACTCACAGTGATGTGTTTCAGTCCACACTACTAGGTCAGTGGGTGCATTCAGCAGTTAAAATAAAGGCGCTGTGATAGCAGCAAAGTGCCTCAATCCTCCCTCCCCATCCCTTCGGTCGTGTTCCTCAAGGCTATTCCCTGAGCAGTCCTGGATGGCCACAGTGCTGTCAGCTATGATACACACATCACCTCTCCTCACGCTTCCACTGCAGAAAGAAGCCATCAAAACCTCCACCATGGCAGTAAATGCACTTCTCAGGAGTGTACATGGGCTTTCCTCACAGCTGTCAAAGAAATGAGCAGGGGACATTGAAGCAGTTACTAGCTTTCGCTGAGCAGAGAGCAATGAGCGATGACATTTTTCAAGGAGTCTTTTTGTTTGTAAATGAGGGTGATTTGCACATGATTCTTCCCACAGGAGTTTCAACAGTACAGGGATGTTTTAACAGCATCTTCATTACGGTGACAAGAACTTTCTAGAGAAATACATGTACACTATTTAAGAAAAGACTGAAGTATTTTTTAACTTAAAGTGAATTGTCATTGATATTTTTAAATGTTCTTTAGGTGAAGGAGAAGGATTTGTGACAGACCGAAGAGAATTGTGAAATAATCATATTTTAGGCACAACACCTTGTTTTCTGAGCTGGAAAATCTGCCGAATGGATTTAAACATGGTAAAATGTTAATCTGTGGTGAGAATTAGAATTAGAATTAGCCACAACAGTTAGTAGAGGATATATGGAACTTCATGAACAACAACAGCTGTTCCAATTCTGCAGGAATCTCTAGATTTGTCTGTGGGTAAGCTTATGACAGAAGAAGTGTTCCAATTCCCTAAACCTCCTGAATATTACATAAATTGTACATAAATATTACATAAATTTACCCCCCAAAATAACCAAAATAAGTTGGTTAAACAAAATAACCAACATACATTAATATATCAACAAAACCACAAAATACTCAACACATCTATGCAAAATAATTGCAAGACAACAGATCTTCAGTGTTCCCACATAAAACGAACCAGTTCTTCAAATGAAACATTCAAAAAGATTCTGAGGTCACTGGTTTTATTCAGTCTGAAGAATCCTTCACTTTACCAACTCAGGAATTAACATCTGACTGGGTAACTGAACTGCAGGTTATCAGTACTTTTAGGGATGCCTTCTTGAAACGAAGCAATTTTCATTGCAATATACATAAGTGTTCCAAAAAAAAAAAAAAAAAGTAATTATATTTCGACTTTACGACAGTCAATCCCTGTTTGCGGATACCATTAAAATGAAATTAAATGGAAATAAAAACAAAATTCACTGTGACTTCTCTTATAATTGCCATGAGTTTAGCTGCACATAGCAATAAAAGACGCTAGGGTGCTTTATGCCCCAAAGTCTTGGACACCTGGCATTTATGAGAATGGGTTGGAAAAAGTGGCCACTTAATTGTCTCCTAAGGCTCAGTCGGACAGCAGAAGGGAAGTGCCGCGCCGCGGACATCTCACAGGTAGGCTTATCGCACACCGGTCAAGTCACACTCACATTTTCAAGTTCAAGGCGACAGTCCAAAACAGTGAATCTAATCACAATATAGGCAAAAGCTCCCTTCAAGAATCGACAAAGTGTCAATGAGTTTGAATTAAGGTAAAAAACAGCAAAAATGTAAAGAGAAAGTGCAATCTATATTATTTTGCTATACGTAGCATATTTATTCAAGCCACATAAACAAACCTGCTACTGAAAAAGTCAGTAATGTACATATATTTGTCCTAAATCATTGTATTTTAAAAACTGTGTTTTTATGAAACTATGGAACACAGAGTGTAGCTGTGGTGCAGCAAGATTTTAAACAGTCTGAGTCGTAGTCGGGCGCCGGCGGTGTGTGTACACTCATAGAAAATGTTAAAGATGTGGCGCTGCACAGCGTTTCTCAGTGTGCGCCCCAGTTTAAAATGTCTTTAAAGTGATAGAGCACAATTTATGAATCATAACCCGCCAAATTGACAAGTGTGTTGATTGTTGGGATTTTCACCCACATTGAAAATTGGTTGGCAGGTGTTAATTTCAAACCAGCAAGGGATTAATGGTAGTATAATCTGCTTTTATCATAATTCAAATGTGAAAAAATTACCATAAAAGGTTCATTTATCAGCAACAGCCCAACTTCTTTTGACTCTACATACATCTTTGGAATGGAAAGACATAATTTGGACAAATTGTTGGCAGCGACAGCAGTCGATATACATGTCAATAGCAATATCCTGCCTGCCTCCCGTGCCCACCCAGGGGTCCGCTCCTGTCCTTTAAGTGCCCTTTTCATGTCACTGTTGCACATAATAATGACTTAACTCTCTTACCACATAATTTAGGGCAGGCCTCCGTCAATTAACCCAAGAGGCTTTTAGTCCAACAGCGCAGAGGTCACAGACAGCACGCTATACTCGCAAGGGTTCCAGATATCCGTCTTGTGATGCCTTTGGGGGGAGTTTGTAAATAAATTAATAAGCTTATGGCTACATTGCCCTTTTACACCCGAATGTGAAGTTAATAAATGCTATAGGGTCACAGATTTACCGGATCCTAGCTATTTGAAACGTCTGTGGGTCACAAGCTGTTTCTCAAATCCAAATAAGATACTGCAGTCTTAATGACCTACATAACTAGACAAAATGCAACCAAAGTCCAAAAAAGGCTTCATGCAAGTAGGAAAGCTTATTTTAAGTACAATTTCATGCATGCTTGTTTCTAACACAGTCCCTACCTGCTGTTGTGCATTTGAGGTGTGGATATATGAACATGTTGCTACATCTGTGTGATGAGCTCATGTCTGTCAAAGCAAAAGGTGTGACATTGTTTAAAAAAAAAGGGCTGACGCTGGAGGACTCAAAGCTGCAAACGTATCCCATAAGCCTCAGCATCGCTCTATATAGGGGCCTCTCGCTTTCCTGAGCTGAGAGGATCAAAAGATTAAAGAGCTTCGGCTTGGTGTCAGATTAAACAGGGCCGATATTCTCACAAACACAGGCCAATATATTTACTACGCTAATGTAGGGAAGAAAGCTAAGGGAAAATGACCACTTCCTGATATTCAATGATGTCCACAATTAATCTCTACATGTATCGGTTTCCTAAACAGCATAAGTCCTACAGGCCTTCAAATAGCCCTGTACTCACATTCTCATTGGAGCATTTTGCAAGTCCAA
Organism: Semotilus atromaculatus; assembly: GCA_031834385.1. Lineage (NCBI taxonomy): Eukaryota > Metazoa > Chordata > Actinopteri > Cypriniformes > Leuciscidae > Semotilus > Semotilus atromaculatus. The sequence continues at coordinate 7,510,531 of JAULUF010000052.1, read as the reverse complement.
GTCTTGCAACATGAGAAAAACATGCTGAAATCATATTAGAAGAACTTTTGCACTGCAGTTACAGACAGCACAAGTTGTTAATTTGTGACACCAGTTGTTTGAGCACCGAATCAGCATATCAGAATGATTTTCGAAGGATCACTAAAGTGACACTGAAGAGTAATTGTTGCTGAAAATGCAGCTATGCCATCACAGCAATAAATTACATTTATACAGTGAGGAAAATAAGTATTTGAACACCCTGCTATTTTGCAAGTTCTCCCACTTAGAAATCATGGAGGGGTCTGAAATTGTCATCGTGGGTGCATGTCCACTGTGAGAGACATAATCTAAAAAAAAAAAATCCAGAAATCACAATATATGATTTTTTAACTATTTATTTGTAAGATACAGCTGCAAATAAGTATTTGAACACCTGAGAAAATCAATGTTAATATTTGGTACAGTAGCCTTTGTTTGCAATTACAGAGGTCAAACGTTTCCTGTAGTTTTTCACCAGGTTTGCACACACTGCAGGAGGGATTTTGGCCCACTCCTCCACACAGATCTTCTCTAGATCAGTCAGGTTTCTGGGCTGTCGCTGAGAAACACGGAGTTTGAGCTCCCTCCAAAGATTCTCTATTGGGTTTAGGTCTGGAGACTGGCTAGGCCACGCCAGAACCTTGATATGCTTCTTACAGAGCCACTCCTTGGTTATCCTGGCTGTGTGCTTCGGGTCATTGTCATGTTGGAAGACCCAGCCTCGACCCATCTTCAATGCTCTAACTGAGGGAAGGAGGTTTTTCCCCAAAATCTCGCAATACATGGCCCTGGTTATCCTCTCCTTAATAGAGTGCAGTCGCCCTGTCCCATGTGCAGAAAAACACCCCCAAAGCATGATGCTACCACCCCCATGCTTCACAGTAGGGAGGTGTTCTTGGGATGGTACTCATCATTCTTCTTCCTCCAAACACGGTTAGTGAAATTATGACCAAAAAGTTCTATTTTGGTCTCATCTGACCACATGACTTTCTTCCATGACTCCTCTGGATCATCCAAATGGTCATTGGCAAACTTAAGACGGGCCTTGACATGTGCTGGTTTAAGAAGGGGAACCTTCCGTGCCATGCATGATTTCAAACTATGACGTCTTAGTGTATTACCAACAGTAACCTTGGAAACGGTGGTCCCAGCTCTTTTCAGGTCATTGACCAGCTCCTCCCGTGTAGTTCTGGGCTGATTTCTCACCTTTCTTAGGATCATTGAGACCCCACGAGGTGAGATCTTGCATGGAGCCCCAGTCCGAGGGAGATTGACAGTCATGTTTAGCTTCTTCCATTTTCTAATGATTGCTCCAACAGTGGACCTTTTTTCACCAAGCTGTTTAGCAATTTCCCCGTAGCCCTTTCCAGCCTTGTGGAGGTGTACAATTTGTCTCTAGTGTCTTTGGACAGCTCTTTGGTCTTGGCCATGTTAGTAGTTGGATTCTTACTGATTGTATGGGGTGGACAGGGGTCTTTATGCAGCTATTGACCTCAAACAGGAGCATCTAATTTAGGATAATAAATGGAGTGAAGGTGGACATTTTAAAGGCAGACTAACAGGTCTTTGAGGGTCAGAATTCTAGCTGATAGACAGATGTTCAAATACTTATTTGCAGCTGTATCATACAAATAAATAGTTAAAAAATCATATATTGTGATTTCTGGATTTTTTTTTTTTTAGATTATGTCTCTCACAGTGGACATGCACCTACGATGACAATTTCAGACCCCTCCATGATTTCCAAGTGGGAGAACTTGCAAAATAGCAGGGTGTTCAAATACTTATTTTCCTCACTGTAAATATAATCAAATAGAAACCAGTTATTTTAAATTGTAATAATAATTCACACTTACTGTTTTGCTGTATTTTTGATCAAATCAATGTAGCCTTGGTAAGCATAAGAGAATTCTTTCATTTAAAAAATATTACCGACCTCGGACGTTTGACCAGTATGTTCTTTCAAGTTACTATTGTAAACTGCAGCACTATTCCTAAAATGAAAAGGATGTATGAAGATTAATATAAGTCAAAGACAACATACACGATGGTGACCCCCCCCCCCCCAACCCCGACCTCAACCTAGACAGAATAATAGCTGCCCAATGGTTACTAAGATGGCCACCCAATGAACTTGCATTCACAAAGGGAAAATGATATTATAAAAACATTTCAGTTCTAACTTATGATTGGTCAACACAGCGTTGTAGTTGTGCTAAAACCCACAATATACTAAAAGCTCTGACGTAAAACACCTGTTCACCATTTCACTGTAACTTCCACAGACAATTGTTATATTTGTTGCATAGCAATGCTCTGTTATGTCAGGGACTTTGGTATAGACTATGAAGGCGTTCGAACACGGCACATCACGGCCAAGCGAACGATAGCGCATTATGGCTGACAGAAAATCAATTCATTTACAGCTAAAAGTGCTCATCATTCCACTCAGCAGTCCGGCGCTGATCGCTTTCCGATGCCACCCATGTGCAAACACACAGAAGATCACTCACTCGCATGCACACACGTACGCGGACAAGCAAACAAAAATGCATTCGGTCACGCAACAGATATTGAGCTGACAGCATCGTTCAGCGATGTCATAACTCCTCCCACACTCAAACGCTCACACAGTCATCATAAAGCCATTTAAACATAATTTTTTACTGATTACTGTGACAAACACGACACAGCCTTGGCCATTTCATCATCCAGTCCACACGCATCTGAGCATGTGTGCAGGGGTGACGGGGGGCGGCATGCACATGGCCGCCTTCACACACTGACACACATTACACTAGCAGCGGATGAATGAGGTTGTGGCACTCGACAGCCTCTCGTAAAACAAGATTCCATGGGGTCGAGCGATAAAACGGAGCGGAAAGCTTGACCGATGTGAAATGTCAATTAATACAGATCTGCATACATGCAATTAACCATTTGAGCAACTGCAAATCAAAAACAAGCTACAAATTCACAGAAATGCTAGAGACACAGAAATACGCCATTTAAAACCACATACAACTCCTTTATCTATCTGCAATGAAACATTCGATTTTTAATGCATCTTTAATGCATCCATCTGTCCATCCTGATCTTGTTCGGCACATCAGGTTAATCTGATGAGCGAATGCTGGTAGTATTTTGAGGCGAGGGAGCTAGAAATGTAGCGTCAATACTTACAGGGCTTTTATCAGCCTGGCTGGAGACTCCATGGCCACCACCACTAACTAATGGCTTCATAATGGAGGTGGAGAGCCAGGGCGAAATTTAAGCATCCTGCTGGTTCCCACTAATTTTCCCTTCTCTCCCCCCTCCAGTGAGTCTTCCCCTGTATCCCTTCTTTTCTCCCCACTCCTGCAGGGGAGAAGAGGAGAATCTTTCCCGGGAAAGGAGGGGGAGAGAGTATGTTCGCCGGAGATGATGCGCTGGATTTGACACGGTTCCCCCTCCAAAAAAAAATCAACGTTTTTCCTTGTCAGGTGCACATGCCATCTGTCTGTCCACTAGGTCCATGAAAAGAAGGATATGAAGGATGAAAAAAATGAAAATAAAAAAGGAGAAACTCAGCATAAAAGGATGAGAAATCCAGACAGGGATAAGCAAAAGAACGAATCCTCCGTTTCAGGTAATTGGGTGAGCCTCTCCAACCAGTGACAAGCAATGCTGATCGACAGTGTTGTAAAAAATGAGGGGAAAAAAAGCAAAAATGGCTGACAGCACTTTCACTCCCTCCCCATCCCCATCCTCTTCCTCGGTCTCTCTCGTCTCCACGCGCACAGCTTTATGCACCATTAGCCGAGACTGTGACCAGGGAACCAACCTCACGCATCCAAGCTGTCTTTGTTAAACACTCCCGGTTCATTTGTGTCCAAAGCAGGGGGTGTGTGAGTGTGTAAGAGACTGTGTTGTGTATGTGGAGGGGGAGAAAGAGAGGGGGCTTTGAATAGGAACCTCCTCCCTCCCTCACTGATGTTGAAAGAGCGCCGCTGGTGCCACTTACTACACACATATACTCCAACACATATATGTGGAGTTGACGCATAATGTGGTTAATCATCATAAAGGTTTAACATTTACATGACTGTAAAAGGGAATGTTTATAACTTAGGATCTGTAAATGCTCACTTTTTTTAAAAACATATTTTTGCTTTTACTAGTTTATTTTAAACACACCATGTAATCAAATCACATCTATATAGCCATTATAATGGAATTCATAAGATGTATAAAAGATTTTCCCATATAATTATTATTATATAATATTTTATTCTAATTTAACAAATTTTGTGTTAAAATATTGCATTAATATTTACAGTAACATGCTATATTATAAATTGGACAAATGCATCTGCAGATTGCAATTGTTTGTATTATATATATATATATATATATATATATATATATATATATATATATATATATATATATATATATATATATATATATATATATATATTCGTGCTGTCAAATCAATTAATCGCATCTAACATGAAATTTTGTAAATATATAAGCGTGTGTTTGTATACAAGAGAGTGAGAGAGAATATTAATATAACTTTATTATATATGTGTGTGTGTGTGTGTGTGTGTGTATATATATATAATATAACATGACATTAATTGGACACATGCATATGCCAAACATACAAATGTACATTTATTTTTTGTGTGTATATATAAATAAACATTTTAAACATTAAATTTATTTATATTCCCAGAAAATCGAACCCACAAGCTTGGTGTTGCTAGCAACATCCACTACAGTTAGAGCCAAAGAAACACCATTTAAAATAGTTTGACATGGAACAAAGCACATTGCACAGGACATGTAAACTTCTCGAAAGTATTTAATGTGAATTACCCGTATATATACACGCAGACTAAAGGCACGAATGAGAAAATTTGAATAAAAGAGCATGCAACGGGTGAGGAGCAGATATGGAAATAAGAGAGGATAAGGGAGTTGAACGGTGAAGGGGGAGAGAGGAAGAGAGAGGGATGGAAAGACAAGAGAAATGAAGGATGAGCACAGTTAGCCCAGCGAGAGTAATGTCATTATCACGCTCCCCTCCGCTCACCAACAGGGCTGCAGGCAGTTGGCATGGCAACCACGGAGGAGAGCCATTTCCTGGTTGGTTTGGGCGGGAGAGTGTGAGAGGAGGCTGGAGAGGAAGAAAAATAGACAGAGAGATGGAAGACGGTAGCAGACGACAGAAGCACAGAGCACATGGCTCTCTGACATCCTCCTTGTTACTATGACAACGCTGCCAATTCACTCCCCACCCCCCACCAAACACACACGCTCCAGTTACCCCTCTGGGCGACTGATGGCCCCGCCCACACACAACCCTTTAGCTTTGTGATGACGTAAGTGAGCTCACCCCTCACACACACACACACTCTTCCCTAAAGGTCCATCTCTTTTTCTGTCAGTCAAAATAAAGACATAAAATAAATGTTATCATTCAATCAATCAGTCATCAGTCCATTTGATATAAAGCGCTTATTGTTCCACAGAGGTGAGCTGTGATATCTAGCTGTGCCCTGGACTGACACTATATGATAATTAGAATTTGAATAACAAAGAAAAATATGAACAATGCATGCAAGCAGGGCAGCAGGCCAACAGACAGCCAATCAGATGACTTATGCAAATTTCAATTTGCTAATGTCTGACACATTTTATATCATAAATCTACTGTGTATAACATAACTAACTGTCAGAAAGGCAATACGATGTAAATAAAAACATAATAGTAAATAAAAACAATCTTTATAAATCCATTAAATATTGGCTAAAACAATTAAGTCAGAATTAAAGGACTATATTTTCATGAAAATGTGTGTTGTTAATGCTTGCATCAAAGAATTCATGTCAATTTAATGCAATGAAAAAACATTGTGAAGGCTTTTAGCGTTTATCCTTAAACATAAGCATTTAGCTACCGTATCAAATAGAAACAGCCAGCTTGCATGTTTATCGTCTGCGCTTACAAAAGCAGTGTGGGCGTGAAGATACAGATAGGCATTAGCGGGTGAAATTTTGGATGGCTTCCAGATATGCACGGGGACCAAAACAACCCCCTGATGACATCATCCCTGATGATGTAATGCCTGACAAAAACAAGCTCAGGTGCTGCCACGTCCCGTCGTTAGAGTAACCACCAATTGTCATAGGAAAACCGAGCGTCATTACGTCACCGCGGTAACAGGGTCACATCAAGGGACGGCTCAGCATCACCCAAAGCACTTCAGGCATTGGGTGGAACCCAAGCATTTCAGGAACAATAGATTCTCATGATAGAAAAGGTTGAGATTGGGGCAAGCAACCTCTGCTTCATGTGCAACAACAAAGACAGTCCAAATCTGCACAATAAAAGACATGTTTAAATTTTATTATACAAATAATAATAATTAAAATAATTAAAATTCAGTAAAAAAACCCCTGAAAATAGAACATTTACTACTTAAAATTCTTAAATTTAAACTACTTAAAACATAATAGTACTTAAGATTCACTACATATAAATATACACGTATATAGCCTACATGATATATATACGTGTGTGTGTGTGTGTGTGTGTGTGTGTGTGTGTGTGTGTGTGTGTGTGTGTGTGTGTGTGTGTGTGTGTGTGTAAAAAGCATTTATCCATTAAGAACCTAATGGTGATCATTTTAACATCTGCTGATTTCTTGCCTATCACTAGTTATGCTATCCAAGTTTCTTCAAACGACATCAGTTATAGTACTTTGTTTAGCACACGGCCAAATCAAACCTCAATACATTTAGACATGCAATAATATGAAATTGTGGTTTATTAACGTTATCGATGAAGGTTTTGATCGATTAATCAATCCATAAAAAAGGAAAACCAAGCAGTTTAGAGAAGTGATGATGTAGGCAAAATATGTCATGCTTCTTACAAAGCTCCGAGAGACATTTCAGAATACAAATTGAGATATTAGTTCCTTCTGAAAAGCTACTGTTATCCCTCTACTGCTGAAAACAGCACAACTGTCAAAGATCCTTCTTCAGCCTATACTCAAGGGAGTCGGATGCAGAGGAAATGAGAGGAAGTGGGAGAGAGAGAGAGACAGACAGAAAGATAGGATTAACATCGACTGAAGCTCTTCCGGATCATTCCATTCACACCAAACCTTTTCAAAATTTGAGTTCAGAAGGGCTAGACAGCACTCATTGGCCACAGCTACAATGTGACAATGAAGAAAGCTTCTTGCAACCGTGACAAGCAAATGCAAAACACAAAAAATGTTGTACTAAAAACTAATATAGTTAAGGATAATAGAATAGAGCTGCTTTGTAATGGTGGTAAAATGTTTTGTTTATACTGTGGTAGATATTATTATATGGCTACAGTGGGTTACACATGATCATGGTGAATAAACATGGAGCAAAGGAAAATACAAAGCAAAATGTGTTCTGAACAAGTCAAGACGAGGTAGACCTTGCTATTCTTTAGAAGAGAATCTGGTTTTGATCTGTGTCCATTAAACTGCCCTCCCCCCCAAAAAATCGAATTAGATGAAATACCATCCGTAAACTATTTAATTCACAGGATTATCCAAAACCAAAAATAGGCCAATATAAACTCAATAATAAGATTGTGACATAAATATTATTTTCAAGATATAAAATTAATTATACTGTGATTACACAGTCCAACTAATACCTCAATTAACCGGTTTCATTACGTTCAAATGTCTATAGTAATGTAGGAGTAATCATCTAAATGACTTGCACAGTAATTAACATGCAGTGTTAGGGCTGGTTAAGATCGTAGACAGAGAACATTGCATGCATAACAATAAGGGACACTGCCTTTATACTATGAGGAGAGCAACTTCAAATGACCTATACGTTATTAAAGAAATAAACCAAGACTTGCCATGCATTAACAATGGGCTAAAGGGGGTTGGTTAAGCAGGACAAAGTGGTTCCAAACAGCATGATCAATTAATAATTAGATTAATTAACATTCATTTTCACAATATACAACTCTTCAGTTCAGTAATGCAATTTAGTAGCCTACTACTGCATGTCGTTTATAGTTGCTATTTTGCTAAACAGCACAATGTATTTAAATTATGATGTATATCAGCAGTTAAAAATGATTTAAACATTTATATACAGTAGAATAGTAGTATAGTATATTGTGAAAAGCTGTTGTAAAATGCAGATAAATGTGTGAAAAGCTGTTGTAAAATGCAGATAAATGCACAGATTCCATATTTAAAAACCTCTGTTGCTTGGCACTCATAAACAGCTTACCGTTAGGCTAACTATTACTTGGCAGAAGAATTTTGTTAATATTAATAAATGCAACTGGCTTACGGCTTTATTTAGATTATGAATGAACCTTTTAAAGAACATAACCTAGAATTTGTTTTATAATATGAATATTATGATTAGGGTTCTCCTAGTAGGTGTAATGGCCACAGTTATCTTTACATTTTTAGAACTTGTAAAAGTCTAAAACCATTTAAACGCTTTTACAAATCGTTGCATCCCAATTATAGTCATGTGTAGCTTATTGGCCAAAAAAGCAGTGTTCTTTCTCTCTTAGCATGTGGCTAAGCAGAACTGATATGTCTTGGGGTGATATGTTTAGCATGGGACTAATTAAAGATCAATGCTATAGACAACATAGGTGTTCAATCCTGTGGAGGAAGAGAAAGTGCCTCGACTTGCTCATAAGAGATGCTTGATTCTCACACCAGTCCTGCACACTTCCTGTCAAAACACAAATGCAGGAAGAGGATTTCCTACTAGAGCGAGAGTGCTGAGGTGAATTTCTTAAGGAAAGAAAGGCAGGAGGAAGAGTTGCTGGTCTAAAAACAATGGTGAAGTGAGATGTCGCGTTCTGGTAATTGTGAAGAGCATGAGGGGTCAATGTAACAGTACCCAAAGAAGGAAGTGTGTTTTTCCATCTTCCAGAAGTAGAGCAACTGCATTCTGATGAGATATTACTAGAACATGAACACATCAAAACTATGGCACACATATGAATTATTCATATTTCCCGTATAATGAGTCCATTTTAAATAAAACACTGAGAGAATCTGGGCTTATCAAAATAATAAATTACTGTAAGCATGTGCCAAAAAAAAAAGCAAAAAAATGTGTCATAATTAGGTATAAGGATCATAAGGAATTAAAGATTCTGGTTTAGATTTGATTCAATGAATGATTCTTTTAGTCATTTAACGAAGCTACTCTTCCCTTGCCTGCCAAAATTGGACCTTGCTAGATAATAAACAATAACACTAAGTATCCTTTACGAAAACAAAACTCAGTTCAAAATGTATATCTTTAACTATAAGTTTCCTATAGGAACAACCAGTCAGTAATGCTGGTTTTAGTCTAAAACTTACATACACAAAGCACAGTAACAAGTCTCAAATAAATTCTAGTAAAAAATTTAAAATGTGCAGTTCAGTTAGTAGTTAAATAATCACTACCATTCAGTGAGTCTTTCGGTTCAAACCGATAACTTACGAATTTGAGAATAATTTGTGAGCCTTTTTGATGAATTAATATGACTAATTTGACTCCAATGGTCGTGTTGCATGCAAATATTTAGGACAATGCTAAATTCAAGACCCGTTAACAGACCAGAACGTCACAAAAAAGCATCACATAAAAAGAATTACCCGTATTAATCTAAATATGAATCTTGATTTACAACTCTAGTCATAACAGGACAAAGTTGAAGCTGTTTGCTCTGGAGAAAGAAAGTTCCAGGTGTAAAAGTTAAAGCGCAAACCTGAAAGGTCACTGAATGGGACACTGGTTTAACGGTCAACCTCTATTACCATGTATGCATGGTAATCTACAACAAAACTGCTAAAGACTGAATATGAGCATGAGATAAAAAGACAGCAAGATCAAAGGACTGCAAGGTTTCTGCAAGGTACACTGCTCCTGGCTGATAGCCGTCCATCTGGACCCGACGCCCCGCTGTTATCATTTGAAACGTCCGTGTGGCTTAAACCATCAGCTCTATCATAACTGTCATAACAGAAATGACGGAGCTGGTGTCATAACAGTCAACTGTCGTTTATGCTAATGGCAAGTTCAGCAGGACAGAAATACAAATCATTTTCTTTCAGTGTTGTGCTGCAAACATGAAGAAAACAAAGCATGTTTAGTGATATTTCTCCACAGCAATACAATATATGTGTGACAGTATAAAACCCCTGAGGGCCATAACAGATATGACGTGTGCACTTTATTCCAAGTCTTCTGAAGCTATACGATTGCTTTGAATGCGTGAGTTTACAGTGGTGTAAATCTTTTTAAGTGCAGGCCTTTTGTGTCTCTGATGCCGTATACTGCAGCAGCAGCCATCACTGAGGACAGCTCTAAAAATAGAGCGACTCTTCACAAGAACACCTGACAAGACTCCCTCTCGCACTCCTTTCCACTCCCGAACGCACACGATCACACTTTCCATCTCTCAATCGCTTTGTTTCACTCCTCACTGAATCTAATTACGGCAAAACAAGTATCAGCTCAGCGGCAGCAAAGTCTACCCATCAGCAGCCCTCATCAGGCCTAGGGCGTCAAATAACACGCTAAAACACATTAACACACAAATATCTTACATGCACCCTTGTTTGTGCTGGGAAAAAGGCTGAGACTGCTAGTGCAGCAAAATAAGCCTAGCTACTACTAAATCCTAAATTGCTGATGTTGTTTTACATAAATAATGGGACAGACAAGGCAAATAATAAAAAAATAATTGAACATTTAATTGTGAATAGTTAGGATAGCAAAGTAAATCAAATCAGAATCAAATGGTTCAAACTAATCTTTGGTTATTGATGTCAAAAGCATTTTTGGCATATGGCTAATAATTTAAATGGTAAAACAGTAATATAGCTAAAACCAATACAATATTTGGCCCAGAGTTTGTTTAATCAGTACTTGGTACTTCATGCATCTGTTGTTGTTTTTCACAAAACAGTCAGTGTCCAATCATGTCCTGTCATGTTATTATAATTATTTATTTTGCATATTCTTGGGCCTATTATTAATAAATACATTATAAAATGTTTATATTATATACATTTTTATATTATATTATGGTCTGTCTGAATACTCGATTCTGATTGGCAGGAAGGTGTGCAATAAAACCTTTTAAATGCAACGGTAGCTCCAAGTTTAATCACCGTTCTATATTAATGCACTGTTTTTATTGAAGCGCACACACAGACGTCACTCGCAGAGAGCGGAGATCGCGCTGTGCACACACAACAAACATTCAGAAGCACAGAAACTTGTTTTCAACACAGTTTCGCTACTGAATCGCTACATTATGTTTCTCTGCAACGAAGGGGCTACATTGCTATTTTGAAGTAATTCAAATCACAGCTTTATTGTTAATAGACAGAGAGACGTTAAACAGACGCAGGAATGCATCTCTCATCTCTCTCTCAATAATTAATTCAATAAATGCTATAGTTCATTCATTCAAATAAATGTAATCTTACGCACTACTTTATCTCTGTGTCTGATTCTAAGCGTGCAGAATGCTATCTACTAAGCTGTAACTGTGGAAATAACCTTAAATTTTACCCTTCCTGTCATATTTGCGCTGCAACCTGCAATTAAACCATTTTTATGCACTTTGTGGAGACAACCACCCTCTCCTTCACGTCGGGCAGTTCTTTGCCTCCACGTTGTTAGCCGTGGATGATATCTTATTTATTGTATTATAAAAAATTAAACAATAATTACAATGTTTGATTTTAAGGATTTGTTTCCAAAAATGAATATAAAATTTTGTTTAGTTACTCTTCTGGGTCGCCACTTGATGTCCAATGTATAATCAGTGTCTTCAAGCAAAACTAGTTGAGAAACTAATATATGATGGTTGTGAAAGAGTCATAGCGCTGGCCAGATAAACAAAACAAAAAAATAAAACAATGAGGTTCCCAAACCATATCTAGAAACCAGAAGATTACAGAGACTGTTGACTTGGTCCAGTAAGCAACCACCAAGCTGTCAATCAGAAAACCCTTGCAACTGTTTAACACATTCACAGTATAGCATGGCAATGCCCCAGGAACACCAGCAGCAAGTGGCACTCAAAAAATCTAAATTGTTATGAGGCAATCTCAGTGTGCAACCTGGAAGCTTGCGATATAGATTCACCCACTTTAAAACATTGTTGGACCAAACATTAATCTGGCAACATAAAAACACACAAGACACATCTACACAAATAAGCCTTATTGCTACGGTCACAAGGTCATAAAACTCTCATCACACACATACAGCACAGTATATAACCCACACATACATATACAGTAAATCACAGCTGCAGGAAGTGACACACAGAGAAACAGAAACAGTGAATAAGTACGATACCTGAGCCTTAACGCATTCCTGTGAAGGAGCCAGTATGAGGAGAGAAGCAGAGAAGAGGAGAGTTATTACCAGCCTGGGTTATTGAGGAACAGAGCAGGCTCAGAGAAACCCTGTTAAGCACTTTGCAAGTCATACTACGGGAAGAAGAGAGGGACACATCCTTTATAAAAGCTCAGACGCTATCAAAAAACAACAGAGGGTAGTGCACACACACACACACAGCCGAGAAACATGAGGCGGATGCTGAAATAAAAAAGCCACAAAGCTAAAATAAGGAACGCGGACACTTCAGGTGAACAGAAAGGCTGATAATTATGCAACCAAATACAAAAGATGGAAGGTCATTTAGTTATTGAACAACTGAAATGCAGTGATCAGCAAACTAAGAGACGCAAAAAAAGGAAAAACCTGGTATTCATTGACTGAACAAGGGTCTCATGATCATTAAAGACCAGCTGCCCCACAGTACTGGAGAGGAAGGGAAAAAGACAGATTTATAGAGAGACAAAATGGTACCCAGTGTGAGCCAAAAACAAGGCATTCACTGTTCGCTAGTCTTAAAGTCACTATTGACAGACAATCTAATTTTATTTAAAGATTGAATGAAATGGCTTGACAAGAGCAGGTTTTTTTCCCCTATTGAAAAAGGAAAATTGGGTAGGGTTTTTTCCCTCCCATTAAAAAAGCAAATAAGCATTAGTTTTCATCATAGGTTTGAACCATCTTTTAGTACTTGCTTCACTAGATTAAGAGACTAAAATTTTTATTGTAAGTATACAGATGATCTCAAAACTAAAAGCCTAAACTACAATTTCGATTTCATGGGGTGTTTGTTTACAACACAAATAGTGTTGTAATACAACACAAGTGTGATACAAGAGTAAATTCAACAAATTCCCTCAGTATCTGTGATAACCTGTGTTTTTCAGCAACAACAACAAAAAAAAAAAAAAATAATAATAATAATACACATAATTGCTTACGTATTGCTGGGTTCTCACTGCAAAACACAAAAATGCCACAGTATTTTAGCAAACAAATAAATTACATTTCTCAATCCCTTTTTTTCATCATTATCATCACTACACTAAATTATGAAAAATAAAATAAAAAATGCAATCCAATGAAAATTAAAATTGGGACTGTATAATAAGCTATGTTATTAGTTTAATAGTGAAAAACATCCTAAACATCAGCGACTTTCCTGTTTTGGTGTGGAATAGACTAACTGATGATGTTGCTTAAATGACTGGAGAAGGAGTGTGGAACGTCCACTAACATCACTGAGATGAATGACCTGTACCTCATCATGTGGCTCCAAGCAGTTTTGAATTATTACGCATCTACAACATGCCTCCAAATACAGTATGACAAATCTGAATTATGTCTAGGGCAGATAATCTTGGAGACGAGTTCAACTGTGTGAGGCGGGCAGCAGAGAGTACAATTATTTCACTTTGGTGCCAGAAATTGAATCAAATTAATGCCAGTCAGAGAGTCTCTATAAGGTTATGTGAGAACCTTAAGGCTGATACATGATGTAATGTTTGGGAAGTGAATTTTCACCTTCGGCTATGTCTGAGTATGGAAATCCCACCGTGGAGGCACTCTCAAAAACTCACAGATTAGCTGGAACGCCCGTCAGCTTAACATCCCATGCGTTGTGGTCCCCCTTGAAGACACTACTGTGAACTTTCTTAGCCTGCTACCACTGATCTGAGAACAAAAACACGGTCCAAATCTCTTCCCACGGACCATCACAACAAAAAGGGAGCTGTTTTTTGGGGAAAACTGTGCAGCTGAGTAGATACAATGGTGGGAATAATTTCGGTGTCCCGTTCTAATGTATCTCAAGGGAAAAACAATTTAGCTCAATGATGCTTGACGTATTTTGTTGTTCCAAACAAGCTGAGGGAACACTAGTTTTTCTCCCAGGGGAAATGGAGGAATGCTGGGAATGAACTGGAGCAGAATTGGAGAAGACAAATCAGGAATGTGTCTACGTGATGGTCCAGCTTTTAACCTCTATGAAACATCGGGGTAAAAAATTCACAAGATTAATGCCCAAAGCGTTATGAAAGCAGAGCGTCACTTTCAAATCAGCTGGAGATTTAGTAGAATAAAATACAACCCTGTTTGTAGGTGCCGAAGGAAAGACATAAAAAAAATGCCCTGTTCTCCTTACAACCTGCTATCAATGTGGCATCCATCCTTTAAAATGACCACGAAATCAAAACTGACCCGAATAACTTCCTATATAATGTTCCTTCTTATTGTGAAAGATTCATCTTTGTAATCTGTCAAGTCATCAAAAAATAAAATAATATAAATTAAAATAAATCAAGCCATTTTCAAAATCTTGCCAATTCATACTTTGCAGTCACGTGACTACCATGGATACCTGGCAGCCAACAAACGGGTATTTTCAACGTAGAGTCCTGTAGTTCCAGGTCTTTCTAGTAGCTATCAAGTCTGTTAGCAAGCTAGCTGCATAACTATGGACTAGGATTAACTCCAAGGTAGCTAAATTGTGTAAAGCAGACAGGGTTTTTTAAGATAATCTAGCAGTAATAATTCCTCTGTAAATAATCTAGCTCTACTGTTGGGTCACCTCTGGTTCTCATTGAAAACCATAGATATCACAAACCTCAAAACAACCTATCACACACTTTTGTTGTTGTTAGCAGCAAAATACGACAGCAGCTGTTACTGTGCGTTCACACCGCCACTGGTGAGAGCGTCAAATTCCTCATTCATTTCCAATGAATTTTGCCGCTCTCGTCGGCGGCGGTGTGAACGTACAGTTAGCCTAGCTAAACGTTAGACTCATAACACAAACAGCTGACTTGCCGAACCAGCTGGTGGCGTTGATTGACGAAACTACAGGGTAACTTAAAGGCACGATTAATTACATGATCTTACACCCATTGTATTCAAACAAATGTTGAAATTACCTTTGATGGAGTGATGGAATGATCACTGCACAGACGTGTATACTGTGAAGGTTGCTTATCTCATCTGGTTAGTGCAACCAATCGCACAACAGCTATCTGGCATGTCGTTTACACCTCAAAACACCAACTTTTGAATAGTAAAACTGGCGACGTCCTGGAAAGATCCTTGATTAGTTTACTGGGTTTCGTTGCCGTAGAACGACGTTCTCGCCCACCAGCCAGTACTTGTGACGTCACGTGCAAAGTATGAATACTTAATTGAATGCTAGTTAATGTAATGTAACAGTAAATAATGATACATTTGCAACAAGAAGTGGTAGCATTGATATATAATGGCATGCTTTTGATGGTAAGCCTGTCCTTCAACTTAAAAAAGCCTCAAAAATGTGTGCCAGCCAAGGATGTACATTTGTTCTCCATAATCTTGCATATGTGATAATTTTAAGAATTAATTACTGAAAGACCCATTACAGTTGACAACTAATTTATTGGATATCTGAACCCAATATCTGATCTAAACAAATGTAAATACACATACAGTATATATAATTGTTTCCCCTTTCTCTCTGCTCTGTCTTTTTCCTCTACTCGGCTGGGGCTTGATGATGTTGTATATCACACATCCAGATGGTACCAGTGCAGTGGATTCTCACTTCAGCCTGCCCAGAGCACAGTGGGGATTGAGCGCATAAAACACCAGCACATCTTAAGCCAACACGACATACTGACAGTGGACACATAGGCAGAACACCTACAGAGAGACCATATAACAGCCAGCACGGCACAAGTAAAATGAGCGAGAGAATAGAAGGGTGAGATTTAAAACACATTTGAACAAAGATGCTATTCCTATTTTACTGCTCAAAGCATCAGTAATGAGCAGAAGAAAGCTTCTGAAAATTGCACTGCCTCTTTTTACGTTATAATGAGCTAGCACCCATTTTAAACCTGAACTCTGTTTATTCGATCTGAAACTAGCCTCTCACCATGGCCTCTTAAGATAAAAGCATAAATATTACTTTGTCTCTGTGACACTGTTTGTTTGAGAATCCTGACCAGTCTAACACAGCAACATTGGCTCAACCAATGGTACAAGTTTGGGGATGGAGCTAGGAGTTTGACCAAATAATGGCAGATTGAGAGAGTTTCTGGTAAACCAGTTTGGAGCCTGTCATTGGCTGCATCTGAAATGCATACTATGCCTAGTGTATATAGTAATAAACAGCATGTGAAAAGAGTAATATCTGCAGTTCTGCACACTTGTTAGCTTCCATTGTAAGTGCATTGCAAGTAAATACATTATCTGTTCCTTTTTGCAAACTGAGAGTGGTAAAACTTTCATAGATGCAGTCAATAGAACTTAAGTTGTTTTTAACCCAAAATATTCCTTAAAGGCAGAAGATAAAACAAATAATTGAACACAACCCCATGAGGATGGAGCAGAACCAGCTAAGTTAACAGATTCTTACAGTAACAGCAGAACAAATGCAAATATATTATCGGAGAGAAGTTCATAGGAAGGAGACTTCCACATCTGTAATACGAGGACAGAGAAGTGGTAATTGTTACCAACAAGAGTGCAAAACAGACTTCCAGAAACCAAAAGCTTTACATAATATCCCTGTAGTGTTACTTTTATAAGAGGAACATTGGTGTGTACCTGATGCACTAAACTGGCTATGGTATAGAAATGTGTGAATACGTGATCATATTTTACACCAGAAGTCAAATACATTGAATAATACCAGTCAACATCATGCATAGACAAAGCAGGGCGGTATGCTGGTACATTATATATCATGCAATGGTAGAAATGCATGAAGCAGTAGAGATTTTCCAGCACCATTTATACAGCGTAGATATATTAGCATCACTATTTGCATTATTTCAGCAAAAAAGAAGAACATCTACAAATCAGCTATTTTACAGCTTCAAATCTGACTTAATCAGTCATATTTAAGACTGTAACATGTATGTATAACAGCATAATTAATCCATTACTTCATAAATATAAACCATTTTGTTCAACAACAACAAAAAAATACAAATAAATATACTATGATATATACTATTAACAAAATCTAAAATCACTGATATTGAAACCACCCATCCTTATGTATAGAGCATTTGCAATGACACATTTAACAGCATGTAAACAAACATGAAAGCTAAGCAAGACTGGAGGGGAACAGGAACGCCAACAGTCATACAGGGGGAGGGGCAAAAGAGAGGCTGTACAGGTAAAGTTAAAGCATACGACTGACCGTATGGTATCCCCGCGCAACTGGCGGCTTGCCGGCGGGATAGGGGTCTACGGTGTCAATGATGGTCTGTCGCTCGCCCTTCTGGTTGATCTTGCGAAACCTTCGGCGGGACTGTCGGTGCGATGCCTGCCGCTGGAAATACTCCTCATTCTCATCCATATAGTCCACCTGCAAACGGAGGAGAGATTTGAGTGAGACTCTCTCTCTCCCCCCCCCCCCCCCCCCCCCCCCCCATCCCCTCCCGCCCCTCTTTCTGGCGCTGTGTAAAAATAGCAGTGGGTGTGCGAGCCTGTGTGTGAGTGTGTGTGTGTGTGTGTGTGTGGGCTGAGCCTCAAACGCCTACGTCAAAGAGAGGCGTACAACAGACTGAAAGGTAGAAAAAGGGAGATGTAGTTTCAAAGCAGAAGCTTGCGAGGGTCTTTCGGTGGTGAACTGTGCATGTTATGTGTTTTCTGTGGCATTAAACTATAAATTAGTTCAAATGGCAATAATTAAACAATGTATATTCCAGATCACTGTTTATTCACCATCTTTGCTGTGGCACCAGGAAATGTCATTAAAGGGGTGTAAACTGTCCATGGCAGGTTTTGAACGACAGTAAATGAGTGCGGCATCATCATACACATTAAGGATATAAGTTGGATGTAAAACTGGCCGGCCACTGTGACATTATGCCATGAAAAGTGACATGATTATCCCTCTGCCTTATTTTGCTGCAGCCTCAGATTTCACACCCACTCTGCCTTTGGGATTACACATCAAATCTCTCGCTACCGTACCAACCGCTGCTATGGCAACTGCCGGAGAGCGTGAAGCAGTGGGAATATATTGGGCGGTGTGAGCAAGTGAGAGTGCAGTATCTATATCCTGCCTCAGCCCGTAATTACAGGGCAGCATTGGCCGGTAATAACAGATGAGATACCCAACGAGGGCACAATCAACTGTCGAGGACAGTTGCCATCGCCCAAACCAAGGATTATGCTTATGCATTTAGCAGATGTTTTTAAACATCTACAGTACATGCATTCTCTGGGAATGCAACCTGTGACCTTGATGTTGCTAGCGTCATGGTCTATGGGTTGAGCTACATATGTACACAATCTACTAGGGATGCACGGTATTGGGAAAAAATGGCGATGTTTTGTTTTTCTGTGATATACATTGCAATATAAATACAATTTCACAAAATGACTTGAATAGCTCTATTTGGAAAGAATTAATAATTCTAGAATGATTGGGGTTATTTTTTAGGGGAGTGAATCTGCATAGAAAATAATAAACAAATTACAATCATAGGAAAATACAATGGAACAAAGACGAAAATGAAATAAGCAGTGGTTAATTTTTTTTAGGTAATTCTAACAGTAAGGCACAGAAAATAACACTGCATAATCTTCACTGTATAAATTAAATGTAATTAATCTTTGTTAAAGCTACAAAATTGATTTTCTCTTTGTATTTTGTTTTTTAATTAAGATTAATGACCGCAGAAGGAATATTAGGCTTCTGTCACTTTAAGACCAAACGCACGGATCCAACATAATGATACATATCCATTTTCTTTCTAAATTGTTTACGTTCACATAAGCGACTGTGTTTATGAGTATACTCACCGAGGTGGGCATTTTGACATAATTTTGGTGTGTATGTGTCCATTCAAGCACAAATAGGAGAAAAGAAAAGGTGTTTTGTGCTGTCTGGAAAAATATTGTGATACCATTTTCAGGATTCTTTGATGAAAGAAAGTTCAAGAGAACAGCATAATCAATGTATTTACTGTCCCTTTTGATCAAATTAAGGCATCTTTGCTAAATTAAAGTATTAATTTCTTTTAAAAAATCTTACTGATTCCAAACTTTTGAACAGTAGTGCACTCAAAGAAACACACAGAAGCCTATTGAGTTGTAGTCACATGTAGCTGCATTTCCATGAGCTTAACCAAATTCGAGGCTGCAAATGCAGATAGAAGGTTCTTTCTGTACTTATGAACATACATCATGAAGTGAATATGGAATATATTTGAGTTCTGCCAAATTCAAACCGACCAACTTTTATGACATTTCTGATTAGAGCAGTGGTTCCCAAACTTAACCTTAGTTTGACTCACCTGATGCAAAATAAAACTTTTCAGAATGTTTTAGTGTGCAATCTGTCTCAAAGATAAAGCAATATGCTAATTAAAGTGTCAAAATCCTAAAACCATCTAGCATAAAAAAAAAGTGAACATCTTGGACAGCTGGTCGACCATTGTGACCCATTCCTAATTAGAAACAGCACATTTTCTTTGGAAAATAGTTTTTAGCCAATTGTTATCGGCCTGTGTAATGTCAAATCTGACCTTGTATGTACCCCTGGGTAAGCGTAGCACACTGTGTGAACCACTAGGGAAGAGGAATGAAACTGCAGCACAAAACTGCAATTATACAGTGGGATTAGTAAGAGTATTAGGTTAAGATGATTATCTGGTCCATGATTACTCACCACAATCATCTCAGATGGCTCCAGCACGATGCACTCGCATCCACGACGTAAACTCCCAGCAGACCTCTTCCCAAAGCTAGAGGAGAACAGGAGAGACAGAAAGGTTATATACCGCTCAACCAATTATGGAATCCTAACATTTTGTGGGAATGAAAGCATGCTTGGAATCTGAGCCAGAGGAACACATCTCCAAACACTTGTGGCAGTGTTCCTGGCCTAGGCAGTGAGGCTCCACTGGGAAAGAAAGTACGACCAGACTGGAAAAGTCCACAGGATGACATCATGGTCTAATGAAAGAAGTATAGTGCAAAGTGATGGAGTGTGCAACACAAAAAACTCTATTGAAAATTTAACAAGGGGACCATGGAAACGTGAGGTGGAGTTCCATGCAGGATAAAGGTAAATACACAGATTTTTTTAAATCATCTGCGCTGAACCTCTGTTGGTTCAAATTGAGTTAAAATGAAAATTCAGAGACTAGTATTTCTCAATCCCTCTTCTTCACACAATCATTTCCTGTCATCAGTACACTAAATTATGATTAAAGCAACACCAAGTAACTTTTCCTCTGCGGTCGCCCTACTGGTTGGAAGCGGAATTGTCCATTACCGCTGTCATAAATAATTTAGCCTACCACAGCCTACTGTCACACGCACGCTCGTTGTTTATCCAGCACAGGCTTTGGAATGAACGATGTCCACAGACAAGGTAGAGTGTGTTGCATGATTTCATGAAAGTATGATGTATTGCGACATCAGAAATGAAGAAAAACTAAATATTGAGTATTGTAACGCTTGACGTAAAGCAAATTTGTAGTTGTCTTATGTCTCATTAGAACTACAGAAACGCGACCCGATCTGGCAATCTTACATAGCGTGTTTATAGCAGATCAAGGACCGCAAAGTGGAGGCATAAGTGCCTTTCACCCCGTTACAACTTGATGAACCACTGAAACGATTTTGGAAACATTATTTTAAGGTAAAAAAATCTTACTTAGTGTTCCTTTAAGGCAAAAATAATTTTAACAATAGAATAAATAGGGAAAAAAGCAAAAGATAAAAAAATAGGCTGATTTTACTATGGGAACACTCCACTATATGAATTATAATACCTTACAATGACAATTTGCATGTTCCTTTACATGTGTTTATAGTATAATCAAACCCAGCACTCAATCAATATTTTCTCTAGTATCCAATACTCCATACTGGAATACCGCACTTATAGTATAAATGTGTATGTTGCTAAAACCGCCCTATCTGGATATAATTTGGACGTAATGGTTGGAGCTAGAAGGTCCCCCTAACCTTACCCTTAACTCTATCCCTCAACCCATGACGTCCAGAGAGGTGGAGCTGTATGTTATATGGCTCTGCAGTGAATACCACTTAAATAAATCAGATTTTTATTGACAAATTAAAACAACAACAATGCCATGTGTTATAGCATCATTCATTTTTGGGTGTGTTCTGCATAGTGCCTGATTAGTTGATTTTATTAGACAATGTATTTATGGGACACTGTTTTGCAGTCTGATGTATTTACAAGGGTCGATAAAATTTTGCCTTTTTTTACTCAAGACTTATTGTATCTAGTCCATGTTTTGTTTAAATGGTTAAAAGTTAAATGCGTTTAAAATGACCGAACAGAACCGTGTGAACAGCATGACAAAATATAATTACATTTAATGAATTATGACAAAATTTCAACACAAGTGAACACTTGAACCAACATTTGTGTCACAACAAGCCTTTGGGTAATGCACTACATTTACTGTTGAATAGCTAATAGAGGCGCAGCTGGCAGATATAGTAACTAGCTAATATAGCTAGACTAACAGGTGGGATTCCCTCTACATTCATTGTTCCTTAGCTTAAGACCACACACAATGAGCCCTCTGTGTTGTAATGCTGTTTGATTTCCCTTGCAGGCTCCTATCCAAATACAAAACCTCAAGATTTTGTGTTTTCATACATGATATAGTGGCTGAAACCACAGAGAGATTCAGGGATTCCAAGTCTAACTTAAACCGCAAAATGCAATATGAACAGAAAAATGGAATACAGAAGCATCTCTAGATGTTTATAGATGAATATAGGAAAAATATTTGCCTTGAGCAGAACCAAATGAAAAGAGAAGGGTGGAAAAAACTGTGACTTGTGAAATTCCAAACTCTAAAAAGAAGCCCCAAAAAAAGACAAACTGTAAAAGTTATATTAACACCAAACATTTGTTGATATATCATTAACGTCAGCTTTAATGCCTCATTGCATGCTAAATTCCTTGGGAATTTAACTCATGGTGAGATGTGATGCCCACCCAGTCAGCCCCTACATTCCATATTACCCAACATTCTGGAATGTGTCTGGAATGTGATTCTGTGACGAACGCGGCAGGCACTCACACCCAGCAAAGAACATAGGGGTCTCCAAAGTAAATAAGCCCCTTTTTCATCTCTCCATATTAAGCCGAGCAAAGATTAAAGAGCTGTTATGCAAGTGCTGTCGGTGGGCAAGTCAGAGGGGAGAAGGGGGTACATTGGAAGGTTTAAGGACTGCTGAAGTACAGTAGAATGGATAATTCAATAACAGGATTCTACTGCAACGCTTCAGTGAGTGCTAAACAGCTGTGCCGCCTCTCAGATCTGCGCTTGCAGACACATGGCAACATAAAGCAGTGCAAACTGCATTTCATGAGCAACCCTGAACTGTTACTAGATACGAAACACTTGAGGCATGATTAGCAAAGCTTGAAACTTGAGGTATGATTACTTGCATTTTGCATTAGTAAAAATAAAATAAACTATAATAAATTTAAAAAATCAACAAAATATAAAATTTAAACAAAAAATTTATTATATAAATAGAAAACAGCATACAATGAAATAAAAATTCCTGACAAAGTATTTGATTGAAAGTAGGTTTATAGAAAATATTTACAGACATGTATTTAAGTGATCTAATAATGCACTTAATATACAGCATAAAGCACAATATGTATATATATATAAAAAAAAACTTACTGTACCTTAAGATGAGAGAGAGCTGTTACAAAATATGTCCAATGAAATCCATAAACAATCCAGACTACTTTAAAATCATGCATTCAGTCCCATACTTCTACCTCAAATGTGTTTTTAATGTTCTTGCTTAATATTCATACACACACGTTGCTACCACACTAAACACAAACGTGATTTCCTGAGCGCCACATGATAATCCAACTTCACGTATGCTGTGCTGCGAGAACTCTGTTCTGACAGCTCTGTCTACCGCCTTCATCTTACAAGAGCGTGTGTGTTGGGGAATTTGCGCTCTTGAGAGTTAGTGGTGACCGACTGAAGCCAACATTCCTGCCTGCCTCTTACTTCCTGTGGAGCCAAGAGGGAGTGGTTGACCTCTACCCACAAACATCATGACCTCTCAACCTAAACTCAAAACCTGTAGTGACTTGTAAGACTACAATCAAAGACAACCTGGGAAAAGAGTTGGGTATCGTTTGAATTTTAATGATTCCGAATTTCCGATTACAATACTGCTTATCGATTTCGATTCTTATCGATAACTAATTTCATTTCCAAAAAAAAAATATATATATATATTTATTAAATAAATAAAAAAACGTGGATATCATTCATAGTTGTCCATTATAGTGCAGTTCAGCATTGCGTAATATGAGAGGCGGCTTTCTGTGCGCACGTTTTGGATGTGTGTGCAGCACAGAAAACAGTGTGCGGGTCTTGTTGCGCTTAAATGGTTTAAAGTCATAAGAAAATGCACAAAATTAATCGATAAGAGGAATCGAAATTAATTTTATTTAAGATTACGATTCCAGAATTGGAATCGATTTTCAATTCCCAACCCTACATGGGAGATTGTAAAGGAAAAGAAATTTGGATTCATGCTCAAATTTGTATAGGTAACCCAAACAAAAAAAAGACTATTCATAATCCAAAAACTTAAAAATAATCACAAAAAACTAAACCGCACAAAGCCACCACCAATTACAAGCCAAACTGGGTTTGTACAGCTAGGGGACTGTAGCTGGGGATTGGTATGCAAAGTTGAGGAATTGTGGCTGAACAACAAATGAGGCATGTTAATGCATGCAGGGAAGCATTGTCTGGGACAGAGTTACCTATCAGATGTCACAGGTAATATTCACATGAAGTAAATGCATATCACTTCAGGGAAGAATGGTAAGGCTCTGAAAGCACTTCCATGGGAAACCCAAGTTTGTTTGCATGTGGTGAACATCCAAACATAAGAGGTAGTTGTAATAAAAGTTTTACTGAAACTAAGAATTTAAAAACTTCCCTTTAAGTACTTTTTTTTAGTAACTTGTTTTATCTGTTGATGAATCAAAATCAAAATAACTATGGACAATCTGAGCATGTTACTAAATTCAAACTCATTTTAAAATGATTCTTAACATCTTGTTACAAAGAAAATATTTGAAGTTAATATTTTGATTAATTTAACAAACAAACACATTTGCAAGTTCACAGTTGTCTGACCATGCAGTTAAATAAATTAAATATTTAATAAGTGTTTAATTGTGACCTTTTAATTCAACATTATTTTATTTGTACATTTCTGTGATTAATTAATTAATAATATATTTTCATCAACTCACAAACCCCCTCCAGTTCCTCACAAAACCACAGTTTGGGAAAGCCCGACGTAATCAAAAGTTGCTTGTATACGAGATGAAATAGCACAAAGCAAAGGACTGCAAATGTACTTAGGAGTGCAAATGTACTTGGGTATCAGTATCTTAGCTGCCATTTTAACAACAACAACCAAATACCAAGAAATACCAATCATTTTTGTTTTACCAAAATGCAGGGACGTAGCAACCATACTACTTCCTAACAACATATCTGTACCATTGAAAAACCACAGTACTTTTTTGCTAGGGTAAAAGCCATATCTCAAGGAAACCGTGGATAACGATGTCTTGTGGTCAGGAATAGGTAAGAAAACAATGGACTTACTGAAGGATCAGATTTAACAGTTTATAACAATAGAAACTCTTGTTGATGGCTAAGCCTGCAATAAGGGCTCGGACTTGTTCCATAAGCACTGGCATGAGTACCAGGTGGTACCGGCGCTGACATTTTCAAATGCCACCTCATACTCAACTCTGACTTCTGCCAGAACTTTGCTCACCATTAGGCTTTTAATGATGGCAATCATGGTGCAATTAAACACTTGCATGCAGCATTTGCAGTGAGTGAGAGTTTCAGGTGCAATGAAACAGAAGTGTTACAGAAATTTGCTTTTTAAAAGACAGTGATTTTGTTTGGAAAGAAATGGGGGAAAAAATAACGCACGTTGTGTGCTAAAGGAAGCTGATAAGATGTTATTGCAGATCTGGTCTGTCTCAGACAAGAATCAGTACACAAGGTAGCGGTAGATTCTCTTGAAGGGGCTGTTTGTGAGCGCTATCAAGACATTGTTTAAGAAGTGCACCGCTGTCCTGTTGGTTTTCATTCACCGGACGCCTGAGTCACAGTCTATTACAGGAGAAACACATCACAGCTCTCTCTGTGAAGCCAAATGAAACAGCAAGGGAGGGAGAGACCAGCTTCTCTCATTGCCATGGTGATAAAATGACAAATTTCCACTGCACGCCAAATCTACAACATCTCTGTCAAGTGCTTTTATAAAGCTTGCTATGCTTTTAGATTCCACCCAGTCAAAATATTTATTTCTGCATGTCCTTGCTACAGTTCGCTGCTTCATTTCTGTCATATCAAGTTTTATGCTAGAGCTAGGTTATATTGCACCAAACAAAATGCTGATTCTTGATGATGCTGATAGTCTTTATTTGAATATGTGGCCTTTGTAAAGTAGTCATATTATGCTAAGTTATGATGTTTGGATTAGGTTTCTTATTACATTATTGATTGAGCCAGCAGCCATATCACACTGTAGCCCAAGACTGGTTGCCCACTGAAGCTAAGCAGGGCTGAGCCTGGTTAGTACCTGGATTGGAGACCTCTGGAGAAAACCAGGTTGCTGCTGGAAGAGGTGTTATGAGGCCAGCAGGGGGCGCTCACCCTGTGGTCTGTGTGGGTCCTAACGCCCCAAATATAGTGACGGGAACCCTATACTGTCAAAAAGCACCGTCCTTCAGATGAGACGTTAAACCGAGGTCCTGATTTTCTGTGGTCATTAAAAATCCCAGGATGTCCTTAAAAAAAAAGAGTTGGGGCGTAACCCTGGCATCCTGGCCAAATCTGCCCCTTGGCCTCTGTCCATCATGGCCTCCTAATCATTCCCATATACTGATTGGGTTTATCTCTGTCTCCTCTCCACCAGTGAGCTGGTGTGTGGTGGGTGTACTGGCGCAATATGGCTGCCGTCGCATCATCCAGGTGGATGCTGCACATTGGTGGGGGTTGAGGAGATTCCCCCTTCCATGTAAAGTGCTATGAGTACCCAGAAAAGCACTATATACATGTAATTAATTATTATTATATTATTATTACATGTCAGGGTCAGAAATAAAAAAATAATTCACCCCAAATTCTGTCATCATTTAATAACCCTTAATTTGTTCCAAACCTGCATGACATCCTCCAGTGGAACACAAAAGGAGAAGTTCTGATTAAAAAAGCAGCATAAACATAAAATAAAAGTAGTCCATGTGATTTGTGCAATATATTCAAATCTTCTGAAGCAGGACAAAAGAAAATGTTTATGGTACTTTTTAAAGCTTGTAGACAATACCCATTTACTACTACTGAAAACAACAACTAAGAACATTCAAACATGATTTGTTTGAGTAAATGTTGTCGATTGAAATTTTTGGTTAGATTATTCCTTTACACAGAAAAAAAAAGTGACCAAAATACCACAGATATTTAGATGCCGAGACCACAAAAAAAAAAACATTCACATAATGAATTTACAAAAAATTATTTGTAACTTCTGATATATATATATATATTTTTTTACTAATTATTTGTATTAATTGTAACTTATTTCTTAAAATTTTAAAACTCCTCTCACCAATCTAATTATTTATTTATTTAATGAATTGATCATATTTAAAGTATTTGACAAACTATGACAGTATTTCTAGGCCTATGTAATAAAAAAAACATGATAAATGTAAAAAATGCCTTAAAAAAAAAACATGATTGGAAGACAATGATTGATTGATTGAATGAATGACTATCATGATTGATAAAGTCGCGATTTCATTTTACTAAACTGGTCACAGTCACATTTTGGATGTCCACTCATCCACGGGCCATTTCAGTGGCAAACTGGGATGAAGACCTTATAGGAAGCTACACTGAGAAGAGACAGACATTTACTCTTTTTAAGCTTTACATATGTTCTTTATTCAGAATGCTTAATTCAATTTTAGAACCTTTAAAGGGAGAATGAAGGTACAATAAGAGGTTAATGGAAAGTGTGTTTTGTTTTTTTTTCTGTAATGAAGTGTGAATGTTTAGTATTTGATGAAATTCTGGGACATACCTGGAGCGAGGCAAGAACATGGACTCTTTGATGAAGACTGATCCAGAGAGCAGAATGTACCAGCATGTGCCAATGTCATCGGGACTGAAAGAGAGAAAAAGATCAAATAATAATTTAGAGTCTAACAGGAAACAAAACATGCTTATGTCTAACATGTGGTCTGGTTTGCTGTATGGTTAGAGAAAAAGCAGCTGACACAGACACACATAACATCAATGCCTAATGTAAACACTCTGTCATCATTTTTGTCCTGTGTACAGACAAAAGATGACATTAGGAGATTCCCAGAGGAAAACCGTGAACAGAGCTATCAAACGGCCAACAAACCATCTCTCTTTCTCCTTAAGTGATGCCAGTTGAAATATGACTGCTTGATTTATGTGTGTGTGTAGGAAATAACACACTGACACACAATCCCCACTCCTTTTTTTCAGGTCACAGAGCAGTCAGGAACGTTAGACATCTTCTGAGGCACGCTGGGTCGACGCCAGAGACATCCTTCCAGCTCCCGGCGAGCACCGCTCCATGTCTGCCTCTCCAGTAAGTGTTAAAAGTAGGAATGTGAGAAGATGAGCAATCCAATGAGCAGCGGACATCTTGATCACTGAGTCAAAACAGCAGATACACACTCCAGTGAGATAACATGCCCAAAGCAGTGCTGGGGTTTATGAGATAATAGACAGTCCTAACATGAAGCAAATAACCCAGCTTTCATGCTACACTGCACATTTTAATATGACTTGTTTTTTTTATGCGATTTAATGTTTTGTCTGAGATGAAATTCCTTGTGTATCTTCATCTTATCATGTTCACTGGAATCCTCGGTTCTGATGGTGTATTCAAGTTATGTTGAAATGATCTAATTTACGAGCTGAACGCATATAAACGCCACCACAAAGTCGTAAATACGAGTGGGAAGCTCGGGATTTTCTTTTTAAGCCCCAACACTTACGAGTTTGGGGGTGTGTCACTGAGAGACGTGACAGAATACCACAATATGTATAGGTATTTTAAGAAGTGACATTGCCAGGCTTTTTTATTTACAACAAAATAAACTAATTCCCAGCACAAAATATAATAGAATTGTAATGTAACAATATAATATGAAACAATACATTTTACAGTGGCATTATAAATGAATTAAAAACATTAAAAAGCAAAACACAGCTGATGCACATTCTTTGTTCTCCATTTTCTGGAAGTAGATTTTAAAACCTTGCTGTATTTTTGTGAGATTGTACACCACCATCTTGCTCTGGTGAAAGTGACGTTGTAGACATGACTTCCCACCTCATAAATACAAACTTCCCAGGAGGACTTGAACACATCATTTATGGTCAGTCATATAGAGTGCAACAGTTGGGTCCAGGAAATAAAAATCCTATAAATTAGGAGTGAATTCTTAACAATAACTTAGAAAAGATAGACCTAGAGTGAGCATCAGTCCACAACCCTATTTTATAATTCTGTTTAACAATGGAATTCCTGAAGGAAACAACCAGGATTATGCAAAAAATGTCCACCAATCAGAGAATTGAAACAGCCAAATCGCACCAAATAAACTCATAAGTGCTGCTCGCCCACTCCCATGAACCTCAGCAAATGACATCAATCTCAATAGGGTCAATAGATGTCAATAGGTTAAACCTCCCTACATTCTCAAACTATTAAAATAAATTAAATCAACAGTTTTGAGTCATTCGCATTTTTGTCCTATTTTCATATTTTAAAAAAATTATTCAAATCAAAATTTGTAATGTTTTTATTCTCTTTGTATTATGGTTGGTTTGGTTCATTGCATATTAAATTGAAAAATCTACGTTTTCTAGTCTTCTCTGTCATACATGGCAACGCTGTATATTGGACTGCTCATTCTATAACTGAAACGTCTCACACTTTCATTTCGTACAAACGCAACTGGCATCTTCGTGTGTCTCTGTAATTAAATTAATTCAACATTTTTACCTGCAGTAAAAATAACATCCAAGAACTTTATTAATATTAATTTATATATTGATATAATTAATAAGTATTAATATTTCTATAATTGTTGCAGTGTTTGTCTTGTTGTGCCGCCGACCTTTTTGTATGTTGTAATGCACAATTTTTTAGCAAAAGCTTCACAGTAATATACAGGTAAAAGTTTAAGATCATTTGAACTCAAATTAAATTTATATTTCCCATCCTTGTGTTTACGTATTTAGTAAGTAGTTTTTATTTATTTGATTATTTCACCCATTGAAAAGTCCATATCGATCAACAGAATGCTTTCCTTAACTTTGAGTACAACAAACAGTTCTCCAAACTTCTGGATGTTTGTCTTTAAATGAAAATCCTAAACACACACACATAAATACTCGCTCCAGCATCCCTATAGGACTAATGAGGCAGCTCCTGACTGCTCTCAAACGCAGCACGAGCACAGCTTGCTTTTTTCCGTTCTCTTTCTGCATCGCTCCCTTCATCATTGCAGCTTCTGCTCCTTCTTTTAATCGTTTTTCCTGAGCGCGCGCAGACAAAAAACGAAGCACTCAATTATTAATCAGCAGAATGCAAAGAGGGAGAAGGAGAGAGCGGGAATGATGGAGGGCGATAGACGGAGAGCGTGAGGATGTTCTGCACCATCAACGGAGCAGCGCTGACTGAACTGGGTCACTGAAACACTCTTCCAGCGCTCATCAAATGCTCATCAAGCACACAGCCTCAGCCTCCAGCCCCTCAGGCTGACTGGGGAGCAGCAGAAACCAGAGCAGGAAGTCAGGCAAGGTTTGGAGGAATATGGACTTCAGTCATTCATCCTTAGGGGTTATTTATCTGCTAATCCTCAGTAAGCCTAAAAAAGGAAATTCTTATTTAAAGGTTAAAATCCACAGACAAATAGAGGAAAAAGTATATTATTAATAGTGTTGACGAACAATTAATATTGTTGACGAAGTGTTCATGCCTTTACAAATCTATATCATAGCAACCCACATTATAATGCATTCGTTTCTCCAGCTATTACTGCTAGTAAAACTGGAACAATGCCAATGTTGATTTAATAAAATTTTACAGAACAAACAATAATGGTAGCAGCAGTTATTACTGGCATTTTAATTAAAAAAATCCAGAAACCATGGTTACCGTGGTAAAGTTTGTGAGGGTGTCACTAGATATTAGCAAAAAATAAAAAGGAAATGTCAATGAAAATGTCTGTTAACTGAAAAACTATTTTAAAAAAGGTAACTATACTAAAAAAACAAATACCAAAATTAAATTTACATTTATAGTATATTAAAAAGTTATAAAACTTTACAACCAACTTCGTTAAATATAAATGTAGGAGAAAAGTAAAACATCTTAAACATTTAAATTATATCAGTTAACTTTGAAAGATATAGATATATTCTAAAACAAAAATATTACAGACAAACTTAAGTGAACTAGAGTAATTAGCCTGGTACACATTGTAAAATTTGGGGCTAAAAATGGGTCAGACAAAAGATGACCAATCGTGGCGATTTCTGTGGTTGTGGCTCCCAAATGTGGTCCTATGTCGTACAGTGAGAGAGGTTCAAAGATGGTGTTGTCACGGCCATGTGACCAAAGACAGCCTGCGATCATTTTCTGACAGTGTCACAGAAATTTAACATGATTATCTCACAGTTTGTTTGCTGCTACGACCTACGTCTACTGACTAGCCAATAAAACTGCAACATGAAATGGCGTATTGATCAACAAGACATGGTGCTAAAACTTAAAACTATTTACCTCAAGCTCCACTTACAAAACTGGCATGCCAAGTCATGACCGATTCCATTTTCTCTTTCGCTTCCTCCTTTTTTTCAGCGCACAAAAAAAAAAAATTTGCTCTATTTGCTTACCACTAGCGCATACTGATTACATTTTATTCTTCTGTAATATATTGTGTCATAGCCTACAATTCAATAGATACATCATCGTACAGTCTACATACATGTTGTAACTTGTACCCAAGTTTATTAAATCCATGTCGTACAGTGTGATTTGTAATTATCTTATAGGATTGCCGAAATCAAACAGTCTATAGCAGTTATGTTATCATTACAGTAACTCCAATAGTATTTAACCAGTGACATTATAAAAGGTTACCAAAATGAAAAAATTTACTTAAATGCACATTCAAATCAAGTATAGACAAAACTGTGTTTATAATCTTTGTTGATGTGCCTACATTTCTTGTCAGAGCTGTGTGTTTGTGCCCAGCGGCAGCTCTTGGGCTGATGGGATTCCCAGCAGGAATACAGAGAGAGTGATGGGGAGAGGGAAACCTTCTCTACACCAGCTGGTGGCCATGACTATAGGAGAGAACACTTCTGCTGAGCTGTGTGTGTGTGGGGGGGGGGGGGGACAGAAAGATGGATCACCCATGCCACTCCAGAGCACCAATCCTGTATGCACACACTCACAGATCACATACAGACACAGTTGTGTGAATGCTGCATGAGTACTCAAAGTCAACAGCTATTCTTACACACAAAGGCTTTTATTTTTATTGAGGCTCTTCAGTGCAAAGATGGCAGGATGATGGCAGCCTTACTGGAGTGTGACAGCACAGAGGAGCACAAAGTGATTCTATTATAAGTCTCACTGACAATAAGAAACATTAATTAAAGGGACTTTTTTTTCTATTTTTAAAATCTTCTGAGCATTGTCAATAAATTTAGACTTATATATAAAAATTATTTTATATATATATATATATATATATATATATATATATATATACACATATATATATTGTGCATTCATACAAATTTAAATAAAGTGGGGTCCATGTTGAAAATCTGTGATTTTCTTTCATTTACACCTGGAAATAAACTTTTTAATATAGTGAGAAATTGAAAACCAAATTATTATGTTAAAGAAATATTTAAAGGGTTAGATCACCCAAAAATGAAAATTCTGTCATCATTTACTCACCCTCATGTCGTTCCAAACGCGTACAACTTTCGTTCATCTTCAGAACACAAATGAAGATCTTTTTGAAGAAATCTGAGAGCTTTCTGTCCCTCCATAACCATCTACACAACTACCACTTAGATGCTTCAGAAAGTTGTCAAACTAATCCAAATGAATTGAGAGGTTTAGTCCAAATTCTCTAAAGAAACTCAATCACTTTATATGATGAACAGATTTATTTTAGGCTTTTACTTTAGAAAAGATCAGGTTTGACGTCAGTTGTCATAAAACATGCATGAACCGTCATTTGACACTGGTGTTAAAATTGCTATCGCTTTATATGATGAACAGATTTACTTTAGGCCTTTATTCACATATAAACATTAATCAGCAAGCATAAACAGAAGCTCAACCGAACCTGCTTGACCTCGCGAGAATGAATCTCATTGGTTCTTTCAGAAGCTCAAACTTGCTGCGTAATACAAGAGAATGAACCTCATTGGTTCTCGCACGTCAAGTGAACATGCTTGAGCTTCTGTTTACCACAACTGATGTGTGCGTTGATAAATGTGTATATGTAAATAAAAGCCTAAATTGTTTTCTTCATCATATAAAGTGATCTTGTCTCTTCAGAAAATATGGACTAAACCGCTCAATTCAAATGGATTAGTTTTAGGATCTTAATTAACTTTAATTTAGTTAACTTTAACTAAACTTTAACTTTAATTTAACTTTAACTTTAAACAAAGTGGTAGTTGCGTAGCTGCCAATGGAGGAGGGACAGAAATTGCTCAGATTTTATTAAAAATATATCTTCATTTGATGTAACGAAAGTCTTTAGTAATTAGTAAGGAGTAATTAAATGACAGAATTTTTATTTTTGGGTGAACTATCCCTTTAAGATTGTGTACTAAGTACCAAATCTAATTTGTGTACTTCAAGCATGTGAACGCCTTTGTACAAAAGATTTTCAATCACAATCCAATTATACTGTAATGTATGATAACGTATCGCAATTGTGTATTTTATTGTGAGATAGTCCTAAAGCTAACCAGAAATTTCTGGTCTTTCACACAATCTGTGGTTTTATCTAATTTGCAATGGGGGAAAAAAATGTGTTGTTTCTTTTTAAAGACAAAATTGGTACTATAAATTGACCACTCACAGAAAAAAACTATATCAATCGTCGACTAACATAGACTAATTCATTTATGATGTAAAAAAATGACTTTCTTGTTTAAGAGCATCATTAGCATGAATAGGCAAAAAGTCCCTGAGCAAACCCCCCTGAGGTTTGTTTAACAAATTTAAACATTGCTTAAACATTATTTACAAAAAGCAGAAATCAATATGCCTCAGTAACGACATTAAAACTTTTATCACAAATATTTTTAGAATCCATAGTGTGATATTATTGTCCTCCCGTCCCAACCCGCTCAAAATAAAGTATAAGCAGCAGCATCTCGGAAAGCGTGTTTGTGTGTTTGGCACTAGCGGTTCAGAGGCTGTTGCGGTGGGACTGGTTTGTTCCTGAGGGAAATCAGCAGCAGCACACACAAGTCTGAAGATTATTATTAGCATGTAGCTTTAAAGCAGTGAGCTGTCTAATAAAAAAACAGTGGAGTGAGTCGCTGAGGTACAGCGTCAAGGCTGGTGTAGCAGACACAGTGGAGTGTTAGAACTTAAATAGTCTGCCACTGGGAGTTTTGAGAGTGTGTGGATTGAAAACAACCACATTAAACAAAGGACTGACTCACATTGTTATACAAACCCACAACTTATAGATGAACCAAAAATATATGCTGCTTTATATGCATTTGCCTACTAGACAAGCCTGACAAACAAGCATTCCAAAAGAAAGTTATGTCATCTACACCCTGCAGACAATAAACAGCAGGATGTCGGACAAAGTCTGACTACTGTTGTTTCCAAACACTCACACACACTTTTAGTTGTGTGCAACTTGCTACAGCCAATCAGATACAGCCTTCAAAAGGAACATGTAATCTGCATTTGGTTTGCCAAATTGCTGTCTAATTCAAGACACAAACCCATACAGAGCAACAATTAAGTCACACAGAGAAAGCTGCTGCAATATTTCTCTGATCTCAAAGATTCAACATTAAAGAGGTCATTTATATTTTTTTAACAGTTTATTCTTGCCCGCGGTTTACTTGAAATGTTTTGGGGGGGTTTTGTGCACCAAAAAAGTAAATAATTATGCTTTCTCTTATTTTAATTGAGCAACTGCTAGTTTATGTTCACATGCTTCAAGTAAGAAGCCTAATCCTTGGCTCTAAGTTCTAATACACGTTTGCTCAATGCGTTCATGTATTTAGTTTTCGAACTAAACTGAGCCATTTTTGCAGCTTTTAACTGTCAATTTGGACTGAGATCAAACTGTATTCGGAGTGTATTGAGTTCTGAAAAGATCAGGTTTGATGTTTTGTTTGATGATTTGTTGACACTGGTGTCAAAATTGCTAAAACATAATGTTGCCATATTTGAAAATTACAGCGACAGAAACAAATTCAGTGAATAATAACTTAAATTTGTAGTCGTCACACAGTCATATGGCTTTAGAAAACCTGGAATAAAGTTTATAAATGTATGATAAGCTAATTTATTAATCCTTTTTGGTCATTTTGGTGCTTAACAGCATTTGACTATTCACTTTTATTATTTGATAAACAACAGCTAGAATATTCTTCAGAATACAGAATTATTTTATTATATATATATATTTTATTATAGTATTATTATATAATTTATTTTGTTAAAATATAGAATAGGTTTTGTCATGCGTTTTCCCCCCCCTAAATTAACTTTTTAGACTATTTCATCTGAAATGCCCAAATCTATTGAACAGAAGCACATATTACATGTAATCAACCGACCTAAAAATGACCTAATTCAGCAGCAGTAATTAACAGTTCAGTGAAGCAACTTTCCACTCTTACACAGGCACAATGGACAAGATGCTATCAGAGACGATGAGTAAATGAGACGTTCCCCTTTATAAACAGGGGTAGTGACCCGCGGAAGGAAGCGCCCACACTTCATCTTCCTTCAAGAGAAAAGAAAAATGAAGTGTGAAATTGGAGGGGAGTGTCTGGGTCTACCCGAGGGAATAAATATATGTGTTTTGGCGTGTGCGTTTGTGTGTGTTGGACTCCAGGACCAAAAAAGCAAGAAGCGATGGGTGTCAGACAAGCCAACACTAACTTCAAACGGTGCTGAGAGGATACAAGTGGGACATTTTTTTAAAACACACATGCCATGCTCTTCAGATGAAGGGCGAATCTAAAGTGGGTCAGTATCTTAGATGTTGTAGATCAATAGCGGTTTGTGTATCACCCAGAAACCCTGTATTCCTCAAAATGCCATTTTCAGCTACTAGGATACTCATTATAACATGACAGAAGGCTCATGCAGCACTGAATATAACACTTTTGCTTCAGCACTTTCACATCTCACCTTTGTAATTTGATAAGACTTTTGAAAAGCGGGCTATATTTATCACCGCTTCTGGAGTGACGATTTTTGAAGACTATTTGTGGTTATGCATTGCACATCCTACAAAGGCTTACAGAAACATAATTGCTTTAAACAAAGGAATTGGGATGGAAAACAAGGTTGTTACTCACTAATAGAGCACTTCGTTGGCTTCGTGTCTTTCGTAGCGTACGGTTTCACACATTATCCTAAAAAAAAGAAAAAGAAAAAAGGGATGGGTGAGAGAGAGAGAGAAACATATAATCAGTGACATATCCAAACTTAACTGCTCCAAAAGAAACAATGTACCCTCATATTTTTGTCTGCTATTATGAAGAATTCCTCAGTTCATGTTATGAAACCAAAAAGCATTTTAGGACCAAAACCCTTGTGGGTGTTCAGGACTGGTTGGCATTGTGTTCGAAAAGAAAAACAAACAGGCTGCCTTGTGTTAAGAACAGTGTAAGGACAAAACCAAACTCTTGTTTGTGGATGACATATTTCGATGTTGGTTTATGCTAGAAGTGCTGTTTAAGCAAACTCGGATGTATCGCCACAGAGCAAAACATTCCAGAGGACAAAAACATTCTTCAAAAGACATTCCATAAAGTTCAGCTAAGTTGGAGAGTAGAAAGTCAAACCAAGTCCATCTGACACATTCCCGAAGATGTGTTCGGACCCCTGAAGGGGTGTTGGTGGGGTCAGGTAGGGTTAGGAATGTTCAAGAACTGCATGCTCATTGGTCACGTAGCAAAGTATTTTACCCCAAAATATGTACGTCCACGTGTGCATACATGAGAACCTTGAGAAGGTAGTTTAAGCGATTTAAGAGTTCAGACAACAATACTGACTAGCAGCAGATGCTGACATAACTATAAGTTGGCTAATTCGAATATAGTCCAAAACTGTTATTGAAAAGCTAACATTGCTGAATAACAAATATACTTACATAGTAATTAAAGAGATTAAGAGAACACCTCAGACTTAGTTTGGTTTGCAATTTTGTTTTTTTAAATATAATCATAAATATGAATTATATATATATATATATATATATATATACACACACACACATAAGTCATATAAGTACATATACCTATATTTATATACACACATACATATAATCTCACAGCACATCTGTCTATCATTTACACATCTGTATTTATAACCCACCATCCACCACCTGCTTGACCTGAAAAAACATTTATGCATTTTTCCCCCAGCCATTTATCAAATCCTTCCTTCAGTTTTACCTCAGTTGGTGCTCCCGAAGATTGGACAGCGCCTCCATTCCATGCAAGTAGGAATAAACAATCTCCAGGTCCTGCAGGTAAAAAGAGAGAGAAAGAGAAAAGATCAAAGTCTATTCATCTGTAAAAGCACACACTGTCCCAGAATTCTCAGCACAGGAGGAGAATATTTATTTCAATAGGAAAAGTGTGGTAGAGAAAATGGCCTTGAAACACATGGAGAAATGCAGCTACACAACATGACATTTCTCTACAAAAATATAGATTAGTCAGTGATTGTAAAAATAAATTACATTAAGCCAATCTCAATCTCAAATGCACTAACATCTCAAATTGACTGTACACTCATTTGTGATGATCTCAACATTTTAACACTTCATGTATTCGTTTCTATGGTTCATTCTGAAGCTCATGCTGTTTTTGATATCAACTAAATCTCATTTATACAGTGCAAACACTTCTAAACAAATAGTCTCGGGTCCCTAAACAGGTCCTTTCACTAGAGAGAGTCTTGCTCTATCCACAAGTGGCTCTTCAGACAGACGGGTCACAGTGTCCATGTAGCTGAGCACACAGCGCGTCCTGTCCCCTTCCACATGCAAAAGAGCACTGACGCCACAACTGGGCCGCCTTTGTGCTCACAAAAGGCATGCTGGGATAGCGAAGAGGACAAAAGAGGTTCTGTGCTCGCACACAGACTCACTTGATTATGAACTGAGAGACCCTGTGTGACACAGAACACAAATGCAAACACACAGATCGCCAAACATTTGCCTTCTGATATAGCACAAGTAAACCTCTGCCCCCTTGTTTTCCTATTAAGACTTATGTGATTGATGGATAAATAAGAAAGAATAAGAGAAAACTGTACTGGTCAGGTGAGACTGTGGGCCAGAAAAGGATATATTGTTTTTTTGGTCATTTATTTGTAAATATGGCGAGATACAGCGGGTGAGGGTTCAGACGAGATGAAAATGGAGTGTTGGCCCTAAGGATAAACCACAAGGCATCTTAAAGGGATAACAAAACAGTTTCTGGTCCCCATTGACAAGTATTTTGTTTGTATACTACTTATACTATAAGTCAATAAGGCCCATCAACTGTTTAATTACCCACATCCTTCAAAATGTCTTCTTTTGTCTGCCACAGAATAAAGAATCTCATACAGGTTTAGAAAACAACTTGAGGGTGAGAAAAAAAAAGACAATTTTCATTTTTTGGTGAACTGTCCTTTTAAATGCCATCTTGTTGGCCCTATGTTTGTGGAAGGGCAGGCGACCGTAAAATGACTCTTATACAAAGGTCACAGAGGGCAATGTCACATGGACAAACTGTACTGGAATATAATGGTAACCTCCATCTTTTGGAGTGTCAAAAGAGGCTGATGAAAAGAAAAGTAAGTGATTATTTGTCACCCCCTGCTGTTACTAGCAGTATATTACATGATACTGGTAAAAGTTAGAGGAAATATTAACAGACAACGACAAAAAATAATAAACAAAATTAAATAAAACAAATAACAAAAAAAAACAAAGGACAGATTTTTTTTTTTTTTTAATAGTCAATTAATAATTTTCCACAATTCGCAATCGCATATTAAAGTATTATAAGGCTGTATAAAATAAGAATGCAATTTAAAAAGGTAAAAAAACAAACACTTAATGCTTGCTAGATTTGTTAAATCAATATCTTGATTTAGTCATTTTTATTATCATTTTAGTGCCTGTTTTTTATGACAGTGTTATGGTTGCTACGGTGCTTTGAGTGGATTGAAGCCCACTTCTATAGGTCATCTGGGTGGCTGCTGGGGTGCACTGAGTCAGATTGCTTAGAATGGGCGGGCGGGCACACCTCACCTCACTTTAACAGGCCAAATGTTTGGAGGCATCAAAGCAGAAGCACTAACAGTGTGGGACGTTACACATAACATTTAATGCTTAGAGCTTTGTTCAGATCTATAAACCTAAATATGAGCAATAGGAATAGTGATGCTTGCTTTAGCAAGCAAAAAAAAAAAAAAAAAAAAAAAAAGAACAATAAGGCTGAGACAATGACAAAGGACCTTCTAGCTGGTGTGCACTACACAAATCCTCCACTAGATGTCATGCTGGTGTAAGATTTCACTGACTCATGTCCAGCTCTTTCTGCACCTCTTAGCGCCACAACTGGCTGGAATGAAGCTCTACCAGAACACTGTGTGGCTTTCTTTTCCCCCCTCAAATATTACTTCTAAATTCAACATGGAAAGAATGTGCAGAACCCCATTTTTTTCAGTCCCAGTGTCCTCATGAGGAGTTTTCACTCCTTTATTTTATCGCTCTGCCAGAAGTTCATAATAAGTCCACTACAACACACACTGAGAATGAACATTGTTGAAAGGATGAACTTTGACAAAGCAGATCTTTGCTATTTTTGGTCACATAAATGTAGCTGAAATTAAAATTTAGTTAAGTTTACTCAAAGCTGAAAGAACCATGTTGTAAGTTAAATGTATGGTAGGCACTTTTGGAGAGGCTAGCAATAGCAAGCTAGCTTTGAAAGCATGAGATCCCACCCTCCCTTCAGACTGTCTCCAAAGCCACGCCTCCTTCAAAACACATGAACAGAGTCTGCAAAGCATCACGAGAGTGTTAAATTACCTCATGTCTTAAAGCAACACCATGTCATTTTTCAACCTTCATAATATATTTCCAAGATCCTTATGATGCTACATCGACTTACAATAGGTTGAATGACACGTCTGCCATAGCCTGGCGGGGTCTGTATCGCTTTTACCGGGACTACGGACCTTCGGGGTTCGGGTAGTAACCCGAGCACAAAAAGAACTACAAAATTCGACTGCTTTACGGCATACCTCACTTCCTCCACCACCCCCCACTTCCTCAAATTCGGACGTGAGAGCCCAACTAGCGTTTGTTTGCTGGCTAGTATAGCGTCTGTTTGTTGTTGTGATGGCCGAAGCAGCAACTAAACCAAAGGCGGCAATGGTTTTGTCGGAGGAGACTAGGAAGAGAAAAAGGGAGAGTGATAAAATCAAAGGCCGGACGAGAATCAATATTGGTCCAGCGTCCGCTTGCTGGTGTGAGCTGAAGGAGGAGGAGGGGTGCCCGACCGATGCTGACCTGGCCGTCATGCTGTTGCACTAGTAAGGCTTTGCACAGCCTAATGTTGGAGTAGCGTATGATGAAGCCCCTTTTTTTAAGACAAAAAAAAAGTCTTAAGTAAGCCTATGTCTAAACGATATGTACAAGTTTGGTAGGGGCTACATTCTTGCAAGTAAATAATACATGATTAGGTGGACAAAATCATCTTTTAGGATAACTATCCTAATGAATGCAAGCTGATAGTTATGTTTGTTTGTTTATTTTCTGGTGAAAGTGTCTTGCCTCAGGCTGAAATGCAAATCGATTTTTCAAATTTGCAGATTCATCTATGGTAACTTGATGTTATAATATTGACGATATATGGCTATTACCTACCACACAAACATTAAATTGAATTAGCAAATCCATTATGTAAAACAGTAGCCAATAGGCTACTTGCTGGCTTGTAAACGTGAGCTACGCGATCTTTTGGCGCTTGAAAAAAATAAAACCCATGAAATTATATTCATATGACATGCTGAAATATATGCCACTGTACCTGGGATGAAGACATTTCACACGCAACGCAGGCAGTCTGCCCAAGACTTGAGAACTCCTTCTGCAGAGTTCGGGGGTATCGGCTTGTCAACAAATACATGTGTATCCCCTGGTGTAACCGCGACAGATTTTACGACAGTAGTAGAAGACAATATTGTTTCCCAACTGTAGGGGGACCCCGAGAGCAAAAGTTACTGCATATAAAAGTTATATACTTTATACCACATATAACATTACAATAATAATGAATGTAAACTTACAGAGCTCGGACTTGTACCACCTGACTTCTGCAACTGATTTCTGAATGAAATATGAAATAGTATATATATTTTTTTTTTTATAAAAATGTATATAATTTACTCAACATCATGTTGTTCCAAAACCTGTATGAGTTTCTTTCTTCTATTGAACACAAATTAAGTTAAGTCAACAAGTTAAGTCAACTTTCTGGTTGAAATAAATTAAAAATGTTGCTAAAATAAGTTTAAGTAAAAAATTTTTAAAAATTAAAAGGCAAGCTAAAATCTAAATTGAATATGTAAAAATAAAAGCTAATTTAAAATATTTAGAAACACTATAATAGTATTTATATCATACAATATAACATTGGTATTTTATGAGTTTTACATTCAACAAAATGGGAGTTGGTAGCATTTTATAAAAAAAAAAAGTCAAATGTAAGTGCTTGTGGTTATTTTTCAGTTGTATCATATTTTAACGATTATACATTTTATTTGGCATGAAATATTGTCATGAAAAAAAGCATAAATTTTATTATTGTCATAACCAAACAGTCTTGATTCTGGGTCTGAATCATGAACACATCGTGGGCTCTGTTTACACACAAAGCAAAAGGGTGAATCTGAAGAAATTACTACTACAATAACTATCACTTATTTATTTTTTTATTTTTTTACAAAAGGCTGAGCCTCTGGCACTGTTTTCCAACAGATGACAGGTTCACAGTAAAACGCCACTAGGTTTGCACACTCACTTTGTACTCTCTTTCTGCATTGTGACTGCTTCCTCCTAGAGAGCTTGGTGACAAAGGGACCATTGTGTTTTCTGATTGGTCAAACACAATATGTGAAGCCCAGGGCACTCAGCCTTCGCTGGTTGCGCAACTCTTGTGGGAGTCAGTGGGTGCCGTGGTAACAAGCTGAGTGTCAAACACCGCTGAGACCAGGTAGAGTAGTAATGATGAAACTGGCGAGTTATGCAAACATCAGTAGTTATTTAACAGCAGCCTTGACTAAAGCCTTAGTGAAACTCAATGAACAAAGCCATGAGACTGTACCTGTACAGTCGATTTAAAAAGTGTTCTGCACACTCCACAAAAGAAGCTCGGCTATGATACAGCAAATTTGAGAAAAGAGAGACTACAAAAGAAAGATTATGGCCTTGTTCACAGCAGCAGAATACAGTTGTCAGTCCTGTATTTGAGTCCTTTATACAGTTACGTTCACACAGTTCAGTTATTTACTGGAGTGACAACCGCATTCTGTAACCGAACACACACAGGGTATATTTTCAGGACTCACAACCACATTCTCGGAAAACCCAAGCTGTGTGAACGTAACCAGACTGGTCAACTAGTTGTCTGTTACGACAAACAGAGCGAGAGAGCCGGTCTGCTCTACCGTGTGTTGTGTGTGGTTTTGCTTTAGGTGACGCTTTATTCTGATTGGTTGTTATGGGTCATTTTCACTTTTAGTGTGGAGAAATTATTTCAATGTTGTCTTTGCACTAGAAACATGTTAAGACGTGGTCAAGAAATAGTTCAGCAAAAAAAAAAATGAAAAAAAAAAAAAAAATTATATAATTATATTTATTTATTTCATGTCATTCAAAGCCTGTGTGACAAAACAATTTCTGAAGAATATCCTGGCCACTCTTTTTCATTAGCCTCAAAACTGGTGAACGAAGACCACAATGACAAAATAAAAATGTAAATTTAATATTATTAAAATTATTTATAAAAATGAAATTATTGCATTAATAAAATAGAGAAAAAGCCAATAAAATCAATTATAGTAAGTTATACTGTATGACTTCAGAAGAAAAATATATAATAAAAAAAATGAAGGTCTAGTACTGTATAGCTTCAGAAAATCATCACATTATTGAAAATTTCTGTTTTTGGATGAAAGTCTTGCTGGTTTGGAACGACATGAATAAATAACAACATGACGATAATGATTAAATCATTTCCATTTTTGGGTGAACTACTACTTTAATGTTCCAAGTGAAAATCAGGAGATCAGCAAAACCAGCTCAACACAGCAAATTATAAAAGTAACTCCCTGTAAAATTTTACCATCTGATGCAGATGTTTGTACATATATTCTGTTATAGCCTGTATGCTGGCTTTCCAAGACAGTGACTGCAGAAATAAACTGAAGTGT
Source organism: Semotilus atromaculatus (assembly GCA_031834385.1). Lineage (NCBI taxonomy): Eukaryota > Metazoa > Chordata > Actinopteri > Cypriniformes > Leuciscidae > Semotilus > Semotilus atromaculatus. The sequence goes on along the minus strand of JAULUF010000052.1, from coordinate 7,467,208 downwards.
TTTGCTGCTTTTGCTATATAAAAGGCCTCTTCTCAGCTTTGTATCCCAACATCTTGAATGGGTCAAGAGGCTCTTCACATTCCACTCAAGGCATCACTGTGACTATGGCAACTATAGTATACGTATCTACATGATCAGAGCCAATAATTTCCCTCTATTGCTGGAATCAGCAGCCTGAGCAGGTGGCATCTAAAAACCATCAGTCCGATGAGGACAATCATCCCAACATTAAGCTGAATTGCACTGTTGGCAGGGTAACTAGTCTTAAGAGTCCCCAAACAGAGCAGAAGAGTGGTTTGTAGGGTATCTGAATGGTTCAATCAAAATCTAGACACCACATCCAACGAGAGAGGAGTGACCTGGCAGACATAATCAACGTCTTTTTAATACAATGTCCTTCATGTATAATGACCATAAATATGGACACTTAAATGGAGTATTATACAGTTGTCCATCACAGTGGTGTTGTCGACAAAAATGAGCCAATATCAAATCATAAAATGCATAAGACACTTTTAAAACAGTATGATAATTGATTTCAAAATGACATCACCTCATAACAACTCAAAGGAGTTTGCTATTAGCATGTTTCTAAGCTAACACAGTGATCTATACCTTAAAATGACAAACTACCGTTCAAATGTGGGGTCGGCAAGAATTTGTTTAATAGGCCTACACATTTATATTTTTATTCATCAATAATGCATTAAATTGATCAGAAGTAACAGTAATGACACTTATGTTACAAAGGATTTCTATTTCCAATTATTGCTGTTCTCTTGAACTTTCTATTTATCAAAAAATTCTGAAAGTAGTATCAATGTTTCCACAAAAATATTAAGCAGCACAACTGTTTTCAATTTGATGTTTCTTGAGCATCAAACCAGCTAATTAAATCACATTTTATAATATATTCAAATTGAAAATAGTTATTTTAAATTGTAATAATATTTCACAATATTACTGTTTTACTGTCTTTTGATCAAATATATGCAGCCTTAAAAACAAACGTGTGTAAAAATACTCTAATATGCATAAAAATGCAGCACACTCAAATACTGGTCAATTAGCCTAGTGCATTTTTAAATTAGACAGATTTGTTTGTATCAACACTTTATAGTGATTTGTCAGCCAACTTGGGTTTTTTTCACTGAGTTTGCCATAGAACATTCTGGTATTGCCTTCTCTGCCTTAGATTTTGATGAAAAGAGGACATCTATGCCGCCTACATTTTGGAACAGTCTTCCTGTCAGGAGCACGCCTACGATGTCTTCAAATTCTGTCTACATAGGCAGCCCATTACGTTTTGAAACACAGCCAGTGTGTTTGGTTGTTTCCTCGATAAATGTAAAAATGTGTGCTTAAAAATACATTTAAAAGACAAGAAATGTGATGCATGTTTTCAGGATTCTTTGATGAATTGAAAGTTGTATTTACTGCCAATTAATTCATCCTTGCTGTATAAAAGTATTGCTTTCTTTCAAAAACTTCTAAATAGTAGTATAATTTTGAAAAAGAAAAAACAACCATTTGATTCATAGATTTCCAAGTCACATACATCCCATCCCATTAATGTTGTTGGAAAACAGGTTGCAAAGCCTGACTACGTCAGACTTCCTACTTCCGCTAATTTCATTTCGCTCCTGTAGTCAGTCTGAGATAGCAGCCTATCTTTCAGTTTTCCACCGGCCTGAAAACAGCCGTCCCAATCAACGAACAGAGGCCGGCTGAGAGCCGTGACGTAGCCGCTAAGCGCCGAGTTTTACATTGTAGGATAGAGAAATCGAAAACCGAAACAACCGCGGAAATGGGAAACGAGACACGTGATTGTACCGTGGATGCGTAGATTAACTTCGCATAATCTGCAAAAGTCGTTTACAGCCATGTTCACTCCGGTATTTCGCTCGCATCATCAAGTGTTTACAGCAGGTTTACAGTGGAAGTTCGATCATAGATTTGAGTTCGATGCATGATGTCTGTGTTTAGATGTGGCTGTGTCGGCGCATAACATAAACTTATCTGATTGGCTTGCGGGTAACCAATGATTTTAAACTTCAGAAATCACCCCCTAGCGAGAGAGAAAACACTTCTCTATTATGCTATTCCAGACTCTGTCTACGAAGCAAAGTGAAGTAGCATAGTCTGGTATTACCAGGCTATGCAAAGCCAGCTTATTGCAGCAAATTATACATGTAACTTCCTGTATAAATAACATTGATTCCTACCTGTAATGTAACATGAGACACAGAAATGGACTTTTCTGTCAGCAAACCAATCTGTTCACCCTACACGTTGCTGTTTTGTTGTCAGCTCTGTAACCGGCCCTTTAAGAAGATCAGCTCTTTTCATGTGCCATGCCATGAGGTGTTTAACAATCACTTCAACAATGCACATACAGTTTAAGGAGGACACATGGTGCCTGTCCTGAAGGTCAGCCTTGACCCGTGCTGAGCACTAAAACTGACCTCTTTCTGTCATGGATCTAGTAAACGGAGGCAGGGGTGCCCATTGAACACAGATCCCATGACAGAGCTTGTGGCCGTGAGGAGTGATCGAGATTCCTGGGATTATAAACACATGATGGATTGAGGGTCTGTCTTATGAAAGCAAGATATATTTATTTATCTATAGATAAAAGAAGATCACTCAGAACTATTTATCAATACTGTTTTTTATAAGACACACAGACAAGCATAATATATAATACATATTTATAACAAAAAAATTATAGTATCTATTTGACTAAATTATATTTATTTATTATTGTTATTCATATTATTCAAGAAATTATAGTATGTGCTATATTGTTTATATATTCACATTATAATATTTATAATATTATAATATTATAAACATTATAACATTAAAGATTTATATGAATACCCTGTCTGCAGTGTTGCTTAATTACTTATATAAATTGCATGCAATTCATTATTAAATTATTGTATACATTATAAACCATATTTTATCTAAAAATCACATACATTTTATATAGATAGATCGATAGATATATACACTCACCGGCCACTTTATTAGGTACCCCATGCTAGTAACGGGTCGGACCCCCTTTTGCCTTCAGAACTGCCTCAATTCTTCGTGGCATAGATTCAACAAGGTGCTGGAAGCATTCCTCAGGGAGTTTGGTCCATATTGACATGATGGCATCACACAGTTGCCGCAGATTTGTCGGCTGCACATCCATGATGCGAATCTCCCGTTCCACCACATCCCAAAGATGCTCTATTGGATTGAGATCTGGTGACTGTGGAGGCCATTTGAGTACAGCGAACTCATTGTCATGTTCAAGAAACCAGTCTGAGATGATTCCAGCTTTATGACATGGCGCATTATCCTGCTGAAAGTAGCCATCAGAAGTTGGGTACATTGTGGTCATAAAGGGATGGACATGGTCAGCAACAATACTCAGGTAGGCTGTGGCGTTGCAACGATGCTCAATTGGTACCAAGGGGCCCAAAGAGTGCCAAGAAAATATTCCCCACACCATGACACCACCACCACCAGCCTGAACCGTTGATACAAGGCAGGATGGATCCATGCTTTCATGTTGTAGACGCCAAATTCTGACCCTACCATCCGAATGTCGCAGCAGAAATCGAGACTCATCAGACCAGGCAACGTTTTTCCAATCTTCTATTGTCCAATTTCGATGAGCTTGTGCAAATTGTAGCCTCAGTTTCCTGTTCTTAGCTGAAAGGAGTGGCACCCGGTGTGGTCTTCTGCTACTGTAGCCCATCTGCCTCAAAGTTCGACGTACTGTGCGTTCAGAGATGCTCTTCTGCCCACCTTGGTTGTAACGGGTGGTTATTTGAGTCACTGTTGCCCTTCTATCAGCTCGAACCAGTCTGGCCATTCTCCTCTGACTTCTGGCATCAACAAGGCATTTCCGCCCACAGAACTGCCGCTCACTGGATGTTTTTTTCTTTTTCGGACCATTCTCTGTAAACCCTAGAGATGGTTGTGCGTGAAAATCCCAGTAGATTAGCAGTTTCTGAAATACTCAGACCAGCCCTTCTGGCACCAACAATCATGCCACGTTCAAAGTCACTCAAATCACCTTTCTTCCCCATACTGATGCTCGGTTTGAACTGCAGGAGATTGTCTTGACCATGTCTACATGCCTAAATGCACTGAGTTGCCGCCATGTGATTGGCTGCTTAGAAATTAAGTGTTAAGGAGCAGTTGGACAGGTGTACCTAATAAAGTGGCCGGTGAGTGTAAGTGTATATATAAAGGAAAGGAACCACATACATTCCTTATTGCAACCTTGAAATTATAGAAAATGATGTTAAAGTATAAAATGTGTTTAAATAAATAAATAAATAAAAGCTTATACAGGCGAATTGAAGCACACCAAGACAAAAATGACAAACAATTAGCAAGGGAAGCAAACAAATTCAGGCAGACCATAAAAAAGGTGTCTGCACATTTTAATTAGCCTCAAGTGATTCGTCAACTAGACAGCCACAGTGACCCGTGAGGTCATGCATGGCTCTCTAAAGAGGGTGTGTTACTGCTATTTATCTATCTCAAGAAGTGTGCCAACATTCCCTGTACTGCATCCAAAAGAGAAATTATTGGTCTGCGTTGCAAAAATATACCACAAAGAATTAGAACAAAAGGTACTGTATATGTGGCACATCTTCATGATCAGACGGCTATGTTAATGTAAGCTCTCCAGCATGCATTGTTAAGCCAGGTCAGCAGTATAACTACCAGGAGGGCACGTGCCAATCTATAGATCACTCACTGTGGCATTTAAGAGTGTGTGTCATTGTGTTCCCCGTGCCAACTGTGCTCGCTCCGTACTGTCCTTGAGACCCGATTGACAGTGCGGCCCTTAGGGGTATTTTTATCCGCAGAACAGCACATAGCACCAGGTGGAGTCTTTGCAAACAAAAACAAGGTCACTAGCATTTGCAACTGAATATACAGTGGTCGACAGCCGGCTCAGTCCCAACAGTATTGGATACGGTTACGGCCCACTGTCAGCTAAACTTTCAAAATATAACAACATAAAGACTGTAAGAAGCACTTCATATCGGTGTCAACAAACCTATTGTACTGCTTTTTTTATATTCAAGAATGCTTGAGGCAGGCAACGGTTCATTGATCCGGTGACATTTAATATTTCCTCAATACAGTCCCCAGTGTGCATCCGATGCTAAACAGCTTAAATTGTTATTGTAATAGCCCAACATAAATGCATGTAGTCAAACGCAGCTCAGAAAGAGGAAGGCTTGGAGCATGTGAATGGCTTAGCATCATGTCTTTAACTGGCAGCTCTAATCCTATAAGAACAAAAGCACAGAGAGTCGCATCAAGCGCACAAAAAAAGATGGACGCACTCCAGACTCCCCTGCTGCCTTAAAGACAGATTGTTATGATGAATGACTTCAGCTTTAAAGTGGCAAAACTGTAATGCTTAGTTTGGAGAGGTCTAATGATTCGTGTTCACTGGTGTGGATAAAATCCGCTCAAAACAACCAAACTGCCAGAGGTTCATCCCTTAGGAGACGTGTTTAAATTACAGTCCACGGGGCTCTATAATAGTAGTAGAACATTATCGGTTAGCATGCCTATTCATTAGAGCCGCACGACTGGATAAATTGAGAACCACGATTCTGAACAGACAACTAAACAAATTAACATGTAATTTACTAGAGGTTCTGACAAAATGTTAATTGCTGAAGTCTAATTCATTTGAATGAATAACTTTTAAAAAATCAGTTTGAATGAATAATTCAATGACAAATTTTTGAGCATTGCTGTTGAGGAGTAATTAGCAGGTGTATTTAATTATTGTGGAGTTAACAAAAGTTACGCATTGTAATGTTTGAAACGGATTTCCTAACAAATGTCAGTAAATCTGTGTATCTATCAGTAAATCTATCCCATTTTTATAAATAATTCTAGCATCCTTCTTCCCATAACAACATACCTCATTACAATATGTACCTCTGGTGTGTAATAAACTCAAAGTATTATGTCAGTTTAATGTTGCAAGTCATAATTTTAAGACTTAAATGTGGTGGAGAACCACTGATTTATAATTTACATTTTCAGACCAAAATTAGCAGTTTCTATGTAAAAGTATAAACAAAATGTATTTTATGAAAATTGCCTTCACAGCACAGAGGAGTCGTCGAAAATAAGAAAGAAAAAAAAAGAAAAAAAAAAAGATCCACTGCACAGAGCACACTCTATCCCACTTCATGTAGAAATACCCTTTAACTCCCAATTATTCTCATCTGTGTCACAATGTGTAATTCACAGGGGAATAAACCCACCAGTCTTGTCAGTCAATGTAAAAGTAAACCAGCAGGAGACCAGCAAACAGACCATATTTTCTGAGTAGCATGTGTGATTAAACTGCAGGTGCTTTTGCAGCAGTCTACAGGCCTTTTTTTCTGACAGCCGCGCATCTGGCACACTGACACATCACGTGCTGTAACTGATCTGGCTTGCATCCGTCCCCTTACATTAGATGTAAATAGCCGTTACCACGAGGACATGATTCTTTTGGAAGCATGCACTAATTATTGAAAGCAAATAGAAAAACTAAATCGAACAAGACCATTTATTCGTGAAGGACCAATTAGAAAGACAAAAACAGGAAGTGATGACAAGGCAGACGATTCTGGATCTCAGTTCTACTCCAACACCTCCTGCTGTCGAGTCAACACCTTTCGAGCTGTTTGTTCACGCGCTGTTAGTGCAGAGCTAGCGACTGGAGCCCTTGGTCCTGCCAGAGGCTGCATTATTCATGCTGAAAATAAGTGTGAATAATTAACAGAGGCGTTCCACTTTACTGTTGTCGAGTCAAGAGTTGATCTGAGATAGAGTTGAAGCAGCTGCAATCTCTAGACGCTACGTCTGCTAAAAAACACTATTCTGAGATGCCTCACTATTGTCCAGCTGTGATGAAACACGGTCAGTCTTATTCATAAGGATGAAGCTGCAAAGGGAAGAAATTATGGAATCGGTGTCCAAAATGTTAAAGTGACCTTCATCAGCCGGCACACAAACGACAGGCGAATCAGCTTGTAGACAGAACTTTTTTTCAATCACTGCACATGTGGCTGTTTTATATTACACATGCATGTGAAAGCTGCAAAGAAAAATGGGTTAAAGGAAAAATACAGAGCAGGATGTGACCCAAACAAGTCAAGATAAAGAAGAACTTGTTTAAAGGTATAACGAGAAGCGAATGTACTTAATGCATTAATACGGAGTTAAATTGGTGTACAAGTCACAGCAGTCTACTTCAAAACATGAGCAAGCAAGTTATAGACTGTTTTGTGAAGCTTTTTATCTGACTCATTAAAAAGAACCAGTTCATAAGAGTCATTTGTTCAAATTTGACTACAGTGAGCGCTATTTCAACAAAAAAAGAATTTACTAAAAAGTTAGTAATTTTACTACTCATTAGTCATATGGAGCGTTGCTAGTATAAATGAAAAAATCTAAATAATTTACATTTATTTTTAATTTAGTTTGTTTTATTTCAGTTAGTAGTTTTACTACTTCAACTTAACTTAAAATTAATGAAAATTAAAAATGTGTACTTGGCAAGTTTAAGTTTATTTAATTTTCAGCTTTATTTCAACAGATAAACATACTTTTTAAAAGTTTTATCAACAACGTCTGGGATATTTAGCTGACTCTCACCATTGACAACTTGATTTTAATTTGTTGTTGCAATGTCTTTTTTTTCTCCACATTTTAGTCCCTGACTGCAAAACTTACCATTCATGCCTTATTATTACTGATCATATCTTTTGGTTTGTGAGGCCATAGAGTTTCGAATGAGAGAGAATCAATAATGGAATTAAAAATAACTTCCACTAAAAAAAGCATTTCATTCATTGATTCATCTAAAATGTGCACTACCAGTACCACATGGTTATTCAAATGCAACAATGAAAGTGTTCCTCTGTCAATAAACTACCAAACCCATATCAAACTTTGACAGAACAGCAGAGAAAGTGTCTCATTAACGGGCCCGACATCTGTGAGCATCACCATCATCACACAGCAGAACATGCGTGTTAAATAATGCAGAACAAGGAGGCGGCAGCCGACGAGGACGAGATGAGCCGTTCAAAAAGTTCCCTCCAAAAACAAGATTTCCTGCTTCCAGCATTCTTTTGAACTACATCAGTGACTAGCTGCCTTCATTATTATTTCACTGTTTCCAGGAGCTTTGCTGGATCAGATGAAATGCAAAAGATGAAGAGAATAATTAAACGAGGAGATTTTAATAAATGTCATGCAGTGAGAGAAGAAACCGAGTCAGCACACAAACCTGGTATAAGAATAAAAAGAAAACTTAAAATTGCATGGAAATCGATGTCACAGTCCGATATGTTAAGAGAACGTTAGCCTTGTTCTGTGTTGTGTGTTAGTTGTTTGATAGGCAATAAAATGTCATGACAATAAAACCGTCACAAGGTCACATTTCTGTTCCCTAAAGCAGACACTTATTTTTCTGCTGCAATACAAGGATTGAATTGATTCTGGAAAACTTGTGACCAGATAACACAAGACAGACTTTATCTGTGCTCTTTCATCAATGATAAGGCACTGCAATACAAAGTGAGATCTTTCCCAATGGCCCCAAACCACAAATCACCTTGAAACCACACTGATAGATGGTCCACATAACAGTTTAAACAATGATGTCCTCTAAAAACCAACACTCAACCACATCACAAGCACTCCTTGACTGGGATCAGCGCCAAACATCCAGGCAGAATTGCACATGCTCTGTTAGCGTCAAACTCAGAGATTTCTGTGCCGATCACTGTTGTATTACATAATGGTACTCAAACATTCAGAAAAGAAAAAACATTTTTGAACCCAAAGCACCCTTATGTTCTTCTGACCCTGTATCATTTTCATTCTGTGCATTAAATGTATCCAAGCTCCAAAGGAGCCAATAAAATAATTTAAAAGTACCATAAAAGCAATATGACTCATGTATTATTTTCCAAGCCATCCCATAGCTTTGTTTGAGGAAAAGAGCACATTTTAAGCCTGTATTCACTGATAATGCTTCTACACATAAAGCTATTGTATGATTTCAATAGCTTTGTGTGAGTCATATGGACTAATTTAATTAATGTTATGATTTTTTCCTATCATTTTTGGAGCTTTACTAGGATAAATCACCATCCACTTTCATAGACAACAAAAGTTCTCACATTCTGCCTATATAATGAAAAAGATGATAAGTGAATGGAACAACTAGTGTTATCTTAGCATTATTAATATAATATAGTATTTATAAATATTTGAAATGAGCTTTTATATGTATATTTTCAGTTGTTTTCATTTAAATTTAATTGAAGTTTTAGTCATTTTGTTATGTGCTTTAGTCATTTTTTAGTCATTAGTTTTCATTTATATACAGTATATAATTAATTTTATTTAAAAAGAGTTATTTGTTTTAGTAATTTTACTTTAACGTTATTTTATTACAACACTTGCTTTTTACATTTTTATCTACTATTTATATATAAATAAATATTTTTTATTTAAAAAAAATTATATTATATTGTTCAATTATATTTAACTTTTTTTTCAGCTTTATTTCAATTAATGAAAACTATTTATTTATTTTTAACAATAACACTAGGAGCAAAATGAGTGCAAGTAAATGACAACATTTTCATTTTTGGCTATATAGTCCAATAGCTCTTAAGATGTCAGCAAAACAATCCTACAATTCTACAATCCTACAAAAATCAACATGAACACCCTAAAGAATAAGATTTGGCACAAAAGAAACCACAACAGGAAGGGCGCTGTAAGGTCCTTCGTTTCAGACACCATCATCGCTGTGCTCTTCTGACACATAACGTCATCAACAAATAGCAGATGGGCTAATTGGATAAAACAGGCTTGAGATACGGAAGGGCACACTGTTCTTTCTCTCCCCTGACAATTAAATGAACCACCACCGATGCTGACACAGGCGGAACAACGTTACTTGGCTGAGTTATGATGATGTAGCATATCCCGGTCAGCGGAGGGGGAGCGAGTCTTAGTTAAAAGCCAAGGGCTACGTACAGTGTTGCGTCTGCAGCCAATCTTTTCAGCTGAGCCCCTTTCCCCCCCACCCTGCTCCCTCAACCTCTCAAAGAAAAGAAGAAAAAAAAACACCTCTACCGCTACTGGCCGGTGTTTAGGCGAGTGACAATAGCGGATCAATTGAAGTCTCTCCCTCTATAGGGCGATTCTATTCCAGCCATTCTAGTTCACTTGGTTGCTAGGGAACTCCAAGACAAAGAGCTTCTTTTCTGAGCATTCAGAGTATTTGGCTGCATATTTTAGGCCTGTGGGGTCCATAGTGCTGCTCCTTTGAAGACAATGTGAGGCACAGAATATAAATTGGATGAGAAATACTTGCGAAAGAAAACCCTGGCCCTGATATAATGTATCCTAAAAAAGCAGAATGCAGACATTTACAGGAATGGCTGCATTCAAATAGATAACAGTTCATACAGATAATACATAGGCCTATAGCTTGTGTCAAATAGCCTTTTTCAGTCTATGAGAAAAATTTGCTTATGAGGTATATGGCAATATTATTTTTGTGTAAAACCAGCCTGTGGTGGGCACTACCAGATGTTATAACAATGAGACATTGATCAGGAAAGAGAAAGGAATATTACCACACACATACGCATACATTCACCTTTTATGTAGCCTATATATGATGTATGATTCACAAATAAAAAAAAAATAATAATAATCTGACAAAATCTAAGCAACATATTTGAATGCATAGTGATAAATGACAATTCAACTAAATACATTACTAAATAAAGGAGTAATGTAAAATAACAAGTATTTCTATGAACAGACTCAAATGAATAGATTGTTTTAAAATAAAAACAACTCAAGACTTTTTTAAATGGTATAATTTGGTTGAATCTAGGGATGGGCATTTTTCAAAAATATTGCATTCGAATATTCGGGCTCATAAAAATCGAATATTCGAATATTCGTTTAGCCTATTTAAATGACCTTTAACGAAAAAGACGTTATTTTTTAAGTGAAGTTTTTTTTAAAGTTTTTGTCACCATTTCTTAACAAGCTTACGATTAGGCAAAATACACAACAAGCTTACAATATATGTTAAAGTTTTCTTTTAGTTGAAAACATTAACAGTTGGCCTATGTGTAAACAAAATATAAAGAACAAAAGGATTTAAGCTCAAGCAGCGCGAGCGGGAAAAAAACGCCTAATAAAGCAGAGTAGCATCTAACGTTACTGCGCCAGATATCGAACAGAACGTACACGTACACTCGAGTCAGCATGATTATCGTGTTTATATTGTTTCACGTTTATGTCAAGTTTATGTTTATGCTGACGTAGCCTACGTTTATGCTGAAAGGCAAGCTGACTTTTATGCTCGAGTGAGAAAACGCGCAGCACTGACAGATTCAGTGACACAAAGATAACGGCCACGGTGTTCTAAGTTTCTAGCAGCACTTTGCGTTTTCTGTTCTTAAACATGTCTCCCTCAATGAAACTTAAGGGAAGTATGTCTAAAAAATAATAATTTTGCTATTAGATAAGTTATCATCTCGGATCACTCGCGCTACAGCTGCGCTTACCTGCAGACTGCAGTCGTAATGCAGTGATGGACAGCTGTCTTTCCTCAGTCGCCTGCTGTTTGGATTTCATGTGATTTCTCTTTGTGTTGATGATATTATAACTCAGATTAATTAATTCATTTGATCAAAAGTAATTCCATTCTGTAAGATCATTTAGTAACATAATTTTGAAATAGTCTAATTCCAAACTTCGCGAGGCAGACGACGACATTCTGTGATCAAATACAAACAACTTGTTAAACACGCGCCACAGCGCCACCCAGAGGATTTAATTATAACTGCGAGTTAGTGCTTGGGATTTATCAGGGATTCACTGCATTTACGTCCAGCAAAGCATTTAGGCTACGGCTTCATAAATTCGATAAAATTCGAATAGTATTTTATTTTTCGAATAATAATTACAGATCGAATATTCGAAAATTCGAATATTCGTGCACATCCCTAGTTGAATCTAAAGCTAAAATTGGATTCTGTACCCTGGAATGTAACAGAGAACACATGACGCAATGTTTGATGTTTGAATACAAAATGAATTACAACAGTGTTTAAATATCTTCCCACAACATAAAAATAAAAAATAGGGACAAAATGTATAGATGAATCGATTCATTCAAATTAATCTAATTGTCCTATTGATTTACTTTTTAAGCAGTATCATTTCTATTGCACAATGACTGCTTCTTTTATTTTAGTTTTTAGTACCAACTCATGAACTACATTAGGAAATGTAATTTGTAATCTTGTCCTTGTCCAAGACCATTTACTACATAAAACTGTTTCGAAGAACTAAGCAAAACAAAGGCATGTTTCTATGTTTGGCTATGACTATATTTTGTTGTTGTTGAGAGTCGTTTCTCCCATTTCCAATTGTTCACCTAATTGGTCAACGCAGCGCTCACTTTCCTGTTTACATAGTAATTGTGTGATACCACCCTGAAAGCTCTCAATGAAGGCGTCTGAAGAAATCACCATGCTATTTCGGGCTGCATCCTCAGGATGTTGGCCTACAATTGAATTAAAAAAGGGAAACTGATGTCAGAGTTTCTCTGGAGCTTTTTTAAAGACATGTCTGGGTTTTGGGAACAGTCAAGCTATAAAAAATAATATTTATTGTTGATCAATATGCTAATTAATAAATCACGAACATTTAAAGGAGCTCGCCAACAAATTTACTCTCTCGTGTTTTTTGTGACCTTTCTCTTAAGTGTAACACTAAAGGAGAAATCTTGAAGGACATGCACACTATCTATTCCAACTAGGGCTGCAAGATATATCGTTTTAGCATTGATATTGCAATGTGCGCATCCCCGATAGACACATCGCAGAATGTACAACGTCAAATAGTTGATACTGTGATCCGCACAGACCAGGCAGCAGAGTTCGAAACGCACGCGATTATCGGATTAAATGTAAACTTTAACTATCAGGGTTGGGCCGATAGATGATGCCATCGTCCATTGCGATGTTGAGCCAGCATCACGGTTTGATTATTCAGTTTCACTGTTAAACTTACCTGAAAAACATAGGCTAAAGCACTGTTTATTTCATTTGTATCTTTGTTCTATTGTATTTATCTATGATTGCAATTCATTTACTTTCTATGCAGATTCACCCCAATCTTTCTAGAATTATAATTTTTTTGGAAGATCAATTCTTCTAAATAGAGCTGTTCATCTCATGAAACTGTTTTCATATCACAATATATATATATATAGGGCCTATATAGTGCAGCCTTAATTCCAAACATGCAATGAAAACATCACGAACAGAGACTGCCAAGCTAAAAAATAAATTGGCAATATAAATCTTTCACCATAGCACTCAAATCTCAATTGTACCTTTCAGTGAACAAAACTACATATATTTTAATCAGTTTCTCACACAAAGCTTTTAAATAGCTTCAGAAGACTATTTTAAGCACAAGTACTAGTTTTTAAAACTATGCTTTTGTCATTTTCACAATGCATTTTGGATCTTAACCTCAAATGCGCTATATTTCATTGTGTTGAAAAAAAAAAACAGCTTCAACATGCAGCTAAAATTCTCTTTTTGTAGGCCAACCATATAAAATACACCTTGACTTCATAAATGATGTCTCTTGGTTATGTGACCGAGTTATTCACTAAAATAACATTTCAATTTTAATTTTACAGACTGAACGAGTCCAATGGAGTAAGTAACTTCTCTACATGACAGAATAATTACAGTGATGCTGATTATTTGTGACAAGCGCTGGTTGATTTCCACAGGGGTCCACTGTACTGAGACCAGACCACACTGGTGACAAAGCTGAAGGGGCCCACGTGAAGAGGGGTCCATCCTGATGAATGGCTGCCCTCATTCGCTCTTACTACAATCACATGCCGCTCTCATTAGCATAATGCTAAACAAACACTTGCAGATTTAAAAAAGCTAACCATTAGACATCACTGGTAATCATGCTAATGAACAATATGTTCTTGACACAAAACCTCAGTGTGTGACAATTGCACTCCGACACCCACGTATCAAGAAGCAGAGATGGCCGTCATGAGTAGAAAAGACAATCACAAGGTAAATCACAGATGTGTAATATGATAGCGCAAGATTACGGAGCGCATGAATTAAACAAACAAATGAAGCTACTGCTTTTAACAATCATTGAGACTTTACTACTTAACCACATGCCATAAACATTCATATCAGGGATTTATCAGCTGCTACTGAAGGCTTTGCAGTATCATGAAAGTGTTTCTGAAATATTTGCGGTGGACCTTGTCACTGTATGGATAATTATGATCCGCTATTGTACAGAAAATCTGGGTTACGTATACACAGCAGAGGTCTGTGATCTGGCCAACAGGAGGGCTTTCCTGTTCACCTGTTCCTAACCTAGTTCAAAGCCTTCTACTGATCAAATACAAACAGGCCAGTGAAGACAGGATTAAGCTAATTGGTTTTATTAGACATTGGGGATTAGAACTAAAATAGTCACACAATTGTGCTTAGTGTGACAGGCCAAAGCTTACCAAACAAGATCTGAGACCACAAATTTTTCGTCACTAGAAAAGTCTAGAAAATTATTTATTTTGGACAATGCCCACACTTAAAACAAACCTTACTCAAATACTGTACTGTATAAATGTATGCTGGGGAAATTAGAACGATAAAACGCCCACATAGAAAACGCTCACTTTTCACCAATTTTTGAGGTTGAGCAATGTGAACTTCACCTAAATACAGTACAAACTCAATTATTTGTAGTGATATTTGTTTTGTTAACATAATGGCAAAGGAAGATGATGTTAGGCAATTGCTTCCCATTAGTGAAGGTCAAAAGTGAATACTGTACTGTTCACTGAGATTCACGTCACTAGTTCCATCTCAAACACTGTTTGAAACTCATCTGTAACAGATTCAGACATCAGTGTCTATGAGGCAGACAAAAGTACACATTACCTCAGCTCACAGAAATGGAGAGCAGGACTGAGAGGAAGCCTCTCTAAACCTGGTAAACTGAGGTGAGGCATCATTTCACCAATCTAAGAGATGCATCTGGAAAGAGCAGCCTGTCTAATCTGGATAGCATGGGGTATCCAGCCGTAGGTTAACGCTCGCCCGGGGGACAACAAAGCTCTTCCATCCTTGTGCAAGAGTAGGAGAGCAGAACAAAACTGTCAGAAATTCCAGGGAGAATTAGATTAGTCTGGATTAGTAAGAACCACTGGTGTGTTATTGTTAGTTCTTGGCACTTGTAAAGACACTGAAAATGTGACTAGCCACATTTCAGTCAAGCGAGAAAATAGAGATTGAGATGGTTACCCAACACATGCAATACAGATCAGTTCAGAAAAAGGGAGGGGAAAGAAAAAGCTCATTATAAGATTTGTAATGTTCTAAATAGGCCAGTAAGGAACAAAATAGAAAAAAATACCTGAATGAAATGTTATATAGGCCTATACAAATTATTATCATCTCTATTATACAATTTTTGTATGCTTCAATTTCAGGCTTATTAGAGAAAAACATCACTAGCTTAGCATTAGCAACATGCGAACTGCTAACTCTAGTTGTCGACTGCTATGGATTTTTCATAACAGTAGACGCACAATAAAAGTTAACTTTTCCATTTTAATCAGTGTTTTTGTCCTATATTATTGGATTTTGTCACAATAAGTGTCATGCTAATGTTTTGTCTTGACGTCACAAAGAAACAGCTTATGACTCGTTTGAAAAAAAACGATTAATTTCATTGACTCACTGATATACGGTGCACTTTCAGTAAAACTTTTCATTCTCTTAGAGCTAGCCTATGTTACACACTGCATGAAGAAAGGTCATTTTCAAAAATCCATAATAGGGGCCCTTTAATGTTAAAAGCATGCAATGGGACTTTGAAAATCATTTAGTACTCCCAGCTTTGTAGCTGTAAAAGCAACAATGGATAATTCACCTCAGATTTTGAAATTAAACATATGGAAACAAGAACGTTCAAACTGTGAACAAACAAGTGTATTATTTTACAAAGATTGTTTTAGTAACTCAGTAGCCTATGCATTTGAATAATGTTTAAATGGTGTAATATTTGTGAATTTGATGATTATGTAGCCTATTTATCCATTTTCCTGCGATTGCATCAAGATTACTCTCTGGTGCGGTGCACTTTCCACGAAACTAACCCACATGCTGTTCTGATTGGCTGTGGGTTTTGATTGATTTTTACGCATCTCGCAGTCGCGACTAGTGTGGACAGACAAATTATTTGTTGCTGGAATCTTATCGTATCTGGTTAGGACACGGTGTTATGCTAGGTACACACCAAAAGATTTTTTACATCTTATAATATTTTCAAAATGTGATAGACCACAAACATGAGGACAAAAAATCCCAGATTTAACCGTTTTGTTCCTATAGTGTGTGGTGTGCCATGATGTGACAAAGACAGCACACCACACACCCTCAGATTTTCAACCAGAGTCTCGACTGTGAACAAAGGAAATCTTGCAAAATCTCACGAGACTTCAGAATAAGCATAGCGGACGATATGCAGGAAGAAATTGCAATGATAGTGTTGTTTGGAATGATTTTCACAGAAAAACATTCGTGCTGTTGCCACAAATCAACAAGCTGATCCTCCATCTCTGCTGTCCACATAAATTTCACTTTGTGCTGCTCCATGACTGCGTTTGTTATGCTTCCGTCTTCAATCATCTCGCTTTCTGATTGGATATTGTTTTGGATTGTATACGTGATAATCTCCAGAGCGTGCACGTGTTTGTCCTCGGGGTTCCCCCCCACAACATGTTGAATATTTACGATTTACGATCGGGGCGTCTCCGACGTTCTTCCGAGCAGGTTCGGACACACTTAACACACCTCACACCAAGGGAAAATCTGATAAGGTAATCTGTAGAACCATCAAGATAATCGGGACATTACCAGGATTGTCAGAAGGAGAGAAATCGGACCAAAATCTTGTATCTTGTGGTGTGTACCCAGCATAAGTTTGTGAGGTTTATAGCATTAAATGTTTATCAGATATTCAAATACTTGTTCAAAATGTGTATTTACTCAAAGCCAAGATTGCTGACAGTATAAGAAAAAAAGTATACAATTTGTATTTCAAATATTAGACAGAACATTTAAACAAAGACCGTAAAATAAGGTGGCGTGTCTACACAGGCGCTGGGTTCTCAGCACTGTCAAAATGAAAGTCCTGCTCATGACACTCAATGGCCATACAGAAAAACATAACAGTCAATGCAGAAAATTCAAAAATACAAAAATTTCAGCTTATAATATTGGCCATGGCGATATATCAGTAGACTATTTGTATGACGCATGGAGACAACAAGGCAGCTCATTATGTTTTGCATTAGACAGTTTTTGTTTATTCATGCACATTTGGCTTTGCACTACTGACTTGGTTTTCCAAAACAATAAGGGCAAGAGTACGAGGCGTCAGTCTGGGCTGAGAGAGACGCTTTTTAGACCAGGGCATCACCTGGCCTAAATCCTCATTATTATAAAACCCGTGCAGAACCCTCATAATGGTAATGTGAAGGGGTCTATGGAGCCATAAAGAGCAGTAGGGAATATGACCTCATGACTAGAGCTTTCTATCTGGAGACATGCCATTGTTCATGATCGAGGGGAATACAATACCAGGCTCGTGTGTCTGAGCTGCTCCTTCACAGAGCCAAGTGTACTTGCCACAAACACATACGTATTGTAGGGTAAAACATTTAAAGACCATTCAAGTGTAATAATAAAATGTGTACTGGCACTCACAAATAATGTCTGCTTACTTTATTAAGATAAAGTATTAAAAGAAATAGAGACTATAAAGGTTAAATATCACAAATCTGTCAAGAACAACTCCAGGTCATATTTTAGAGAACCGTTACACCCATACACTAGGGGAGTAATGGTTCTCGGTAAAAAAAAAAAAAACATGTAACCGTACCGTTCTCCACCCACAGTTCAGCATGCACTTGCAACACGGTTCCTCTCAAATCATATGCCTACGCATCTATAATATGGTTTGTTTGAAAAAACTAAAACAACAGACAGACAGAGTTAGGCTAAAACAGACAGACAGAGAAAGGCTTATGTATGTTTTGTTGATGGATACCCATTCTGGCTTCCCCAAAACGTTGTTCAATGCATGTTCGTAAGCTCGAACATGACCAGCCATTTACGCCGTCATCACCCGGGTGTTGATAGCACGAGAAAGTGAATGTAAACCGTCAAGAAAGAACACGTGTTCTGCATCAGTGTACTGGATCCATGGATTGTCGAATGACAGCAGCCTAATATTCCTGCTGTCAGTATGTGTTTTTAATATTAATCACAAACCAAAAGACAAGGAAATCACTCACTGCTCTTGAATGAATAGCTTTTGTAACTTTAATAATGATTGATCTTTATTTAATTTATACAGTGAAGATTATATGCAATGTTGTTTTACATTTGATTTCTTTATTCAATTTTGGTACCTGAAAACTATACTGTTAGATACCCAAATAACCGGAAAAGCACTGTTTATTTTATTTGTATCTTTTCTCTATTGTATTTATTTGTGCTGTTGCTTTTAGTTTGCTTATTTGTTCTAATTTTCTTTATTGTTATTTGGCAGGAGTCCTTTTTTCTTTGAACATACCGACCGAACATACCATATTTTTCTGAACCGTACCGAAACCGTGACAAAAAAACCTGTGTAATTTGAACCGTTACACCCTACAATGGCCTGAATACTGATGCTACACAAACTGAATGAAGGAAGCTTTTGTAAACAATCCTTAACCCACTGAATATAATCAGATAATTAATCAGCTAATTGGTCTCACAGACGCTAAACATGGTAAGGTACAGGCGGGATTGCTACCGTTAACGCTACCCTTTAAATACTGACCTCAGACCAGTTTTGTAGTTTCTCTCTTAATACTCATCGCCAGGATTTCATTTAGAGGAGCTAGTCCCAGATTGGTTGCGATCAGGCCACTTCTAGCCAGAGCAGAGCAGCTATTTCAATAAATGGTGGCACTGTACCATCAGAGAACTTGAGGAAATCTGTCTGCATGTTTTTCTTCTTTCCATCAGAAATAATTTCTCTGGCTCCTCTGCTGCTGTGTGTCGGAGAGATGAATTCAGATGCGCTTACATTTCTGCAGCTTTGACATTTCTGTAATGCAACTTAAGGTTTGTCTGAGCTGGAAACAAGCAATGGAAAAACACAATGCACGACCATCACCGCACTGAGCATTATGTACTGCCATACCTCCGAGAAGAACACCACATAAAGCAACAAGGCACAAAAGTAACCTCAAAAACATTACAACCAGCTTACAATTAACTAAAAACATTCTGTTAATGACCATGTACAAGCACTTGAGATAAGTTTAAAAATTAAGAGTTTTGAAAAACCCTTACCTCAAACTCAAGTTTGAGCAATAGCAATAATACTCATCCTAGCAAACACCTAAGTAAAGCACAATCTGCTAATCATGCTTTGTGAAAAGCTATATCATGCTTCAGACATCTCTGTGCATTTTGTCTGTAGCTTCTGAGCGGGAGGTTTCACTTATTGAGGAAGATCACAGAGAAAGATGGTAACAAATGGATCAGTGCAGAGAAACAGAGCTTCAGATCAAAGTGAGGATGAGGATGAGTCTCCTCTGACAAGCAGCCCAATGCGAGGATCAAAGGAAGCACCGGAAGCGACATGGGCCGCCAAATACTGATGCCCAAGAAGCATATTTAAATCAGTCCCTTCACTCCAAGACACCCATTCATATTCAGTGATGACCCCATTTCACTCTTGTTTTGATGAGCTTGTATTAAGGGTGTTAGAAATAGGGTTGGAGTAACTTTTTTTTCACATATAGAACCAAAAAACTATCTGGAAAAGAATCTTCATGATATGATGTTAACGGTTCTTAAACATCTGCATTCTACTGTTAACACGTGTTTCCTGGACTGTTATTCCTATCCCACTACTGATTTAACACAAAAAGATTTGTGTTTAAGTTGTGAGCTTGCAGTATGACTTGAATGTGATGAGAGAGGAAAAACACTGTCCTTGCTGATTGCACACAACAACAAACATACAGAATCACACTCTGATGGATCTTATAAATTCAACGACAAAAAAGGTCAAATGACAAATCATTCTTTGAGCACATAAGTTATCAGTTTGAATCTGTCCCAAAATTTAGTGTGCTATCAAATCAGAGCTGTTCTTCAGCTAGAAATTCACCAAAACTGTTAATGGAATGCTTTATTATATAACATTGGCTAATTGTCAAATTGCTTTTGTTCCTCTCTTGTAAGTCTTTTTGGATAGAAGCGTCTACTAAATGCATAAATGTGTTAAATGTGTAATGTTGAGAAACTAGAATCAGAATTGAAACATTTCTTTTGATTCACATCCCTACAGGACAAAAGTATAAATATTCAACAAGTGCTAATTGTCATGTTATAGGCTAAATCTATTTTTCTCTGCAAAATCCTTGAAGCATAAGCAGAAGTTAAGCTTACCTTTGAATGGTAGAATTTAAGAAAGCTATCGCTAGATTTATCTCCGAGCAGAATACTTGTGAATAGCAGGTAAAATACATAGTAATGTGACCAACTGTAGCTTGTGATGAGCGTCTTTTAAGTTTGTGAGTAAATTAAGCATGTGATGATCACTGGTGCATTCAAATATTGCATTCCACTTCATTGGATGAGCTTATTAGATTCTCCTAAAGTAAAACGGATGAACAATTAAATGCTGTTGGTCCGGCAATAACTGGATTGGAATGCCCTAAAAAAAAAATATTTGCCTTCCAAATCCCTTTTTGGTCATTAGGCATTCCTCAACTTTTGCTTTTAAATAAACAAATGAAACCTGTGGCTGGCCAACTTTAACATTCACAAAGCACCATTTGACATGAAACCAAAAGGTCAAATGACCTCATATTGAAAATAGCCCAATATGACCAATGCAATTCTATAATCATTTCGACAACCCCCATTTGGTGTCCAATATCTCACAAGTAAAAGACAGAGGAAAGGACAGACGTGCCACATGTTCTGGTATTAACGCGACAGTTGTCATCATTTGTTTATGTTCTCCAGCCGGTCAAGCTATTCTTCCTGTGTAAACTGAGATGGGAGCTGTCATTGAAACCACTCTTTGTTCACGCACGCTTGTGTATGTACAGTATGTGTCCAACCATTTCAGTCCAAGGCAATGACTGCCATTCATAACGTGACTTCACTTGGCAGGAAGACTAAGAACAAGAACATGTTCTATGTAAAAATGCACCAAAAAAATTAAAACAAGTCCAGAGGCCATAAGAATAGCAGTTCTATTGTGATTGTGTTCTGTTTTAAGCATTAACAACAAAAACATGTTTAGACAGTAAGAATGGCCAGACAACCGTCACCAGATTTGGAATGGGTTGAATCATGTTTCTAACTAATTTTTATTTAAAAACAAAACAGAAAAAAACAACTAGCCTAACATTTTTATGATTTATGGGTGTGGTAAAACATGTCCAAGTCACATTTCATTCCAAAATAAAAAGAAAGATCTAACATATAAAAAATTATAATAATTAAAACATATAAATAAGACATACTGTACTGATGGTTTTAAAAAAAAAATTATTATATGTTAGATCTTTCTTTTTATTTTGGAATGAAATGTGACTTGGACATGTTTTACCACACCCACACAAAAAAAAAAACGGAGAGTGGGTCTGGGGAAGGTTCATTCACAATCACAGCCCATTTCCAAAGGGGCGTCACCAACGGACGTCGCTCAAATCCCACTGACTGGGCACAATTGGATAGACCTAAATCCAGTCAGAGCAATCGTCATCGTGTAAAGCCAGCCTCAACGTTTGTGATTGGTGCCTCGAATTGGAAAAATTGGAAATGGGCTTGAATGGGCTTTCTCATGAATCTTTCTCATTATTAAAGAACAGCAGAGTTCACACGACCACAGCAATAACGATAACGGCACAGAGGAATTATACCATTGGAATCACTTTCAGAACGATTTTATCCAGCTGATGAATGATAAAAACATTTACAGCCAATCAGAATAGGCTACATCCTGCTGTAACAAGCTTGAGCATTTAAAGCACCAGACAAGCACGTGCTTAGAATAAACAGAAAGATACCGTCTGCTGGTGTGGACACTAATATAGTTATCATATCATTCTCAGAACAGGCCTTAACACAATTATTTTTTTATTTAAATCAGCATAAAGCAGTACAATAAAATACTATAATATGGAATTATGCATAAATAAAGTTTAAATAATACATCGTAACTTTGGCACTACAGTATGAGTGTGGTTTTTTAAACAGGCTTCATTTTCTTTCAATTCAAATATTTATTTATTTTATAGGTGAAATCCAACAGACAATTTCTTGACAGATTTTGTGAGATTTATCCATACGCCACAGCGATAAAAAATTCAGATGACACCTGCAGCTCACTGACTGGCATATGTGTGTAAACAAAGCTTCATCAGCGAAGCATAAAAAAGGAAGGATTTAAGGCAAACAAGAAAAGGGCTTTCTTAAGATGTGTCAATCTCTGACACCCCTCTGATGCACTTCCTCTCACTGTGAAAGAAAGGAAGGAAGCTGCTAGGAAGGAAACCATCAGTCCAGGATGACCAGGCTCATATCTCTGTGGGCATCAACAAAATAAAACAGCCAAATATTGTCTTCTGACGCCAAAGTGATATATTTAGCTCGTTCAATTACCTAATACTCAAGATGCAACTCTTAGGAACAATAAGAGATGCGCCCTCTTGCACTTTGATCTACCGACTCACAGAGGTCAAAGCACAAAGTACCATCAGCCTTTTTATGTTCTCTTTGACCCCTGCATGCATACCCGTCTGCTGTCAAAAATAGTGTCCCAAAGCCTGTACAGGTCATGCCCTCCACAATTTCCCCCATATCACCCTCTCCAACCGGGGATCATTGGTCCCATTAAGATCTACATCACCCATCAGCATGTTGATGCAAAGTGCTGAGGTTGTTGCTGTAAAGCCATAATGAGCTTCAAGCTCCATTAGAATAGCCTGCGTCATTCCCTAAAAAGAAGTCTTTACACATTAAGGGTGTCTTAAAGCCCATTTCATGGAACAGCCTTTTTTAGCCTACATGAACTGATTACATGTTGCATTTCACATGGACCTTGATTCTATATTATATGCACTTGCAACGAGTAACCACCTTAGTTGTGAAGTTGTGAGGTGTGATGCGTTCTGATTTTAGGGGTCAGTATTCCCCAACCCACACACGTGCTGATCACTCAGGCCGAAGTAGATTGCTGAATAAAGGCCAACTCTGAGAGAGATCACTCAATGAGAGCAGACATGGAATATCACGTAATATCTAGGAAGTGCAGCTGTACAGAATTGCATTCGCTAATGAATACCATACTGACCCTCAAGTGCCTCTATGGTCTGTAATGCTTAAATCCAGGTACAAACAACTCGGTTCATGAACATGTGATTTTTCCCTTGTGAACAAAATCAGTTCTTTCACAATTAGTTTGTTACGTCTTGGGGCTCAATCTGATGTAAAAGATTATCTTTTTTATTTCTACATGACAGGAACTTGTGCGATTATGAGATTATTTTGTGATTCATTGTATGAAGCAGGCCTGGTGGTTTGCTAATATTCACAAACACAACCGGTGTTATATTAAAAAATATCCTGGCTCTTCAAAGCTTCGTAATGGGAGTGAATGGTACCTTGTTTTTTTAATCCA
The DNA here is from genome assembly GCA_031834385.1 of Semotilus atromaculatus. NCBI lineage: Eukaryota > Metazoa > Chordata > Actinopteri > Cypriniformes > Leuciscidae > Semotilus > Semotilus atromaculatus. The sequence goes on along the minus strand of JAULUF010000052.1, from coordinate 7,443,298 downwards.
TCCAGGGTATCCATCATAAAAGTAATCCATACGGCTCCAGGGGGTTAATAAAGGCCTTCTGAAGCAAAGCGGTGCGTTTTTGTAAGAAAAAGGTCCATATTTATAACTTTATAAACTATTATAACTGGCTTCCGGTAACGACTACACAAGTTGAGTTCCGGGTGAAGAGTGAGCTCTGACACTTTTAGTGCCCAACTCGACGGCATTGATTATTTATTTTTTTTTTTTGTAGTTTCTTTAAATAATGACACATGACAAACAGACGAATGTGGAAGCACAGAGGATAGAAGAAAACAAACACCGGTCACAAATTACAAGTCTAAAACAAGAATTTTTAAAGAGAAATGTCAGAAGAGCTTGAGTTTGCTGCACAGACCTATTTGTTTAAACTGTGAGAGGCATATACTATCACCTACGCTATAAGACCCAAGACATACGCCAAAACTCGACTCTCTCGTGAATGTGTGGATGGACGCTACCGGAAGCGCGCCCGATGGTTTTGGCTAATATCTCTGCGAAAACACCACCATAAATTATGAAACTTATATGGTTCTTTTCAGCTCGACTAGACGGTTCCAACGAGCTCGCCGTATTCGCCGAGATATTTGCGTAATAGACAGTATTGTCTATGAGTTTGACCACGAGCGCTCTTGTAAAAATTGGTTGCAATCTGAAACTTCACCGCTAGAGGCCGCTAAAACTACATATAGCCCCTTTAATGAACTTGGGCGTCTCATGAACTAAATGAACGAATCAATCAGTCATTTGTTTGTGGACGGAAATGCGTACAAATGACTGATTAGCATTCACAATTGAAATGGATGGTTTTGGATAACACTTAATTTATTTTAGGGTATTATTGTTGTCTTTTCATAAAGCCACATATAAATTAACGGCTATTAACTGAAAAAAGAAACACTGTGGCCGCATATGGTCATAGCAGGAATACAATGCGCAATGGTCACCATACGAATAAATGAATGATTATTTTATTTGTAGGCGGACTCACACGTTTCGAAACACTGAATGAATGCAAATCAACTCAAGCAACATTCTTTTCTCAGAGCCCCCAAATCATCAAATGTGCATGCTGCTTTCCAAAACGAAATGTCTCATTCATTCACTGCAGCCCGATTCATTCAAACACCCATTCGTTCAGGAACAACACATGTCCACAGTCCACTGACCTCAAATGCACTTTAAAGATGATTTTTTCTCTCTCCAATAAATAAATAAATAACAAAATCAGTATAAGAATTATTGTAACCTAAGATGAAACAGAGGGCAAAATCTAATTAATCAGATGTGCGGTAGAAGAATAATATGGTTTATTTTGTCTGAAAAAGCACCCTGTCACTTTAAGTGGCCAACTAGACGGTTTCGGTTCTTTTTCGTAGTTTCTCCAAATCACTAATACAATACAAGCACTTCTAAATGAAAATTACACAAACTGCATACATAGGCCTACAGTTTTACATAGCCTACATCGAAAGCCCTGCTGCAAACGAATAATAATAAAAAAAAATCGGTGTCCACGTAAAAGGGTGGAGACTATACAACGAGCCAAGCAAGCAAAATATCATCACAACGCCTTTCAAAGCATAACAGGTCAATATTTTCACATAAAACGAAACGTAATTCGGTCTCACATCAAACAAAACCACTGCGTAGCTATAATGTTAAACTGTTTCCGACGCAAAGCTGAGCTGACAAGGACAAGGGTTGTGTAGAAGTTTACAAACGTTTGCTTTATGTTTATGCAATGGACTGCAGTGAACTGTGAAGACAAAATCCACGTGCCTGCATTATAAGAAGATTGGGGACAATTATATACAGACCTAGCCTATATGTTAAGCTATCTTACTTAAACGACTTTCTTCTAGAGCTGCTGTAGCCTACAGCCAAAACAATCCTTTATCACTGTAAAGCTGCTTTGAAACTATCTGTATTGTAAAAAAAAGCGCTATAAATGAAGGTGAGTTGACATGTCAATTCATACCATTTAATTTCATTCCATTGCACTTTCTATATAAACTAACTAACAACATTGTTGCGTTGCCATCACAGTTAAAGAAACAACAGTTCATGCACGTAATACTAGTAACTGCATAAATGCAGAATACTGTAACATTTAACATCCACCAGTGCACATAATAAATGATTTAAAAGACTGTCTTCTGACCTGTTGCGTCCTGTCTGAAGGATTCACCATCACCGCCTGCCGAAAACTGTTATCCACGTAAGACGCCATGGTTTTCAAAACAATCGCGCGAAACAATTAAGTCAAATATTCCAACGCGAATCTCACAAGTGGTTTTTAAACGGTAGCATACAATAACGTTTTTATATAGCAGCAGCTTCAGAGGAGAGACTGTCCCCAGGCCACAGCCTAAGCCAGGATCTTTCTTACTGTCCCTCGTCCCAATCCAACAAGACCAGACAGTCTTGTTTTTACTATTCCAGCCGCTGGAGCTTCGGTTGGGAGTTGACAGGAGATTTTTCGTGTTAATGGAAGGTTTTTGCAGGGAAGCGGTACGTCTATGCTTTACGCAGACGAGTGCATTTTCACCATTCCGTTTGTCCCCTGTTCGCTATTCCATCTTCTTCAGTTTTCCATCTTAAAACAACGTGCAATCCTTGCGTTTGGTGATTGTCCATTTTAAGCCATTTGCAAAGCAGCGGAGGGTCAAAGGCAGCATTTATAAATAATGTTTTAGCCTAGTGTCTAAACGCGACGGAGGGTCTGCCGTCTGGGCTCGCTGTTGTAAGCCACCACCATGGTGACCGACAGCCTCAAGAGGGTTCATGGGCGAGTCCATTCAGCACAATAATGCGCCCACAGAACAATTCCACTGCACACTACACTCAGTGCGCTGTCGCCACCCACTGGCTGAAGGTAGAATTACAAGATTTTAATCGCACGCCACACATTTCCAGGCAAGTGGGGAAAGCCAATGATAATCCAAATATGAAAAGTAGGCTATATTTCTGTTTACATTTATTTCGTCGAATTTAATGCATCATTATTTTGAAAAGTTCGATTTTATAACGTGAATCTGTTTCTTATATAAAACAATACGACTGTGGGAAAAATATACGTTCATGTTTACATGAGATTATGATTGATAGAGTAATCTTCATAGTTAGAACTTAACTTTTTCAGCTTTCAACTTTTTTTAAATTTAATATTTTTTAATGTCATTACATTGTTTAGAGCATAAGAAACAAATGGAAAGCACATTTTGGGAAAAAGAAAAAAAAGAGAGAAAGACACCAAGACTCATAAAAAGATTGTATTGGCAAAAACAATGGGATTTGTTTTTTAAATTTACCAATACATTTTTAGGTTTCAGGATTTTGTTAACCATACTTTGTATAAAGATTAGTTTCTTAATTATATTATGAAAGAACTGATGAAATTAATTTATATGCCAATTTAATTTATGCAATGTGGGTAAAATGGCCATAAATGGGTAGTCCCATTCAATACAATGTAGCCTATCTATTTCCCCATTCAATAGTTGGTCTCTCAAAATGCCTGATAAACATGATTTGGTACCCTCTACAGTATATATTTATTACTGCAGTACATATTTCAATGATAATTACAAAATATTATCTTTTATTATTATCTTATATTATATATTTCCATAAGAGTGCTATATTGGATCACTAAATTAATGTCAGTCATTTTTAAAGACTAAGCAGAAGTTGCTGTCATTGTGAAACCTCCCAGGACATCCAGCCCTAAAAACACGTATGGTGTCAGATAAATTCACTAAAATATAATGTCCACTACAGTGAACAAAGGTCTATTCACGGGTCCCAGGAGGACATGATGGGAGTATAGGCCTAACTGACAGGTTTGACACAGATGGGCACCTTGGAATTCAACACCTCTGGTCATGTGACTATATCTACCAGCCATGTAATATGATATCAAGACATTCTGCACTGTTGATGACTCATATAAATAGCATAATAACAATAAACCAACAATTCCTTTAGACCCTTAACACATCAGATGTCACCAGTGGGATAGATGCCGGTTAGTGGCGGGTTTGGATGGAACAAAAGAACAGTCAGCACTGAGGAAAAATAGTGCCTTTCTGATTCAGAAATAATTTCAGTAAAGAAACCTCATAATGAGATTTTGTCAAGACACCCCCATGATGCTGGAAATCAGATATCTGACACTAAAGTAAAGCCTTATTATTATATCAACAAAAGCAAACCGGTATAAAGACAGTGTTTGAATATCAAAGATTTAATTGTAGCATAGCATGAGAAAACAGTTTTCCTTAAACAAACAAATAGCCTATTCAATCTTTTGTCTTCAACATATTACATTATAGACTATGCTCTTTGCAGCCACTTTTATCCAAAGCGACTTGCATTGAAGGCATGCCTATATATCGAAGGAATTGAACCCTTGAGCCATGACCCATTTAATTGTTTGTTTTTTCTCAATGTCAATTATAAAATTCAAATGTATTCATTTATTAATTCAATCAAGCATTTGTTTCTTTGTCTGTGGGCTATTTTCATTGTCAATTTTATTTATTCATTTAAATAATACATTTAGCCCATTAATTTATTTTTGTTTGCCAATATTTAGGCCTATTTTATATTATCAATTTGTTTATTGTTTATGTCAAGAAATACATATACAGCAAGTGTAAGTTACTGTGCACTGTATCAATGCACAATCGGTGTGGGCTTATTTTAGCGTTGGATGCTTTTTTAATAAATAATCCATAAGTTTAATGCATCACGACTATAAACACAGGTTCCGTGGAGACCAAACGCTCCGTGTCAGTGAGTGAGTGAGTGAGTGAGTGAGTGACCTCCCGCCCAGGGCTTAGTTTACAGTCACTCAGATGCGCTTACTGCTATTTCAAAGATCTGGCAGCAGTTTTAAGACAAAGAGTAAACAAAGTAAGGGGGATGAAGAGGGTACAACAGGACACTACACCTTCTCATGCAGGGTCTGGACAGAGAATACTGTTCACAGGTAAATAGGCCTATTTATGAATTTATTTTAGTATGACACTTTATTAAATCATTAGTAAGTTCACGAGTTTGAATCCCTTTGTTGTCATCAAGGACCAGACGGCATTGGAGATTTCCGTCCCAAATTGGACTATTTCCCCCGCAGCATTGGAATTGGCCCGTTATCTCCAGATGCCACAAGTGACCTCAACTACCTCTTCCGGCCCGCAGCGCAGGCGACCCCGCCGTTACCGAAACACCGCTACACCGGAGAAGTGGGCTGGGGTCTACAGTACTGCACTGCACTCAACAGGCGGACTACTGTCAACCACAAACTATATCAGGTTATTATATTTATATTATATTTTACTTTCTTTTGGCCAGTGTGTGTTCATTAAATTGCATATATTTCCTTGCATGGGCAGCCAAAACAAATTGACTTTCAACAGTTAACATGAGAAACATTGGAATAAAAAGTGAGACAACTAGCCCCATTTTCCCTTATTATATTTATAAACATATAAACATTTTGATGTGGTTATTGTTTGAGGTATTAAATAATTAAATTGAATTAAATTAAAGCATTAACACTTTTATGATGTTAAAGAAAAGTTATTTTAAACTTTCAAAGAATCCTGATTTTTTTTAAATCATGGATTCCTGATAAACAACTTTTTTTGTTGTTTTCTGAATGATCACGTGACACTGAAGACTGGACTCAGCAAAGTATCACAGGAATAAATTACATTTTAAAATATAGTACATTAAAAAACATGTTTTTAAAATTGTCACAATATTTCAAAATGTTGATACTTTTTTTTCCTTGGAAGCCTTGGTAAGCATAAGTGACTTCTTTCAAAAACACAAAAAAATCGTACTCACCCCAAACATTTCATGTGTAAATAATCATAGTAAATAATCTGCCTCAAAAATAGACCTTGCTATGGACATCATATGCACCTCGTTGTCTCTCAGGATCAGATTTTACCTTATTTTTATGTATTTTTTTAACATATTTTTTATAACTGCAAAGGCTAGTTTTGATAGTATTGCCTTACTGTATGTGTGTAAATAAAATAAAAACTTGATTTTCCTTTTCGGTCAGCTTTTAATCAGCTGTGCAGGACAGTGGCATGGTGAGCTAAAGACACACCAGTATAACCACGGGTTAGATTACCTCCAGCTCCCCTTATTACTCTAGACGGTGATGGGTTTCACTGGCAGGAAATGGGTAGAGTGGATGAGAGGAAGCTTTTCTCCTCTAGTAATCAATAATTCAATGCTTGCACACAGGCACGCTCAGCCCTGTTTTCGGGACAAGCAAGCGACCTGCAGGAGGCTGGAACCTTGGAACCACAGCGCACATGATACTTACAGCAAGGATGACAACGAACAGTTCCCGCTTAATGAAGTGAGATATATGAGATAAACCCACTGCTGGGTTGCCCGCATTGTTATATTAAGAATAAACTGAAATTCAGTGTCTGAATCTCAAAGTTCTTTACTAATCATTCTCTTATTTTTCTTCGTTCAGGTCTGCAGCAAAGACAGTCAATGCATACGGAGAAAGCACAAGACACATTACTTTTTCACTAGAAATTGACATAAGTCGAATGATTCTTGAAAGTGATCATTGAATCATTTATTTAGTCAACTCTATTATAAAACCACATTAAATGCATCTTTCTTTGCTGTACTGTTCATGTCTTGGTTCATTATACCTGATATGAAATGGTAAACAGCCTTTCTGTGATCTCACAAAGTAGAGCTCATATTTTTCTTTTTCATATCAAACATACTGTAGGTCATATCAGTTATGGAGACATGTAGCCTAATTTCTGCGATTGTTATTTTATATTGTATTATTTTGCAAAGGCCATTATATGTGAAATTAGTATTGTTTGTGGGTACACACGCTTAAAAATAAAGGCTCTTTATTGGCATTTGATGGTTTCATGAAGAACCTTTAACATCCATGAAACCTTTTCAATGTGCAAAAGGTTCTTTGTAGTGGAAAAAGCTTCTTTAGATTGTTTGAATGTTCTTCACACGTTTTGTTTAGAACTGTTCACTGAAAGGTTTAAATGGGGAAACAAAAATGGCTCTTCTATGGCATCACTGCAAAAATGCCCTTTTAGAACTTTTTTTAGTATGTAGTAAATTTAGTCTCAATTTAAATGAATGCAACCATTTGAAGAAAAAAAGAAACAACAATTGTCTTAATTCACTTTGCTGTTTACCTCATATCGGTGGTTCATATTGTCTGGAGCTTGTAACGTCTCAAAAATATAAAGCTCAAATCCTCTTAACAAGGGTCGCCATAGATTCAGACAGTCGATAGAAGCAAGAAAGCAGTAATCCTGCAGTTAAACGGGATCATGTGTGATCCCCTGCCTGTATCAGTGGTCAATCCCAGTTAATAATGGCACACAAGCCAATTCAGCCATTTCCAATATCTTATAATCAGACAAACAGGCACAACCCTCTTCAGCTGCCTTTCTCACTTTTTCATTTCATGTCGGCAATACTTTTTTAGATTGTGTGGTTTGAGCTAAAGTGCCCTGTGTTTTGCAAATGATTAGGTAGGCTACAATAGTGTCATTGCCAGATGAGGCTTTTCTAAACTGAAAAATCAGCCCCTTAACTGTCTGTCACTGTCCCAGTGGGACGCTTGGCACTGTTTTTTTATTTGTATTGTATTGTCTTTTTTTTTTTTTTTTTTTTACATATTTTAGCAATCATCATGAATTGGATTTCATTTGAAATATTAAAAACAAAAAAAATCATCCTGTGAAAACCGTTTTGAAATCTAATATTACATTGGAAATGGACTGGTACTTAAAATCCTTTTAGCGGGTGTGTCGTTTAAAAAAAAACACATTGTCAAAGGTCTGAGACTTAACAAGGTTCCATATGGTTACTGTTTTGTGAAAGAAGACATATTGTGGCATAAATTGCTTAATTTGTTACAGGAGAACGCATAAGAAATAAATCTATGGAAAGTGAATGACACCCGGTGGCTATTTTTGGTACAGCACCTATCACAAAATCACATAGCAACCTAAATTATTGTGATATCAACTTCAAATTTGGAACACAACTTGGTTAGACATACAAATACATATTTTGTTTAAAATAAAAAATGTTTAGTACAGGATTTGTTTTACTGTAAGCTTGATCCTTTTTACACTTTCATTTTGTGCTTTTACTAATAATCTGTCTTTAAAAGAGACTAAGCTAAGGCCTGTATTCCAAAGCATTCATGAATTACAACCATTTAAGTGTGGATGGTGTATATTGTAACGTCAATGCTACAAAAAGGGGGTAGAAATCCCCATTTGAGACATTTAATTGTTCAGTAGTTGCAGAATATTAAAATTATATCTATAAAAGCAGGTAGCCAATAGATTCCAAGACAACAGTTCATACTTTAATTTAGTTTAACTAATCATATAAAGCATTTGTGTTTATTTATAAAACTATAAAATGCACCAGATACTGTAATGTTGCCGAAGTAAGACACAGATGAAATATGGAAAGATAACTTTAAAAGAGGTTGACTCATTTGTCTGATTTTGAAAATGTTTTCATACATTTCTGACTGTGAATATCTGTAAAAACCTATATAAAAAGTATATTTGAAACAAATAAACTTTCATCCTTCTTTTATGACATATTATAAAGGTAATTTTGATTAAAAAGTGAATATCAATGTTGCAGTTGTACTGAAGGGGTGGTTGATTTCACTTTTCTAAACTTAGTGTGTAATGTTGCTGTTTGAGTAAAAACAACATCTGCAAAGTTATGACGCTCAAAGTTCAAAGCAAAGGGAGATATTTTCTTTTAGAAAAATCACTTTTTAAGGACTACAACAAACTACATTCCTCCCAGGTTAGTGATGTCAAAACCCTCAAATTTACAAAAACCCCGCCCCCGGGAACACGATTTATATAGAGATTGCTAATGTGACGTCATCATGACGTATTACCAATGGTGAACGCAAAGCATTTTGGGAATCCGCGGCACAAACTTAAGGCGCCAGACTTGAATGAATGGAGGGAAAAACGCTGTGTTCAAGATGCCGTCTACCTGCTGTGTTATAAACTGCAATAGGCGTTCTCACGATAGAAGTGGCATTTGTCCACAACAACAGTAAACTCACTCCCTTCATACATACAACACGCTGCCCCCAGCCCCCACATGTAAACCATTCATCCCCTCTATCTTAATCCAGCCCTTAGCCACCCCCATCAGTTTGGTCTGAAGTGTGCTGCTGGGCACAGATACGCTTTCGGAAGTGCATTTTCAGAAGTGCTGGGTACAATGACGCAATATACGTAAATGTATGGTTAGTAAAAAATATAGGCCTACTAATGTCATAGAACGGATGTACCTAATACAAATAAACAAAACATCTCCAGTTAACTAGCAGAGCATTCATTTAGTTCGCTATTAAATACGAGATCTAGCGCTTAAATCTGTTTTTGAGATCCAGCTGAGCGCTCGTTGCCGCTGCTCATGCATAGTGTTGTGGCTCGCGCACAGTCCTCAGTCGGACGCGCGCTTCAATCCATCGCCGTTGCAGAGACTCTCTGTTCGTTCCGGTAAAATCACAAAATAAACTGCACACAAATTTGTCCCTGCTTAATATAGACTGTAACCACTGATGAACATGTTCGGTTTTATTGACAGAGAAAAAAACTAAACGTTGTGTGGATTAGAACCCAAAACCTCTGACACGCTTGGCAGAATATCTACCACTAGACCATTTAAGAACTCAAACAATGTGTGCGGATCGAAGTATTTAATTTGGAAAATGACAAAAATAAACTGGTGCCACAGAGGGGACATTCTACACTCATGATATTCTTTAAAAAAGGAAGTGCGATAGTCAGATAGAGATAATTATACCAGCATCATGTCAAAAAGAAGTGGACAACAAGACAACGTTTTTTTTTGTTTTTTTTTTAAGTGGTGGGTACAAAATTGACTCATGATGAAATCTGCTGGGTGCTGCAGCGACTTGAAGTTACTGAAAACTTCGTGTGTGTGTGCACTAACACCATGATGTAGTTGTATATGGGTGCTGGAAGTTGGGCAACAGGATGACGTCTCCTGACCTGTCAATATGCTCGTAAGGATCCAGTCCTTTGATTCCCTTATTTTCTCGTCATATCTCATCTTTGCATTAGGATTTAGGTTTAAGCAGTATGGTCCAACAATGTTTTCTTTAGCCCGCTGCATTTTGTAGGATTATATTATATTATATTCTGTTTTTCACGCTAATTTTTCATTATTTTTATGCCAGAACGCTATAGCCTGCTATGCCAGCCCATGTAAACGGGCCAAACATACCCATAATTCTTTGCGTTCTGATGACGTTGCCGCCCAGTTGGTCACATGTCTTAGCGATCTCTATAGGCTATTATCAAGACATGCTAATCAATGTCTAGAAGATAACTACACATAAACTACATAAATTCATCAACTAACCATTCAGAGATGTTGTCTACAAGTTGTCACTTCTTCTTGAGGCTCTCCATATTCGTCTGACTCTGGTTTGAACATAAAAGGCTAAATGTTTTTGAATAAATATTCAGTGCATGTCTGTGTGAGGTAAAAGCTGTTGTAGCTCCGCCCTTTTGCCGGGAGCAGCAGCTCATTTGCATTTAAAGGACACACACAAAAGCGGCGCGTTTTTGCTCGCCTCAAAAAGTGACAAATTTAACATGCTATATACAAATATTTGTTGGGAATTTTGAGCTAAAACTTCACATACACACCCTGGGGACATCAGAGATGTATTTTACATCTTGTGAAAGGGCATTATACCACCCCTTTAAGAACTTTCTAGTAATCATATCTTGATTAATTTCAAAGCAAAATATTGCTATTTTAAAAACTAATAACATGTAAAGTTGTTGGATAGGCCTATGTGTTTTTTTTTTCATGTGTCAAGAATCGTTACGGTAGTTATAGACAGCAGGCCCATTCATAAAAAGCAGTATCTGGCAGTATCATAATAGTACAGCGCCTCTGCGTATAGACTCCACAGCAGCAGAGGGCGCGACACGCTCACTTATGCTTCAGTTACTAGCTCACCGGTGCTTCCTTTTCACAGAATATTCCAGTTACCCCGTCCAGTCAGAGTTGGACCCTTTTCCCTATCAAAATCCAAGAAAATGTCAAACCCAACTCCTGATGCCAAGCCTGGAAACCCAGACAACCCTCGGGTATTCTTTGACGTAGATATCGATGGTGAAAGAGGTCAGAATCTTTTGTTTTTCTTTAGAAAGAAGCTGAATGACTCCATGCCTCTGCTGCTGCCACATGCCTCTGCTGCTTAGAAGAAAGACAAGGAATTAAGAAATAAATGCACTGAACTCAACTAGGGACACTATCCTACCGTTACTATTTAGAAAAGCAGCATGCATTTTCCCGTTTTGCCATTGAACTGTGTTACTAGTGAGTGTTTTCTGTATTAGCCTAACGTTATAACGTTAGCTGTTGTGCAGTACATTTTTTTTACCTCTAACGTTACTTCATATAGCGTAATATATGGGATACTATATTAAAGTCGCACTTTTAAAGATTGTAAGTTAATTATGTTTTTTGGGATATCACAATTGAGTGTGAATTTGGGTGATTTTTAACATGTGAAGATATATTTTCCCTCTTTCTCAAACCAAAATGTTTTGCTAAATTACTTGTTTTATCAGTAGTCGTATTAAATAACAACGAAAAAAGAAATACAAAATATAAAAAATGCAATGCAAACATCACATCTCATTTCTTCTCTTCAGTTATAGTGAGTAACTCTCTGGGAAGTTAAACTGCAGATTTTGAGTTTATTGATATCTGTCAAGCAAATTCAATATGGTCAGATAAAATGTTTAAAAAAGAATAATAATAGTGGTCAAAATATGCAGCCACATATCACCTGATGACTAAAGATCTGATCATTCATCCCTGATGTTTTTGTTTCTCTTTGCAGTTGGCCGTATCGTGTTTGAGGTATTTGCTGATGTGGTCCCTAAAACTGCAGAGAATTTCCGTGCTCTTTGCACCGGTGAGAAAGGGATCGGTAAAAGCACCGGAAAACCTCTGCACTTCAAGGGCTGTCCATTCCACCGCAGTGAGTGTCCTGACCTCCCGTTTCCATGGAGCCTTGTATAATGATCTAATGCCCACGGTTAGGCCTGGGAAAGTCATGAAAATTACTATAGTGAATAAGCTTCTTTTATTTTGTGTATGCCGAGCTATAAAATATTTAATTGCTCATGTCATGCTTGCAAAATAGTCTTATTAGTCACATTTATATATTAAGTATGATAATTTAAAAGGATAACCTGAAAACTGACTCTCTATAAAACAATTATTCAACTTTGTATTTCTTTTTGTACCCTTCAGTCATCAAAAAATTTATGGTCCAGGGTGGAGATTTCTCTAATCTGAATGGAACTGGAGGAGAGAGCATCTACGGGGACAAGTTTGAGGATGAAAACTTTCACTACATGGTACCACAGAGCTGCTTTGACAAGTCAGCTTTATTTGTATAGTTCTTTTTACAATACAGATAGTTTCAAAGCGGCTTTACAGTGATAATGGGAAATGAATGCAACAAAGTTTGTTTTGGCTGTACAGCAGCTCTAGAAGAAAGTAATTGTCTAGCTTAAGTTTTTAATTGATTCATTTCCATTGTAAAAATCATTAGTTATTAAATTAGACAGAAATTTCAACTGAAAACCGAAAACTTTGAATGCGTTCTGGCCGTTCGTTACACGATAACAGCGTTTTGGTGGCCTTAGAATGCAAACTTTGAAATAGGTTTCAAAGTGCAAGTTTTTCAAACGGCATGCACATGCATATTATGTGTTTACTGTTTAGTCTATAGGCATGCGTGTTTGAATGCGTTTGTGTGCGGGCGTGTAGTCTTTCTTTTCAAAGTGACAGTCTTATCTGGATACGGCCCGGATACGGCTGAGTACGGTAAACCTCCGCATAAACAGAGACACTAATATTAGTGTAGATGCCATTCTTCTTATGATATAACGAGTACATCAGGTGTTACAAGAAGTGTTTCCGGTTCCGGCTGACTAGGATCTCTCATCATTTACTCACCCTCATGTTGTTCATATCCTGTAACACAGAAGTAGTTTAGCAAAATGTTCACGCTGGGAATCATGATATAGGATTCTGGTCACACCACCCACGACAGAATTTTTTTTTTAACTGAACCTTTCGTTTAAGTAACCAAATCCATCAGTCTGTGTAATTGCTCAGAAATTGCTCTGAGATTAAATATACCAAACACAGCTCTTGATCCACCTCCCTGAGGCATCCGCTATTTTCCTGGTGTCTGCTCTGAGGAATACATGAGACATACAGTAGAAATGCCTTGTGTTTCTCTTGAATGAAGTGGTGCTTCATTAATATGGTTGTGTCTCTCCCCCCAGCACGACAGAGAGGGGCTGCTCAGCATGGCCAACGCCGGCCCCAACACCAACGGCTCACAGTTCTTTATAACCACGGTTCCCACGCCGCATCTGGACAACAAACACGTTGTCTTTGGCCAGGTGGTGAAAGGAATGGGGGTGGTGAAGAAGCTGGAGGGGCTGGAAACGAAGGAAGACAATCCTGTGAAGGTGACCATGTTAAATGCATGCAAACAGTTTTTACTCTTTAAACTCATCATGAAGATGTGACTGCTACCATGCTTAGAAATATTACGTGACCGAGATCTTAATTGGACCTGAAGGACAGGTGTGTCTGAGATCTTTTACAGGCATTTAGTCACCATTATCAAGATTTAATAGTCATGAAATTTAGTCTGTCACCTGTTCTGCACAGGTGAACTAGCTAGTGTGATAAATTCATTTTTTGAAAGGAGTTGACATTGTGTGTGACCATTTCTCTCTCCAGTAAGGAAGCAGAAAATGCATTTTCCTAGCCTGGTTAAAACCAGACCCTTCTCAGTTGAAACTGAGTTAGGGTCTGGCAAAGCTCCATAGACAAATCATTTCCAAAGGGGCGTCACGAACGGACGTCCCTCAAATGCCTCTTTGCGCAATTGGATAGACCTAAAAACCAATCAGAGCGATGAAGGAGATGACGTATGTAGAGGGCTCTGCTTATGGTGGTGCGTTCACACCGGACGCGAATAGCGCGTCAGGCACGAATGATTTCAATGTTAAGTCAATGCAAAGACGCGTTAACTAAACAGTCTATGGCTAAGACCCACCCATTCGTTTAGTATTGACGAACGGGGCTCGTTGTTATGGGAAAGAGGAGGCGGAAACCGGCGAAAATTCACACATTTTAATAATAAAACAAATACAAAGTCCCTCACGGTCGACTGCCGCCACACATAATAAAACAAAACATCAAATAAAATTCAGGCCTGTCCTCTCTCGATCTTCACCGTCGTCGCTCCTCCTTTTATGCTTCCGCTCCTCCGTGAGAGATCGAGACCGGCCTCACTCACGCCGCTCTCTCACGTCCCTCGGCTCGATCGTCCTGCTCGCCACACTGGTATATCAGACTTTTGCCGAATCCAGTCGGTAAGACAGCGATAACTTATTTTTTAGACATGAAGTCTTTGAGTGTTGTTCTTTGCTCGGGTTTATAACGAAAAGGATATTTTAAATTGCTTAAAACAGACGCTATAGCTGATTCTAACGAGTGATGTTCCACGGCGGCATCCATCTTTGTAATGTACAAAATCTGTTCACAGTTGCTGGCTGCGCTGTCGTCATCGTGTAAAGCCCGCCCCAACGTTTCTGATTGGTGCCGCGATTTCTGCGGACTGGAAATGGGCTTGAATGAGCTCTTTGCCAGACTAACTTTCAGAGCAAATCTAAATTTGCCGGAAGTTGTCTGGGTTTTCCCAGGCTAGCATTTTCCTGTTTCCAGTGAACAATTGAATATGAATATTTAGATTGATTGTAAATGTCTCTTTCTCTCAGCCCTGCATCATTGCTGAATGTGGAGAACATAAAGCGGGAGATGACTGGGGCATTGCACCTAACGACGGCTCAGGAGACGCATACCCAGACTTCCCTGAGGACTCTGACGTGGACTTTAAAGATGTATATATATATAATATTTCTAAATATGCATATATAAGCTTAAGTTAATATTGTGTTTGTAGGTATGGCCCTTTGCAATTTCTAGCTTAAAATAACACACACACACACATATTATATACAGGTGAAACTCGAAAAATTTTAATATCGTGCAAAAGGTCATGTATTTCAGTAATTCAAATTAAAAGGTGAAACTAATATATTTATTATATATTTACATATATGCATGATTATACTTTTCAGAGGGCCAACATTATTTTTTTTTATTTCATGAAATATTCAAATTTTCTGAGATTTTGAATTTGGGGTTGTAAGCTGTAAGCCACAATCATCGAAATTATAACTTTTGCACGATATTCAAATTTTTCGAGTTTCACGTGTGTGTATGTGTATATATATATATATATATATATATATATATATATATATATATATATATATATATATATAAATAACTTATATTACACAGTATTATAGTATGATAGCTGAAATTTTAAAATGCTAAAAATATAAATTTGTTAAATCAATCAAAACTTAATCTGTTCTCTTTTTAGACAAACAAAGTCTTTTCTGTGGCAGAGGATGTGAAAAACATTGGGAATAATTTCTTCAAGGCTCAAAACTGGCAGTCAGCCATATTGAAATATTCAAAAGCTCTCAGGTGAACACTCAAGTCTGCCATTAAGCCCCATTATTTCATTATATCCAGCTTTCTAGACTTGATTTCAATGCGTCAAACCTTTTACAAAATGCTGTTATAGCGGAGTTTTCTTTTCTCAAATTTACTCTCATGTCATAATGACATTCCTTTAAGTACCTGCTTGATATGCAAGATCTCTCACTGTGTAATTTAAATTAAACGTTGCTTATAACATTTGTGAATGTGACATGTCTGTCTGCAATGCATCATTGTAAACCAGCAGTGTTACTTTGGTCCACAGGTATCTAGAGTTTTGTGGCAACATCTTAGACGACGATAGTGCCCAAAAGAAGCTGGAGCCCACGGCCCTGAGCTGCATTCTCAACACGGCCGCTTGCAAACTCAAACTCAAACTCTGGCAAGAAGCACTCGAGAGCTGTGATGAGGTAACATGGGATCTTCTGACATTTGATCCGTCTGAACGGTGTCCAGTTGCATTGGGGTTAGAGGATATAAGAAGCAAAGGGCCTCAAGAGTTTTTATAACAACACATCTCAGCCATTCACCACACTTGAAATAACCTTGTCATGGTCACTGCCATTTTTAGACCACAGATGCACTGTCTCTCTATTTAGGGAACAGTTGAAATGGAATAAGTTTAGTAATTTCTCGAAAGGGCCTGTAAGGGTGCGTTCACACTTGTAGTTCAGTTCTTTAGGTCTGGACCAAAAAAGAAAATTATACATTTTGTTCTGGTTTGCTTAGCGTTCACACTGTTATTTTAACACTGAATCTAAAGATACAGAATAAAAGATTGAAGAATAAGGTCACAAGCTAATTGGACAGCTTTTAAGATGTATAATTTAAAGACCGAACATTTAAAACAATGCTGTGTTCTGGGTTAAATGCTCGTGTTGTATGTGTAAATGCATATGATGGTATATTTACTAGCTGAGAACTTATCAAATGTCTAAAGGAGTCACACACCCTTGATGGTTATGACACCTGTACTGAACTGTAGTGGGCAGTGTTGATCCTATGACAAGAAGAACCAGGTCATTTTAAGGATCACATCTTGTGACATTACATCCTGTTTTTGGTCCGTGTTGCATTCCTATTTCAGTCGGACCGCACTAGAGTTTGTTTGGAAGTGGACTGAGTCCCACTGAGCTGCGTTCACAATTCAATTTAGACTTCAAATGAACCGAAATAAAAGAGGGATCACACCCAGTGTTTGCTTTAATCGAACCAAACCTGCCAAGTATGAACACACCATAAAACTGTATTTTCTACTGGTGGTGATTGTGATGTTTTATTTATTATAACGTGGTAATATTATTTTTCTCAGGCTCTGGAGCTGAACCAGTCAAACACTAAAGCGTTGTTCAGGAGAGCTCAAGCCTGGCAGGGGCTTAAAGAATTCAACAAGGCCATGGTACAAACACTACACAAAACACATTTATATCACTCTAAATCTGTGGTTCTCAAACTTTTTAGGGTGGCAAGCAAAAAAAATAGACTGCAAATCTGTGGAAATAGTTTCTTACAGTTCCAGTGCTCATTGTAGTTAAAAAGAAGTATGTTAATTGATCTTGGTGCTTTTGGTCAATTAGATTTATTTTATTTTACTTCTCTGATAAATAGTTTGAGAACCACTGGCCTAAACACCTTAAAGAAAACAATGAAATTCTGGCATCACTTACTCACCCTCATGTCGTTCCAAACCATGTATGATTTTCTTCCGTGGAACATAAAAGAAGAAATGATGAAGGATGTGGTATTTCTTTCTATCCATGCAGGTGGAAAATAGATTGGAGCTTTCAGGCTTCAAAATATTATGCATTATTAATTATCTTTTGACAGTTTAATTTAGGACTAGTAAACAGGACTTGTTATTCAGGAAAGTCAATAGGAAAGACTATTTCAGCTAATTACCAAGGAAACATTTTTTATTTTAATTTAGTTAAACTTGATGTACTAAAATTACTAAAACAAAAATAAAAACCATTTCAAACTATTAGTAAATACTATAATAGTAGCACAATGGCACTAAAATAACATTCTGTTAGACAGAATCACTCCAATTACTCAACTCAGCACAAAGGATGTAATAAGTACTGTATTTGAATGAATCAGTCTTTCAATGGTAAAAAATTGCTCTCATTTACATGACAATTTGTTTCTGGGTAATGACTTTCAGAGCACTTATCTTGTTGTCTTTTTAAACCCAGATCGATCTAAAGAAAGCACAGGAGATTGCACCGGATGACAAAGGTTAGCCAGCTCTTTACAAATCTATTGTTTGTTAAATTTAGTTTTTTTTAAATATCTTTGATTTTGATTTGTGAATAGTTCTTTTTTTTAAACATTTTCCTTTCCCTGATTCAAGCTATTGGAAATGAAATGCTGAAAGTGAAGCAGCAAGTGAAAGAAGAGAAGGAGAAAGAAAAGAAGATTTACGCCAAAATGTTTGCATAAAGGAAACTGCAGTGACCTCACTCCACACCGCCCTATCTGCATATGTTCACTTACGTTGCACTTGTGTCTTAGTAAGTGTATAGCTGGGTAAAAAAAATGCCTTGAAGTCTCTAATTTAGGGTAAAAATTAAGGTTTGGAAAGAGCTTCATATGATCTGTACTGTGTGAGAGATGAGTTAAGGAACAAAGTTTCAATGCATCTTTAGTGAGCCGACCAAGATTGCTGACCCTAAAGAGTGACTTTGCAAAAAGAAAAATTCCTGGGTTAATTTGTCTTAACTGCTGTTCATTCATTCTATCGATCGCTGATTAAAACAGCAAAACATTTGTTTATTTGTGAAATAGAAATTAGCCATGTTAGTTGTGTGGATTAAAACAATTAATATGTTCAAAGATTCATGTGTTTTTAGTTCTAGAAACAAACCAACAGATTGTGACAATTAATTTATTTCTACCAGTTAGTTTTCCAACCTTGACAATATATACAAAACTGTCAGTTTACAGTTAACCACATCATGGTGAGCTAAAACGTCCACTGGTTTTCAATCCAACACGATCCTTTGTCTTTTATGACACATTCCTTAGACAGACGTTATATGTAAAAATCTTAATTTGATCAAATCTGAAATATGCAAAGCCACTTTATGTAATTACACTTCAAGCTCATATCACAGGATATGAGGACATTCTGTCCCTTAGGCACATCAGAAGGACTCTCAAGTCTTTAAAAGCATTGATTATGAACCTATGCAATGTTCCCCAATGATGATAATAATATAAATATGTAATGCTGAAATCACATGCCGTTGTATGCTGGTCCCCCGCTGCCCTCAGGCACAACCCAGTTGATGTTCTGGCTGGGATCTTTTATATCGCAGGTCTTGCAGTGGACGCAGTTCTGTGCGTTGATCTGTAATCTCATGCCATCGCCTGTCTCAAGAGGAACATACTCATACACACCTGTGGAACAAGAGGGATAAAATGTGGCCGCTTGTTCACCAGATGTTTCCATCAACTTGTGGAGCATGTTGATATTGTATTATTGTGTGCAACCAAAAGTCGCAACAAGGAGGTTACCATTTAGTTTCCATTGCTAAGTGTTGCAGAAACAGTTACATACCAGCCGGACAGAACCTTTGCTCGGGACCATCGTAAATCGCAAGGTTTTGGGCCACAGGAACACTGTCGTCTTTGAGCGTCAGATGGGCTGGCTGATCATGCTCATGATTAGTCCCACTCAAGGCTACAGATGACAACAGATCAAAGCTGATCTTCCCATCAGGCTTTGGGTACTCAATGGGTGTACAGTTCTTCGCTGGCTTCAGCTGAGCACAGTCCAGACCTACAGGACAATAATTTGTTTACCATTAGAAATAAAATGCAATTTCCCCCTTTCCTGTGCTCAATAAATATATACAAGGTAAATTAAATAAATGCAAATAAATTCACATTTACATTAGCATGCAAAAATAAATACATTCAATGATAATTAAAATAATTAGTTCATAATTCAACTTTTCAAAATGTAATTTTTTACCATAATCTTTGTTTAATGACCTTATAGCTCAGAATACTGAATTTGCATCTATTTGTAATGTCTTTGATGCAATGATCTGAAGCAAAAGCTTTTGTTATTAACAAGCAACCAGTTTACAACCAGCTTCTCGGTTCTTACCATTATGCTTCAGAGTCCATGGTTCTTTTCCTCTTAAAATCCAGTAGAAGATTCCGGTGTATACCATCCCTCCGTAGAGTCCAAAGTAATTATGGAAAGACGGTCTGATGTTCCTCACAGAATACAACTCCTTCCATATCCAGGACTTTTTAAAAGCTTCCTCATATTCAGGAATATAGAGACCTAGCAGAGAAAAATGCACTCAAAAAAATACTCTAGGACAACTTTAATATTCTGAGTTACACCTCAGCTATTTTGCAAAGATGTCTGGGTTGGCTACCTGCTGTTTCCGACTGCAGATTCTCATCTGTGATTTTGCTGAAGGCTGTCTCGGCTGCCAACATACCACTCTTCATGGCCGTGTGTGTGCCTTTGATCTTGGGCACGTTCATGAAGCCTGGACTGCACCCTATCAGCATGCCGCCTGGGAAGGTCAGTTTAGGAATCGACTGGAGGGGAGATCATGGATGTGAGCAGTTAAACAAGAAGAATAATTTATATTGAGAATTTCAAGTCGCCGACATGCCTGGAAACCTCCTTCATTAAGGGCTCTGGCTCCATATGCTATCCTGTTGCCACCCTCCAGGGTAGACATTATCAAGGGGTGATGTTTCCAACGCTGGAATTCCCTGAACGGGCTCAGGTAGGGATTAGTGTAGTCCAAACCTACCTGAGGAGACAAACAAACATTTGCAGTTTAACGTAGCAGAATAACTGCACAGACCCTTCACAAAGCTCCGCGCACCTCAGTTACTGTTGCTAGCTAAGACGAGCTGGACAACAGGGCTTTGAGGATGCAGCAATATTAAAACCTGAAGATGAGAATGCACAATTAAAAATCAACTGATATGCTCACTAGCTGAATTTATTTGATAATAAATACAGTAAAAATAGTACAATTTTACTATATTTAAACGTAAAATATTTTAAATATATATATATTTTAATTTAAAACATTTCCTTTTATTATCAAGCTTATGGAAACTCAATTATTTGATGAAGAAAGTTTAAAGGGGTCATGACATGGTTTTTTGTTTTGTTTTATTATGTTCCCTTAAGTGCAATTATAGTATTACTAAAGTTTTTTGTACAAAAAAAACTTTAAAAATGTAGTGATTTATGACCTTTTCCCACCCTATTTCTCACCTCTGATTCAAACAGTCTGTTTTGGAGGTTTTTCTCCAAAAAACGTCAGTGCTGTTTATGCATAAATTATTAACGTTAATCATTTTGTATCACATGTAGAGTAGACTACACAATGCTCCACCACGTGAAACTTCGGTCTTCCAATCTTTTACCATCATGTCAATTCTCAATTGATTTTGATTCATATGCGTGAGGGAGAGAGAGAGAGAGAGAGAGCAAGGCAGTTTGAAGGCACGCGCGCGCGGCCGGGTCTCTCTTTCTCTCTGCTCGTTCTTTCAGTAACATGCCCTGTCACACTCATCTGATCACTCACCGTTCAAATAAAGCTTTGGCGCGCTGCATATGCTGCAAATAAACTGCGTCCAACTGCTTTCCCTGACGTCTGCATCGTTCGGCAGCGAATTCAAACACTCAAACAGGAACAGCACATCTGCGTGGCATCGCAGTCATCTTGTAAACAGACCCACTCGCTGCACGACAACGCATGCGATGATGTGAAATGAGGCGTAGTTGTCTTGCGCTGGAGGCGGTCAAATGCAAACGACTGGTGCGTCACTTCGTACCGTGACGTCACTAAGTTCAAGGGATCTAGAACGAGCTGTATTTAGAGCTTGATTAAATAAATGCTTCGTTTATAATGGGGAGGACGTCTTAAGCTATGAAACTTGCAGGAAGTTTTAATAGTACATAGATCTCTTATATACCAAAAGATCAAGGCAAATTTGTTTTTTTCTAGGGCTGTCAAATGATTAATCACGATTAATCGCATCCAAAATAAAAGTTTGTGTTTACATAATAAATGTGTTTGTACTGTGTACAATTATTTTGTATATATAAGTACACACACGTGCATTTATATATTTAAGAAAAATGTGTCATTTATATATAAAATATTTATATTTATATATAATATAAATTATATATAAATCTATATATAGTATATACATGCAAACATTTCTTAAATATATACAAGCATGTGTATGTATTTATATATATAAAATAATTATACACAGTACACACACATTTATTATGTAAACACAAACTTTTATTTTGGATGCGATTAATCGTGATTAATCATTTGACAGCCCTAGTTTTTTCATGTCATGACCCCTTTAAAAGTACAGCAGTTTGAAATCGAAATCTCTTAATAAATATCTTTTTGCCAATGGTGATCAATTGAATGCATCCTTGATTAATATGATTATTAATAAATAAATAAAAACAACTACTAACCACAGACTTCTGAACAGTAGTGTATCTTCAACATGGTATATCTCAAAACTGCTCAGTTCTACTAACAGCTCAGCAAGCGAAATATACTTAAGGGAAAATAATTCAGAGCAATCATGAGATTTGACAAAGTTCTGTCAATCAAACGCTGCACTGTATCTCCAGACAACTGTGACCAATCAGACTAGTACCATCCCGAGTATCCGTCATCACTGCAGAACTCCTCAAGACTTCTGGAATTGAGACTAGTTTCTATGAATCACAATCATTCCTCTGCCACAATGCCTCTTTAAAAAGCGATTGAAAAAAAAAATCATTTTGATATGCTATATTATCAGCAGGATGATGAAAAGTCCTTAAAACCAGGAAGTTCAAAGCCTTTTCACACTCTTGCCCATCATTTTAGCTCATGAAAGAACATGATGAATGAGGTCAATAATATATCTACAGATCAAAGCATTCTGACAAAGACATCAATCCAGAACATTTAGTTTTAAGATTAAGGCTTCAAAGAGGACACTTGCAAGTCCATTGAAATACTTCAATCAGGGTTTGACCCAGAAGGTTCAGGAACAAGATGACTTACAACAAAGCCCAGGGCCACCAGTGGTTCTCCCTCATTGAGGTGGTACAGGAAGGAGCCTCCATATGTGTTCCTGTTCAGAGGCCAGCCAACCGTGTGCTCTGTCCGTCCTGGGTGCCACTTCTTCTCATCGACAACCCAAAGCTAGAAAAAGCAGGGTTTTTTGTATATTAAATAATGTTAATTATGTATGACCTCCAGCAAATAAATAGGCCCACAACATATAAGATCCAGCAGTATATTTAACCGTAGGCATGGGGTACTCTTCATCCCTGTTTGCACCAAACACATCTGCTGGGTTTGCTGCCAAAAAAAGCCCTTTTTTTAGTTTAATCTGACCACAGAAGCCTGTGCTGTTTGAAGATCCAGTCGTGTCTGACACCTGAATATGCTGGAGTTTGTTTTTGGAGGACCGAGGAGGATTTTTCTTGAAACCCTCCCAAACAACATGTGGTGATGTAGAGGTTGTTTGATTTTTTTTTTTTAGGCTTTCTGACCCCAAGACTCAACTAATCTCTGCAATTCTCCATCTGTGATACTTGAAGAGTCTTTGGCTACTCAAACTTTCACCCTCACCGTCCATTAAGGCAATATAGACACACGTCCTCTTCCTGGCAGATTCGTAACATCTTTAGTTGATTATAATTTCTTAATTATTGCCCTTATGGTCATAATGGGGATTTTCAATTCTTTAGATATTTTCTTACAGCCACTTTGTATTTTGTGATGGTCAACGATTTTTTAATGCACATCAGAACTATATTCTCTGGTTTTATTCATTGTGATGAATGATTAAGGGAATTTGGCATTTGTGTTTCCTCATATTTAAACTCCTGTGAAACAAGAAGTCATAGCTGGACAATTTCATGTTCCTAGTCACCCTGGTGTGCTTAAACATTTAAATATTAATGGAAATGTACTTCAGAGATATTTTTCTCATAAAAAATTCTAGGGGTGCCAACAATTATGGCCAGCGTGTTTTGGAGAAAAACATTTATTTCATAATGTGATTTACCCCCACTTTCAATTCTTTTACTTCAATGAAAGGTTAGAATTTTGCCAATTTTTTTAATAGAAGATCAAAAGGATAAACAATGCAGATTTATTTTTTACAGCCAGTTTTGATCACATTTACAAGGGGTGCCATCAATTTTGACCATGACTGTACTTCCGCCGGCGACATCAAGCGTGACCTTTCAACGTGATTTCCCGTAGTTCCCGGCGCGTTGCAGATCAGCTCAATCCGAACAATTGTAGAAAATGACCTATCGTTTCGCTAGATAAGAAATGTTTTCCTCAAAAAAAATTATTTCTCTTCCACTGAGGAAAGAAAGACATGGATATCTTGGATGGCATTGGGGTGAGTAAATTATTAGGAAATTTTCATTTTGAGGTGAACTAATCCTTTAAGAACAAAACGTAATTTATTGTTTGAAATTTCTGATAAAATGGACAGAATTTGAAAGCTGAGACTAATCAGAAATAAAGCACAAAGCTCTTAGCGATCATTGAATCGGAGGGACGCTACAAATAAAGTTTGGTGTAGGGAGAAACCACAGACCTAGCAAACAGGGTCAAATAGAGCCAAAGTTGTAGTTTAAGATGTTTTACCACCCCCTTTTGATTGACAGGACATAATCGGCCCTGATCATTGGCTGTTTATAATCAATCTTACAATGGCCGATAGTAAAAATAATTTATTTTATCGACCAATACTGATTATTGGTCAATACATCAGTGCATCCCGATAACGTAACCTGCTATTATATATCAATATATCAAAATAATAATAATATTAACACTACATGCTGATGAGCACAAGCTTTCAAATGAAAGCAATGACCCCTTGTGCAAATATTAACTAGCTTATATCACTACAATTGTCAGTGAAAGGGAACATCATACTTGGAAATGTTTATGTATGCAAGTTTAAAGCATCCCCCAAGCAAGCAAGTTACTGTACCTCTTTGAGTCCAATAGCGTATGTCTGCGGCTCACAGTTCTCCCTGAGATTGAACTGCTTGTAGAGTTGCTTAGCCAGGTGCCCGTGGCAGCCTTCCCCAAACAGAGTGACCTTAGCGTGGAGCTCCATGCCTCTTTCAAACACATCCTGGAGAGTTCAAAAGAGTGTGAAATGTGGTGGTAATAGCACACGAATATGCAATTTCCACATCAGAATCACTTTAACCAGAATTACCCTTTTATTTTTTCTTCCGCTGCTGTGGTTCAGAAAGTAATTTAGCCTTGACGTGGACATTCAGCAGACTTTTATAGCATTTTTCTTATGAATATAAATCACATAAATCCAAAAGGTGTGTTTGAAATGTGTATTTAGGGAAAAAATAAATGGTTTCTTCCATCTTCCATTCAATATTCTGTCCTGGAAGGTATATTGATATAAAACCTTATGGTGATGATGACAAACCTTTGGAGACCCATCTTTAGAAATACCAACATCATTGGTTGCAATTCCTTTCACACTTCCATCCTCATGAAACAGCACCTGGTGTAAAAGACAAATTCACAAGAGTTTACAGAAGTCAACAGGATGTTACAATAAGAAATCAATTTACTTGTTTAGCAATTTCAATAAAAGTTCCCAACTCCGGGTAAAAGGGAAAAAAAGGTAATAGTGATTTTCATTATAATAGTGACTATAACTCACAGATGCAACTTTATACGGCATAATGTGACTCAACTTTGTCTTACAATGAAACTTTTTAGAATTTTAATCTCTCACAATATAACTTCATATCTCATAACTGCAAATATCTCAGAGACTTTCTATCTCACAGTGACTATCTTTTATCATTTTTTTTTATTGTGCAGCAACGAAAACATTGTTTTAAATCATTACTTTTATCTACAGCAACTTACAGAACCCTTATTAAGTGTTACCTCTGCTTTTAACCAATAAACGTCCTAGATTTTAAAACTTCCTGATATTTCCAAGTTTTCCATGACCATGGAAAATCTGCTTACTACAGGAACAACAGTACTGAAGTTAAGTAACTTATTCCAGGGCCAGTGATTATAGTAAATGGATCACCTTGTGGGGTTTAAACCTACAACCTTTCGGTTACCAATCCAGATCTTTAAAAAGTAAAGCACATAACTCACAATACAAATTACAAGAAATTACAGTACAAAAGCAGGTCTAATTAATAAAAGTTAACAGCATCATTAAAGTGCCCCTATCATGGATTTTTGAAAATGACCTTTCATGTAGTGTGTAATAAAGCTCTAATTGAATGAAAACATCCTGCAAAGCGCACCAGGGAAACTTAAACCTCAAACCGGCAGCTGATCCTGTGGATAATGGAGAGCATCATGTCGAGGAGACGCTGTGTGACACAATGTGAATGTAAAGAAATTTTTTTCCCACTGCCCAAGGATTTGATTTACCTATGTTTGTTACATCAGTCATTCACGCTAGAGCTCGGCTATTAGTTATCTCAAACTGAGTAGTGAATCACTTAAACGTCCTGCTCGAGTCGTCCTTGCGATGGAGGTTCGGGTTGAATGAATGGTTCTTCTAGTGTTTCATCATCGGACTCGCGTTAGGATTGATATAGTAAAATCAATGTCATTGTTCGTTACTGTGTTTAGATTACGGTGTAGGAAGCCTCAGGACACACAGAGCTGTCGTTGTTATGCAAATGAATATTACGCGGTAAACCAATCACAACAGACTAAGCTGTCTGGCCAATCACAGCAGAGTAGCTCGCGGAAAGGAGGGATTTAAAAAGATTGATTAATTTGGTGAGTCGTTTGAGAATCATTGAAAATCTGGTGATGTCCAAATCTATATTATGAGGAAATGAAACAGTTTTTTGACATTTGATGCATGCAAACCTGTTGTAGGAGACTCCAAAACAACATTAGGAAACTTTAAAAAATCCATGATAGGGGCCCTTTAATATAAGCATTGAGATAAGGAAGGTGTTCTGACCTCAGATGCCGCGTAGCCTGGATACAGCTCCACTCCCAGCTCCTCTGCCTGCTCCCCAAGCCAGCGTACAAAATGCCCCAGACGAACTAAGTAGTTTCCATGGTTATTCATTGGAAGTCCTGCATTCACAAATTGCATTTAATTGCATCCATATGATTCACCCAGTATTAAAAGCTCTAATAGTTTGTGTAGAAAACCATTTAGGACACTGTGACACAAAGACTATTTATAAATTAGTTTTGACATTTTGAAAGTCTCATTGTGTGAAGTTGTATAACTAAATTGGGCCAGATACAAGAATGGCAATCTCCTACCTGGTAATATAGGAACAGGAATGCGGTATCTTTCTGTCAAAATGGAAAATTTGTCTTCTGTAACTGGAGTGTTCAGTGGCGCCTGTTAGACATGAATCAAAATCAGCGTCTTGGTCTTCATGGACATTTTTTTTTGTGTCAAGACCATCAGAAAATGCATAGAAAGGTAAACTAGAATGCCAACATATTTTTGAAAGTAATTTTAATAAAATAAAAGCAATATAGCATTTACAATTCTTTGTGTGTTAAGTTAACAGATCCCAATTGGGACAGTATGTGTTTGTTTGTTTTTACCCCTCTCTCTTTCCAGTCTGGAATAAGCTCATTGAGTGAAGTGACCTCCAGACAGGCTCCAGACAACGTGTGCGCTCCCATCTGAGACGCCTTCTCCACTACACAAACCCGCAGCTCTTTCTCATGCTGATTGGCCAGCTGCTTCAGCCGAATGGCTGCTGACAGGCCAGCTGGGCCGCCACCAACAATGACAACGTCTGCCTCATCAGCGAACCGTTCCATTTCCACCCCTGTAAATATTAAAACAGACAATCACAGTGTCAATCACAATCATCTGAGCCTCTGTTTAATACAAAAATCACATAGACAATTGTTTATTATTTACTATACACGAAGAGTTCAGATGCAAAAGCCTCTAAGTGCCATCTGAAATTTTCTTCTAGAATGATCATTTTTATCAAGCTCGTATATTTAAGTTCAGTAATTTCACTTAAATGGCTATGAAAACTACCTATTAATTATCATTTAAGTGACATTATTGAACTTAAATAAACAAGCTTGATAAAAATTATCATTCTAGAAGAAAATTTCAGATGGCACTTAGAGGCTTTTGCATCTGAACTCTTCATACACACATTTATTAGTAAACTCAATATTATTACTCTCATACTGACTTCCAAGGCAAAAAACTTTGTAAATTATTTTATCCGTGTGTATGCATTCTAGTACAGATTATTTACTGTCAAAAAGATAATCTTACACAGTGTCAACACCGGACTCACATCGTGCCGCAACAGCTAGAGGCTGTTCACACCAGACACGAACAAAGTGACTGTTGCAAATTTGTCCTTTGTGTCAGAGGTAGCA
Source organism: Semotilus atromaculatus (assembly GCA_031834385.1). Classification (NCBI taxonomy): domain Eukaryota; kingdom Metazoa; phylum Chordata; class Actinopteri; order Cypriniformes; family Leuciscidae; genus Semotilus; species Semotilus atromaculatus. The sequence goes on along the minus strand of JAULUF010000052.1, from coordinate 7,415,102 downwards.
CAGGTGCTTGACGTACGTAAGACATAGAACGGGGCGCCGCATCCAGTGTAGACAGCATCACTGATTATAATGGGTTATTTTTGCTTTTGTCGCGCCGCTTGTGTCTGGTGTAGACACCGTGTAAAGTACAAAGTAATTGTATTAAAATATTATATTTTAGAAATGTCTTCAGTTTGGCACTTAACTGATATAATGCTTACTTGTGGGCAATTTTAGTTTACACAATGACTCACAAATACCAATAACTATCTATAACTATGTAATGAAAATCTTTTGATACCATTTATTTCTGTCTTTTAAGGACAATTCACACTGCACCAACAGACGCAAAAAAACGCTCACCAGATTACAGCACGTCACTTCTCCAACATTCAAATCCCAAATCAGCATGTTTAATCTGCAAAATCCAGCTCCGACAAGACGGAAACAGACTCTGACAGGGGGTAACACACTGATCTGACTAAACCAGACCAGGTGTCTGTTGCCATTAGGGTTGCAAAGGGTCTGAACATTTCCGGTAAATTTCCAGAAACTTTCCAAAAATCCTGGAATGTTTCCCAAAAATCCTGGAAAGTTTCCGAAAATCCTGGAAAGTTTCTGGAAACTTTGCAACCCTAGTTTCCATCTGTCGGTACGGTGCGAATTGGGCTCTACAGGCCTAAAAATGTTTTGGTTACACTTTACATTAGGTGGCCTTAACTAATATACACTTATCATTTGATGCAATATATATATTAAGTACATTATGTTGGTGCATTATAATTACATTTACAAATAATTTAATTTGTATTTACATTGTAAACTTTACCCCTAACCGTAACCCAAACCCTTACCCCTGAACCTAATTCTACCCCCTAATCCTCAGCATGTGGCAACACTTCTCCAGCCTCTGTGTTCACTCTCACCTCTAAATGGGATCATACATTGATGAGATAACATATCACAGAACTGACCTTCCCATCGTGGGTCCTTATCTCTGGGGTACACTGAGTAATGAGTGGTAATTCGTGGCACAGATGAGGAGGAACACCGTGAGGAGTACAACTGAGGTGCGACATGCTCCGTTTGAACCGCCTTTAATGCATGTATACACCTCCGTGCTGCAAAGAAAAAAATAGGTTGTTCTGTGAGTGTGACAGGTTGTTCTGCCCTCGCGCAAATAAACACGTCATCAGAGAAGAGAAGACATGTCGCTGAGAGAGGGAGGAAGTTATTTTCACTAAAGATTACAAGGGCATATGAAAAAAAATATATGTGCACGGATAAATCATTTATAATAAATACTGCAATACGCCATAAAAAATGTCAATTTTGATTTCATGGTGAATTTACATATTGAATTACACCATAGTATAGTTTTACAAACACACTGTGTATATACTGTATATTGCCCATTCAAAATAAATGGATCAACTTTGTATAACAGGATAAGCTGTTACAAAATCCACTCTTAAGTAACAGGCCAACTAAGGTAACTTACTCATCTAAAAGAAGCAGACAGATTTATAATCTGATTTTTTTTTGCTCACAAAATTCGGTTTCATCCATATGTTTAATGCAAGAACGCGTTATCAAACTATTCACTTCAGACACAAGGACACATCTGACCAATATTCAAGTGACCTTTGCCCTACTTTCCCTGAATAGGGTTGTTTTAGCTAGCTAGACGAATAAACGTAACTGTTATAGTTTAAAACACGAAACATGGCATGTCCCGTGCATGCATGCATACTAACAACTTAACAGGGCAGTAAACATGCTTTCGGGTTAACAGAATCAAAGGTTTAACTTACAACGTTATGCTAGCGTTCAGGCTACATGTAGGGAAAGTGTGACAGTAACGTTACCTTGGACGGAATATCTACAGGCTGGAAACATTTACGGAGCTGAACGTGCAGCTGTGGCTCTGGACAAGTGCTTCCCGTTGTTTTCCAGGTTAAGTGTGGACAAACAAATATCACCCCTGTTTACCCTGTTACAAAATAGGTGTCATAACAAACGTAGGTTGAGCAGCGCGTCTATTGCGCAGGTCAGAATGACGTCATAAAAACGCGCCGAGAAAAACTGGAATGACGAATGACCATAGCGACTGCTGCTCATGAGCTCATATGGATAAGATAGTCTGTCTTCTCTGTCTTCTTAAAAGAAATAGAAAATTATCTAAATGTGATTTCATTATGTACTAATAAGAAAGCCATAAGGACTGTTAAGAATCTGCATTGCCTTTGATCTCTTCATGTGAACATTTTTATGTGATGTAATGGCCCTACCTCTTCTTTTATTTTTATATAGGCTAATTATTATTATTTATTTTTTTGCTATTGTCTCCTTTATTGTTTTGGTTGATATTATGTGATATATCTATGCTTTCTCCTTTGTATGTTCCCGTTCTTCATAAAATAGTAATAATAAAAATGGATAAGATAGTGAAGCTTCAAAGCGTGTATCGAGTTTGCAGCGAAATTTCTCATGAAGCTCCGAGTCGGAGCCATAGACTGTAAAAAAGAAGTAACCACACCATATCATCCGGTTTCGAACGGACAAGTCGGAGTGCGTATAAGAGAAACACGTGATCACCGAAAAAAATGAAGCCTCACTTTCTTTCCAGTCACGTGAATGCTTCACTTTGCGTGTCGAAATGTTTGAACCCAGACCACTAGTGGTGGGCAGATCAAGGCTTCATGAAACAATGAAACAGTTGAAGCAAATGTGCCACATTGTGTCGAGGCTATGAAAAAATCCTACACCCGTCTCAGCGGTGACACCTAGTGGTCACTTGTAGGTGTTGATCAGAAACAACATTGACAAGGAGCCATTAAAAATTATTTTTATTTTTTTATTATTGTATTTTTCTAATATGTGAAGCTTGTAACCTGTAGGCTCCTCACTGTGCATAATGTTATTTTCATCATGAAAAATATTAATATTAATAAAAGAAATCGAGCCACAATGTCTCACTTTTTTTTTTTTTTTTTTAGTTTTATTTAAAAAATATACATTTCTCTGCTATTGAAGCCTACTTATTTTTTTACAGATAATTTCTCCAGCCTTTGAAAAAATACTCTCACAAGGGATACTTGTTGCTGGCATGCAAATATATTTTTTAGCAAGGACATACAAATGAGGAAGGATTACTGCTCTCTCTTTTCAGTAAGTCAGGGGATCATGAGTTCTAGGCAAAAACGCATCATTGAGGTATTTTTTCACTTCCACTGTGGCATCAACTGTAGTATTGTGTATCATCTGGGTTTCACAGATACGATTATCAAAAAGTTCCCATAAACTGTCCTGTGTTTCTACTGGTGTTGATGTTGATGTTGATGTTGATGATGATGATGATTGGCCTGATGTTGACATTTGTGGCTCTGAATGAAAATGAAAACAGCAATTAGTAACAAATCCTAATCTGACGGCATATATGAAGTATAAATTACATGAATCAGATTACGTAACATAACATAGACTGAAACTGCTCACCAGGAGTTGTGTTTGAACGCATCAGCGAAGCACACTCCAGTGTGATGTGCTTTTCAGCATCCTGAGCTTTGGCAGGATTTCCAAATGCCACATTTTTTAACCTTGGGTCCAGCAGTGTAGCCAGTGCCAAGGCTCTAAAAGTCTCATACCCTCCACATCTGGAGTGCTGACCTTCTTGCAGATGTGAGCCTAAACAGGAGAAAACTATATTAATTAGAATAATGACAACAATATGACAGTTATGGCCAATTACATGGGTAGTATGGTCATTGTGACCGATGTGATTGGTCATTGGTCGATGTGGTCATCTACCTATTTGTACAGTTGATTTTTTTGTACTGCGTTGCATGTCCTTTTTTCTGTGCTAGCTTGTGATGCAACATGCTGTACAGTGGTATAAGCTTTGAAGCAGAATGGTTGCAGTAGTGACAATGATTGTTGAATAATGTCAAACTCAAGACTTGTCAGGGGAGCAGAATCACTGTTTAAATTGGAAAGTGCAGCACCCACTGGCTCACGTTGCTCATACAAGCATTGCAGCACATCTAATGTGATGTTCCATCTCGTCTCAACCTCCTGTATCAGTTTCAGAGTTGGTCTCTGGCCATCAAGCCCTGCATGTCCACAAACTTGTCCTTTGCTTTGCCGCTGGATCTGAACAACCCCACTATCTTTCTGGCTTTCTGGCGTATTTCATTGATGACTGCATGGGGTTTGATCTAGGGCCTATTTCACAATCAGATTTAAATCATGAGCAAAACATGGGACATGGCGAAGGTGGAGTAGCTGGGCGCTTAGGATCATGTTGGATGCATTGTCAGTCACCATGCACTGAACTTTGGAGGTTATTCCCCACTTAGCCATTAGCAAGGCTTTAGCCTCCATGAGATGCTGGGCTGTGTGGGTTTGGTAAAACCTCCTTACACCCAGTACAACAGTTGCCATTTTTGCCTCTGGGGTTATGTAATGGCAAGTTACACCAAGACATCCGTCCATATTAATGGAGGACCACATGTCAGCCATAAGGCTAACAAATTCGGCTTTTTGCAGGTCCTCCATTGTCTTCTCCTTGGTTTTGTTGTACCTTTCGCTGACCATCGTTTTAAGCACATTCCGGGATGGGAGGACATAGCTTGGATCAAGCTTGTTCACAAAGGCCCTGAAACCCTCATCCTCTACCAGAGCCGGCCCGAGCCTTTTGGGGGCCCTAAGCAGAATTTTAATTGGGGGCCCCCTCCCACTACGCAGAGTCATCTGTGCTTGACGATTATTGACACAAATGTCAAGCAATAATGATACATTATAAATTAATACAGTGAGGTTATGTATTAATACAAAATAAATACTTAATAAAAAATAGATGCCTACTTTAAAAAGTTTTAACTTTTACTTTACTCTTTTTCTAACTCTTTGAAACTTCTTAAAACAAACTGTCTCAAAACATATAAAATAAATTAGCCTATTTGCTAAAATAATGACAAAACTGAGGAATCAGAAACATAATAAGAGCAAGGGTTCAACAATGACAATTATTGTTGAAAACTGTAAAAATATTATTATTTCTCAACTGTCTCAACAGTCAACTGTAACTGTCCTCAAAATCTTTATTATTAATATTATTATTGTAACAGACTTTGTTGGATTGTACACGACAGAATCCAACAAAGTCTGTTACTATAATACCAGTTGTACTGGCGCTCGTTGTATGTGTGTATGCAATGTATTTTTCCCCTCGGGGCTTGCCGTAGATAGGAATGGGTCGTGCGCACTTGGTACTGGAGTGTTGCGGGTTTTTGGAGTTAGTGATTTGATATGTGGTATAATAAAGTGGAGACGAGTTAAAACTGCTATGTTTATTATTTATTCAAACTGCTATCCTTAAACCCAGAAGGTTAAGTTCCCCTGCGGCTGTTTTCTCCAACTTAAACCAATACCGTGACTTTGCGGAGTTGCGCACGAATTGTCTATGCATGCGCGAGGTGTCTAGATTATGCGCATGACTTAAACGCTGGCAGACACAGCAGCAGTTGTAGGCAGGTATATTGATCATGAAATCAGAATTTTCTTGTCTTGAATAATTCATTAATTCATTCATATTCATTCATTCATTCATTTATGTCACTTGTTTAAGACATCTAAAAAGGGGGCCCCAAGCAGCCGCTTAGTTCGCTTATGCCTCGGGCCAGCCCTGTCCTCCACGGTGGTGAAGGGCTGTATACTGGCTGTCTCGTGGAGACAGCTAAGTGTTGTGGACCACACTCAGACCCTACTTCGGGCCGCCTTCGGGCCTTCCGAGCCAAGTCCCAGTCCTCCACCTTACTGCCCCACCTCGGATACGTCTGTGGTCTCTGGCCCGGTTCGTAGAAGCCAAAAACGTTTCCCAAACCGGTCCAGATGGCAAACTTTACCATCAGACTCGGCTTGCGATTCCCTTTCGCTACAGGCTTCCGCCCAAGCTCAGTGATATTTATCACATCTAGGTGTTGAGCAAATATGCTCCTAAAAATAGTGACTTTTGTCAAATTTAAGTGTTGAGCAGTGCTCCTGTCTTGTGTGCGCCCATCACAGTCTACTGGCGAAGGACGCGATGTAGCCTCTTCCTCCAGCCGATATGAAGGCCAGCTTATATAAGCCCGTACTTCATTGTACCCTAGAGAGGTGGGTCACGACCATCTTGGTCCTGTGTTAATTGAAACGGGCCCTTTTTCGGAAGCCTCCATTTAATTTGTTACACAGAGATGCATTTCAAAATGCTCTGTCCCCAAGATTGGTCAGCAGCTTTCGACACGAGAGACATGTACTTCAGATCTCTATCCTTCCGCACCACAGGCCATCCTGTGTTTGTGTGTCCGAAAGGTGTGAAATATCAGTACAAAGTCCTACCCTTCAAGTGCTCATAGCCAGTTGGGTCCTCAGGTCAACTGGGGAAGAGTAAACTCGTCCATGGACTGAGGATCTCTTTTCTAGTTTGGAGATGGATTCGGCCACTGCATCTTTAAAGACGAGTGTGTGGATGGTTAGTGCTCTTCAGAGGCTCCTGGGGCATATGGTAGATGCTGCTTCTCGGCTTCCTCCATATGAATACCGCTTCAGCACTGACTTCACGGCCGAGTCCTGAGGTTACCTTGGAAAAGCGGCACGCTCCGTGTGAAAGCACCCTGGCCTGCCGCCAAACCCTCAGTCCGTAACAGACCTGTTGTTTCTCCGGACAAACGGTCCTTAGAACGAGTGTCCATCAATACTGGCTGAGGGGCCACGTACAAAGGGCATGCAGTAACGGAGGTCTGGGCGGCCCTCCGACTGCATTGGCATCCATTGTCTACATTGCGACCGTTGTGCTACGCTTCCCACGCATGTACTGCATGTTACAAGCCCGTCACCCCCTCCGGAAAACAACAAGCGATGTTAGTAGCTCTGCTGAGTGAATATCAAGCAGTTTTTGCAGCAACTGATGATGATCTTGGGAAATATGGACTAAAGCTGAAGCCCTCGAAATGCCACCTCCTAAGAGATGAGGTCCTGTTTCTCAGTCACGTTGTGAGCGGGGAAGGAATTAAGACCAATCCAGCCCCCATTAATGACGTCAGGAACTGGAAGACCCCAACCAGTGTCCAGGAACTCCAGGAACAGTCTTTTCTCTGTCTGTGCAACTATTATAGGAGGTTTGTTGCCAAGTTTGCTGAAATCACTACACCCTTGACAATGCTACCCAAGAAAGGGAGTCCCTTCTCCTGGGAAGAGGAGCAGAAAAAGGCCTTTAAACATCTTAAAAGGAGCCTCACAACTGCACCCATCTTGGTGTTCCCAATTACATCTGGACAGTTTGTCCTGGACACTGATGCGTCCAACCAGAGCATTGGAGCAGTGCTCTCAAAGTTACAGTGGGGGGAAGAGAAGTTATCTTTATTTGCCAGCTGTCTCCTCACACCAGCTCACCAGAGGTACTATGTCACACGTAAGGAACTCTAGCAGTTGTCAGGTTCACAAGACAGTTCCGCCACTATTTGCTGGGGTCTAACGTCATACTCAGGACGGATCACAGCAGTCTAAAGTCTATACAGTCTATACAGGTTTAAAAGACCAGAAGGCCAACTGGCTAGGTGGCTTGAAGAACTAAGTCAGTACAATTTTGTCATCGAGCATTGGCCAGGTACACACCATGCAAGGGCTGTTGCTTCTGCCGAAAGATCCACCATCAATGGGCCAGATTCGGGGAAGATGTTGATGATGTCATCCCCTTGGCGGTAAGACGCACACACTCCCTTGACCGTCGGAATGAGGGTAGTTGCACTAACACTCCCAGTGATGTTAATGAAGTAGGTGATGACAACCCAGTCCCAGAACAAGGAGCTGAGACAACAGCAAAGAGGTTGGTGTTTGACTTCATCTCACGCTTCGGGGCTCCCCTTGAGATTCACACTGACCAAGGATGGAACTTTGAGAGTTCGCTGTTCACGGAGGTTTGTCGCCTATTACAAGTAACCAAGACCAAGACCACACCATATCATCTGGTTTCGAACGGGCAAGTGGAAAGATTCAATAGAACACTCTTGCAGATGATACGGTGTTATGTGGACCAAAGTCAGCGGAATTCGGATTAACATCTTCCCTTACTCACTGCAGGATACAGGAACACTGTGTATTCAGCGACAGGCTTCACACTAAATCAGCTGATGCTGGGGCAAGATGTTTTCCAGCCACATGACATCTGGATAAAGACGGCTGAGGTTACCAGGGAAGCTAAAGGTACACCTGAGTTTGTCCAAGAACTGCAATCTAATCTGCAGCAGGCTCATCAGGTGGCGCGCCAGAACTTGCGCTCCGCTCAGACTTGCCAGAAAAAGGTCTATGACTTACGAGCCAGAGAGAAGTCCTACCAAGTAGGAGATCTTGTGTCAGTGAGGGTCAGTAGCAGGAGAAAGGGTTACAGTCCAAAACTCCAACCCCCTTGGCAAGGGCCATTGGTCGTCACAGCACGCCTTGGACCAGTGCTCTACCGAGTCAGGGACAGACGAAGTGAGAAAGTACTGCATCATGATCGCTTACAAGCCTATCTAAGTGACCACATACCTGCCTGCATGGAGCGTCTGCGACACAAATACACAACTGGAAAGAGGAAGGCTCCCTGGTTCCAATAACTGCTCAGGTACCTGTTGCCACAGGGGCAGAAGCACCAAACCCATCATCCTCTGACAACTCTGTGTCGGAAGAGTCACTGACCCTTCTTGTAACGGACTCTAACTGTGACCTAATCCCTGTGGAAAAGGGGGGACGAAGACAAAAAGGAGGACACTTGCTCGAGCCCCAAGTCGTTATATGGACTAAAGAAGAAAAATAAGACAACAAAAAGTAAACTGTTCACCCTCATGAGGTGCAGAAGGGACTCTGCAGAGATAAAAAAAAAAGCTGGGGGGGGGTATAGTGTTAGTTAAGTAAATACATTGTTACAGTTATTTCACATGTATACTTAATATGTTCTTAACCAATCAGATGTGGCTAAGTCATTACGTAGGGATTAGTTCACTGCTTGTTTACGTTTAGCGTCAGTATGCTTGCAGGCTCCGGTGCGAATGGTTGTATATAAACCCACAAGCGCTGGGCAAGAGCACAAAACCCCCATTGATGTAAAGTTGTGTCTTGATAAGTAAAGTAAAGTTCCTGAAACGGACTCTCTCTGTTGTGTGCTTCTCTTCACGCCTCCACGGACACTGAATCCAACCAAACACGAGAAAGCACAACAGTACCGATTCATTATCTCCAGTCGGTCTCACCAGCAGGGGATGCAAGCGGCTGTTGACGAAGACCAGAGCAGCGGGTGAGAGAGTCATTCATTCACAAAATTAGATTTACAGAAATTGAGCAAGCGGTAAGTAGGCTATATGTGATGATTATCAGGGCCAGTATATGCGGAAAAGCCGATAAAGACACAAAATCTGTGTTTACATTTATTTCAGTGTCTTCATGGTTACTTTCCCTGTGTGCATGTAATCAGCTTGCTCTACCGTGAACAAGATTATAATGTTATTCCCCGATGCTGATGTACAGATCAAACTTTACTTCTGAGGAATACTGAGGAATTACATCCCGGTTGCGATCATATTCATCTCCTCATCAACAGCTTCAGCGATTATTATATGACTGTGTTCGGCTGAAAGAAGAAAGTCATATAGGCCTAGACCTAGGATGGCTTTAGGGTGAGTAAATTATGGGATAAATTTCTGTGAATTATTCCTTTAAATATGAAGCAAAAGGCCACGGACTTCAAACACATCCCAGAACCTCAGAAGACAACAACAGACATTGTCCCTTTGTATTGGTGAGCTACTTTGGTGCCTTAAGATTAATCTCGAAAGCCCCTGATCTTTTTGAAGATTCTCTCACGTAATAGACGTCAAATAATACAGATTTTAATAATAAAAAAAAAATCACTTTGTTTGCCCTAGCCTAGTGGTGATGAAAAAGAGAAAATAATGTTTTAAAGCCCTAATTATCTTTTCCGACCAGTAGGTGGACTGTCAGTTGGTAGGTTTTAATCAACTTTATTGATTCAAAAAGAGATAAGGTAATAAAGATGTTCAGTGAAATTGATAACATGTGCTTAATAACATTTTACTATGTGACCTTTACATGTAGAGTTTTAAGGTAAAATGGAAAATTAAAACATAAAATGCTATAAATACAGGATATTTAAGTTTCAATATAATGATTCAGGCACCCCCAAGAAAACAATCCTACAGGAATTGTGGAACTGCTTGTTCTCTACTTAAGGACTGAGGGAGTTATTACATTTATTTATTTATTTTTTTGTGTGTGCATCTGGTTCGGTCTGCTTAGGTTTAATGGACTAGCTAGGTGGTCGTGAAATTGAATGTCCCAGTTTAAGTGTACACTCTGTGAACTTCTGATGATCCAAGAATAGAGTGGACATTATCACTTTGTTCCTCCTGTGACTTTGAAAGAGAAAGAGAATTAAAATGACTGACAGATGTCTCTAATTAAAACACCAGGACCTTTGCATCTCACAGTATAAGTTATGATATGTCCTATGGAAACCAAAGAGTTCCTACAACATTTGTTAAGAACCCAAATGGTGCTTAGCACGATTGGCTAAATAAATAAAAATACTATACAATACACAGTATATTAACATTTTGTACAAAAAGCAGCAGTCGTTATTAACAGGATCTTCTGATTAACAGGAAAATAGCTGCTGATATTTATTTATTTTTAGTAACAGTCTGTGTCGTGTTTAGTGTGATGATCACCTAACTCTCCCACCTCATAGAAGAAAATTTAATTCTAGAATATGATAACCCATGTCTTCACAGCATACTGTATCAGTCCAATTAATGTTATAGTGCATTTGTGTTTTTTATTAAAAAAAAACATCAGTGTTACTAGAAACAGTGATGATTAGTGAATAGCACAGAATGTATGAAGGAGAAAGAATGTATGTAGGCTATTAAAAATAGATATCACCATTGGAATGAGTGAATCACACCCTTATAACATAATTGACACCCATAGCACATTCTCCCACCTGTGAATCATTTGGAAACTATATATTTACCGACAGGTGAGTTTTGCACAAACCAATATATAACAGCTTCATCACTGACAAACACTTTCTGATTTAGTGAGTTGAGAATGTATTGCATTCGAACAGTGAGATGCCAGGAATGTTTATTATTATTATTATTTTATTTGTCATCTTTACATTCATAAAATTAAAGGTAGTCTCTTTGAAATACTTGTCACAAAAACAGGATTTTCTCGAGGGAAACATGAAAATATCCTCTTAATTTGGTGGGTTGGCAATGTCAGACAAACAATATTTGTAAATGATCGCAGATGTAAATTATACACTTCCACATGTAAGAGAGGAGCACTGCGTGAGTCTCACTAATGGTGTTTTATTAACAATTAGACGACAGCTCTTTTAAATGTGCCCCCTATGCAAAGTCATCCAACATAAGACTGCTTAGAGGTCTTAATTATTATATCAATCAAATAGCATCTGGGGTACTCACTAAAACATGTCAGGTCATATTTCACTCCAATTTTTTATTTTACAATTTAAATCTGCATAATTAAATATAGTACACTAAATATTATAATTTTGAACACTTTACTATTTAAATCAAATATATTGTTTTTTACATTATTTTTCCCCTTTTTTTGTGCATTATGGTAATGAGAAATTGGGTAGAAAATGTCTTTATATGGCACAGTGCAAAAATTCTTTAATGTCCTAAATATGGCTTTATTGTACTTTCATAAAACAAAATATAATTTCTTATTTCGTTATTTCAATTTTTGGGTTGAAATATAGCCTGAAATATAACCTCTTGATGTGAAATTCATCCCACTACATCTTTATATATAACTTTCTGAATGAAGATGGCATTGTGCGTGCAGACAGACAGTTTCAGATTAAAATATTCAAATTAGGATGACCAAATATGCATGGGTTTCTATTTGTAAAGAGAGTTATTTCAATAAAATCTGTGAACTAGTACTTCTAGTGATCCAAGAATAAAAAAAAGTTACAGAGTGGACATTATCACTTTGTTCCTCCTGTGGCTTTGAAAGAGAGAGAATTAAAATGACTGACGGATGTCTCTAATTAAAACACCAGAACTGCCTTTGCACCTCACAGTATAAGTTAAGATATGTCCTATGGAAACCAAAGAGCTCCTACAACATTTGTTAAGAACCTTTGGCGCTCGAACCTTTGGCTAGATAAAAATAATTCTATACAATATATATTTACATTTTGTACAAAAAGCAGCAGTCATTTACATGCTACACACATTTTCAGATGGACAAGAAACACGTTTTAAACACTGAATAGCTGCACACCACATTGAAAAGACAAGATGTCAGTCAATACAACAGACATGGGCAAAAGTCGAATGCATGTCACAGGCTAATGGTAAAACACTAAGTAAACACTTTTATTAATCAGCCATGTCTTTAAAGACACTGCATGAGTCACTACTTGTAAACAAACTGATTAAGCCTTATCAATGGCTTATCAATACAATCAGATGAATTGTGCTGTTAAGTCCCTGTTGAAAAGATCCGCTTTGCATGGCCACTAGCTGTGTGTTGTATTTTGGATGCTGGTGTGCTGATGCTGTCAACATTTACTAACCTCCATGTTGTTACAAACTTATACAATGTTCTTGCTTTTCAGCTGTTTTTGCCTGTACAATGAAAGTCAGTGGGGTCCAAAAGTTTCAGCGCTCCAGTGATTTTATCCAAGGTGCTACTTTTATATCCTTTTTTGAGTTTAAAACTTTTTTAATTTTCATACTATCCATTTTATCAGTTTTGTTGTCATTTTATAAATTTTTTTAAATGTCTATATATAGTTTTGAATGAAAAAAAACATTTGATTAATTTTATTTCCGTTTTAGTTATTTTAGTACATCAAGATGAGCTAAATGATGACATTTTGCATAGGAAACTATCTGAAATCAGCTTAATTTTTGTTGTATTTTATTCAGTTAATGTTTATCTAATTTCAAGTAACAATGTTTTTTTTTATAGGCTTAGTTTTAGTTTAGTTAACTATAAAAGCCCTGTTTTGGACCCAATTGACATTCATTGTATGGACAAAAACACACACAAAATATTATTTTGTGTTATGCAGAAGAAGGAAAATCAGACGAGTTGGAATGACATGAGGCTGACTAAATTATGTCAGAATTATAATTTTTGACTGAACATTCCCTTTGACCAGCAGTTCTCCCTTGATAAACCAGCTAGACCAGCACAAACCAGCAGGGGTTGCAAACATCTTGCTCTCTGGCTTCGTCTCTTTTTGTCATTAACGTACACGCACACGCACACGCACATGCAGCATCATTATTATCCCTGCATGGAGACATCCACAAACATTCAAACAAAATGAAATAAATGTATGTGCTGTCGGATGCAGATGGCAGGACCCCATCAGACCACCTCATGTCCCGTTCGGACCCTCCACGTGAAGTAACTGGGTGGTCCCGGAGTTGTGAGACATTTCAGACGGATGTGCCAGGTAGTCCGGTGAGCAAAGGGTTTGGCTGTTTTCCTGCAGAGGCCACATTTCCTGCCAGGTAAAGGAAGGTAGATGAGGCGGATGGCTGCTGAGCAGGGGTCTCCGCAGCCTGTAGTTGGACCACACCTGCAGCAGTGTCTCTTTAAAGGGCCGTGTGGTCAGCGTGTACAAGATGGGGTTCAGAGCGCTGTTGATCGGCAGAATGAAGATGACGACCCACGAGCTGATGGTTCCTGCAGAGGGTTCAATTCAGAAGAGTAATGGGGAGGAAAATTATGCATTGAGATTTGATATCTCATGTCATTTTTATGCTCATTGCTTTTCTTTGAAAAATCATTTTTAACAAGGATGGGATCAAAAACTATAATATTCTATGGAAATGTCCTAGAAGTAATCATAGTGAAACACAGTGTCACTTGCCGAGCCATTGTTGAATATTATGTGAATGAAAAGAGCATTAAATGTTTTTGAATATCGAACATACTTTGAAGGCAAAGTTCATCAAAAAAAATAAAAAAATAAAAAATGTCATTATTTACCCTCATGCAGTTCAAAATCTGTAGGATGTGTTCATACTTGTAGTTCGTGTAGACTCAGAAGTTAAACTTTTTCCCCATTGTTGTTTAATTCACGGGACCGGACACCACTTATTTTGCCAAGAGATCTCTTTTTTTTATGTCGAGACAGGGGCTGAAACCGCGAGAGCTTGTCGGCTGCACAATTCAGGATCCCCGAATGTAAATGGCTCGATGCTTCTGACTCCATAAGAGGAGGTGGCAGGCGAGTTGCGACATACGCCACTCTATATGACTTTGCGACAAGGGTCGAAGAAAACCTACAGGCTTTGGAGGGGTGCTTTGGGTTGCCACGGGAGGAAGCGCTCTGAGGACACAAATGCATCGCAACAGAACGTTCCACCTGGGGAACCCAGGTGCCGCGGCCTCATCGCGGGGAGGAAAAGCGGAGGAGGTCACCGTGTGATCGCGGGAAGACAGTGGTGTCTTCCAGGACCTCGTGACCTCATGCACCTCGGGAAAGAAAGGTATTGGGGGCGGACGCTGATGGGAAGCAGCACCCGCAGCACCCAAAAACCAATCGTCCAACCGCGAGCGCTCAAGAAAGGGCGGAGGATTGCACACTATCCCGATGCTCGCGGCTTCCCGAGAGAGCATGGCTGTCATTTTGGGATCTGAATCGGACAATGCTGGCAAACCAGATGGTGCAGCACAGCCAAATTGCCATCTCCCGACGACTCGAGCCCGCCTTGTGATGCAGCGACGGACACGCGCGGGATCTCAGAGGACGATCCCGCTCGTTCATTCGATACACTCACGGGTTGCGGCACGCAACAGGGGGGTGTGGGCCGAGGAATGATCGTCGGCACTTTGTTCCACACTGTAATCCTCAGGTCACCCTGGCCACCAGCCGAAGTACCACCTCGCGAGGAGGGTGTAGATCAGGGTGTGGATGAGGGGACTCTCGCTCTAGTGAGTTCATGGAGTCTCGACCGCGGTGTCGCGATGTTCACGTTCCCACAACGAGAACATGAAGCATCCACAAAAGCTGCTTTTAGTGATCAATGCCCAGACACGCAAAGCAGCTATTGTGCCCATCAGATGACGAAACCACCAGACCGCATCCAGAAGTACACGAACGAGACATCTTTTGTCATCGCAGTTTTGTCAGAAAGATGTATCGCGCGTGCAACTCAAAATAGAGAGTATTAAACCCCGCAGGTGCTGAAGCGACTAGGGAGAAACACACGACTGGCAATCACTGCACAGATCAGCAGGCAATGTGAATCTCACTTGAATTTGCCGTCACACCTGGAGAGTAGCTTGTCTCGAAAAGTGAAAACTCAGAATGGCTTGAGGAGTGAAGGATAAACTTGGCTCCGAAGCGAAAACATCTGCATGTTGCCGTTGCCTCCTTTTATATCCATGAGGTGGGGCGGAGTTACGCTATGCAAATTCTGCAGACCCATGGCATTTCTTTGCCATTGGCTAGTTTTGTAATATTCAAAGTTGATAGGCTTTCTAAGCGAAACCCCATTTCGTCGTCATTCGGCTTAACTCAAAGTGACTACGAAAGGGAACTGATATTCTATATTATATATATCAAATCTTTGCGAATGTTTTATTCATTCAGTTTTAGCAGATATTCACTAAGGAGGGTAAGATCATCAATGAATGACAACTTTTTTCTCTATAATCTTTCGTGTCTCTATAACATCCCTTCAGATTGGAATATGGTCATATGAACTATGTTTATGACAGTTTCCTGATGCTTTTGCTTCAAATCTCCAGCCATCGTTCATTGTGATTATATGCAAAATAACATTATTCAAAATGTCCCTTTTTGTGTTCCATGGAAGAAAGAAATGCATTCAGGTCTGTAACAACATGAGGGAGAGCACTGTACAGAGATTATGAAAGAATTATTATTATTTTTATTTTTTTTGCATGCCCTTTCTGTTACTTGTTTGGACCCCTTTAACCTTTTCGATACTTATAGACACTGATGTTAAATGAAAGAGCATGATGAATTAAAAAAAGCTGAAAAAAGATTCTGCTTTGACTCAATTTCAGACTTATCCTTGAAAAAAATCGATAGCCCTGAAGACTTTAAATGGCCTTGTGAGGCACTTACCGGGGATTTCGAAATCCATTAGAGAAAGAATCTTGAGGATGAAAATGGGAATCCAGCACAGCGAATCGGTGATGACAATGGAGAAGAAGCGTTTGGCAATGGTCAGCTCTTTCTTAATGTGGTTGGTGTATTTGGTCGTCTGTGTTCCTGTTCTCTGGATATTGTAAAACATGCTTCCATAAGAGAGAACGATGATGAGAAAAGCCACCAGATTGAGACCTATTTAGAAACAGGATATGTTTTTTACATGACGTATAACAGTGTAAATTGTTCATCAATGTGAAGGATGACCTCAATACAAAACATAAGCACCACAACAATACACTTTAAACACCTTTCAGGTCAAAAAAGATGACGTTATTTTTAAAATGAATGGACTTGCTGGACCCCACCACATTTCTTCAATACTCTCTCAATAACGTCTGCTCCCTTACTGTCCTTTCTTCCAATCTAAATTTAGACCTTTCGATATGACCTCTATATCATTCAAACAAATTGAGCACTCACAGAGAGAACAATTTCCCAACCAGGAACAAAAGAGTCCAACAACTCTGCTGTTAAAACAGGAAAGCTATTAAAAAAAGAAGTAAATGTTTGCAGGAATCATTGTGCCTCAATGTCTTAGTTTTTGAAATCTTAAAAAACCTTTAACAGAGTGCAACAGGTTTGATTGATTTATATATGAATATTTTGAAATAAATAAATAAAACAAAGCAACATATTAGAAGGATTTCTGAAGGATCATGTCACTGAAGACTGGGGTAATAGCTTCTGAAATAAATTAGGCCAACATTTTAGAAATTAAAGGTAGGGTAGGCAATTTTTTTATAAACAGTTTCCATACCTCTGTAAGTTGGTAACGTTCATTATTATTGTAATGATATTTACTTTGAGACATGAGGTCATTTAACGCCGTCTCTCGTGATGCTTTGCAGACTCTGCTGTGTGTGTTTGTGTGTTTTGAAGGAGGCGTGGCTTTGGAGACACTCTGAAGGGAGGGTGGGATCTCAAGCTTTCAAAGCTAGCTTGCTATTGCCTCTCCGCGTATGCCTACCCTACCTTTAAAATAGAAAACATTTATTTATATTTAATAATATTGCACAATATTAGTGTTTATTAATTGTTTATCAAATTAATAAATATCCTCAAATATATACACACACAGAATTTTTTTTAAGTTGGAAATTAAGTATTTTCTGTTGATTAATAACCTCAGAGCTCATGGTTGGTCTGTCTTAAAAGATTTATACAGAATCATTAAAAATCTATTATTCTGTGGAGAAAATACCTGAGATTTTTACAGCCAGAACCTGACAGTTGTCCAAAAGAACATATTTTCAACAAAATTAAGGGTTTCTCACGTACCCAGAAAGATCACAATGGAGTAGATTTGGGCTCCGAGAGTCTCTGGCTGCTCAGAGTGCAGAGGGAAACAAACGCCATTGGTTCCATAGAAGTTTTTAAAAACCCCTTTAAAGACCAGTGGCAGGAAAGCAATAACAAAGCCCAAGATCCAGATGACCACCAAAATGGTAACGGTGCGTCTGCGGCCAGGGGTCAGGTACCGGAACGGATAGACAATGCAGATGTATTTCTCCAGGGTGAGGTATGTGAGAAGCAGCACTGACACCTCTGTTGACAGCATGGCCAGAGATCCAATCACCTGACAGGGTACACTATCCATCCAGGCCTGAGCGTGACGGTTATACTCGCCTCGGAACTTCAGGTCATAGGCGCCAATCATGAAGAGGTAGACACCCATCAGACCATCTGCACCTGTGTAGCAGAGAACAGAGAATGAACTTACGGATGAGGTTAACACATTATTTTTATTTTACATTTCAGGAAATTCTGTTTAATGTTTGTGTGTGTGTTTCTCCGACTACCTGCACTATTCTTTTAAAATATTGATTGATTTACATATGAATATTTTTAAATAAAAACTAAACCAACATATTAGAATGTTGTTTTGTTTTTTTGACACAACAAAAGGTTGCATCAACCAAGCACATACAATGTCTAAATCTTTTTTGATGAAATCCGACAGCAGGCTGAACATCAAGAAGCCTTTATTACCAGTCTGCCACTTTCCACGCCTGAGTCTTTCCCCCTTCCAGCTGCCCTAAAATTGAGAACATTTCTCACCCATTGACATTTTAACAGAAAGCCTTTACCTATGACGATCACACTGTTATAGTCACAGGAAACAATATTGAGCGATTCAGGCACGATCAGCTAGTGTGACGAACAGTAAAGAATTAGCAAATTGCGTATAATCTCAGCAATATCAGACCATGCCGAAGGCCGATGATTGGTCAATTATGATGTCCAAAGAGCAATTTTCATGACCAGCTCAGTGGGGTGAGTTCTATTGAAGTTTCCCAAAAAACTGCATTAATGTTACCCATTTACTGTAATAGGAACAAACTGCAAATGTGCTCTAAAGGCCAAAAGACCAGACCACATTATGTATTTTAGGTATTTTTACATTAGGTATATATATATATTTTTTCTATTAGTTTTGAAAGAAGTTCACATTTATTTGTATAGCGCTTTCACAAAACATATTGTTTCAAAGCAGCTTTACAGATAAAAAAGTGGAAATCCATTGAATTGAACAAAACTGACAGTAAAGGCATTTATAATATTATTAAGGGCTTCTATTTCAAATCAGCATATTATAATAAATGATTTCTAATCATGAGAATCAAGAAGGATCATGTGACTGCAGACTGGAGTAATGATGCTGAAAATTCAGCTCTGTTATCAAAATAATAATTTATGTTTTTAAATATTTAAAAATAAAAATAGTTATTTAAAACTTTATTGTAATGATATTTCAGGCTTGGTGAGCATAAAAAACCATACTGAACACAAACGTTTGAACAATAGTGTATATATGCATGTATACAAGTAGAATACACTAAATAATAAAATATATTATTATATGATAATTTATAAATATTATTATATTTAACTTTACATAATAGCACACCTATTTTCCATTTTCCCCAACTACTCCTCGGTTTCCATATACACTGATCAGACACAACATTAACACCACTGGCAGAAAAATGAGCAAGTGAAAAGATCTGATTAATTTTAACAAGGGCTTAATAATGATGGCTAATAAAACTGGGTCACAGCATTTCGAGACCTACACGATATTAGTAGATAAAAAGTGAGATGTGGTGGTACTTCAGTCAAAAGTGAACACTGACTCTGAAAACTGTTGTCCAGCTATAAGCTGCCCTCATGCTATCAGCCTGTTTCGCTAAAGAGCACTATTTACTCTTTTTTTTTCACATCTGAATGAGAAATCTTGAATCACAAAAAGCACTTTTACGTTAATCCATGTCAGGCTAAACAGTATTTTATGGAAGCTTGTTTCCGCCACGGAATAAAAAAATAAAAAGGTATCTCACAATTCTAATATTTTTCTCAATTTATTTTGCAATTCAGATGTTAGAACTTACAACTGCGTGTTTATTTCTTACAATTCTGGAAGAAAAAAATCTCACAATTCTGACTTTATTCCTCACAATTTTGAGTTTATTATTACTTTTATTACTTTTTAATGAAAATTTTATGAACTTGTAAGAAAAATTCGCAATTACCTTTTATATTTTTTATTCAGAGGTGGAAACAAGCTTCCATAGTATTTAGATTTTTTTTTTAAAACACCAAAAAAGAAAGTTGCGTGAGACTAATTATGTGTGAAATTGCTTTTGCTAGGAGATGATGAGCAGTGCACGGCACCCTTAAACTCTGTAGAGTGTCAAATCTATTCAGATAAAATGGACTTAAGAGGACACTTAAGTCACGCTTTAAAATGACACTGCATGATATTTTGTATCTAATCTTACAGCATAAAGAGATGATGCACATGGCGTGAAGCTTGTTCTCCGAGCGAATGTAGGATCGCATGCAGATCACAAAGATGTTGCCGAAGCATGTCGTTGCCGAGACAACCCAGACAAAGACACGCAGCACGATGTTTGCCAAAAGGTCCTCGAAAGATGAGATGCCATCAGTGTTGGGCTTGCAGCTGCGGACGTGAGGCGCATAGCCACAGTACTGAAACTTTTTAAAGTAGCTGAAAAGAAAGAAGCATAAATGATAAACAATCAGATCATCATTACGGTCCTGTCACGACATGGCTACGAATATTGATTCATTTATTCTCAAGTCTGAATCCATCCATACATCGAATTTGAAAGATAAAAGATCATTTGAACATCTATCTATCTATCTATCTATCTATCTATCTATCTATCTATCTATCTATCTATCTATCTATCTATCTATCTATCTATCTATCTATCTATCTATCTATCTATCTATCTATCTATCTATCTATCTATCTATCTATCTATCTATCTATCTATCTATCTATCTATCTATCACATCATTTTGCTGTCAACCAACCTGTCCTTGCTGAGAAGTGTTTTTATAAAGGGGAAGACAAAAGGTGAGAGAAGAGAATCATACAGAACAGAAATGATATAAAAACAAAAAGCAAGTCTTGAGTTGAATTTCACAGTCAACAAAAAAAGCATGAGAGAAAGCATCTTAAATTACTTGCAAAATTCATAGAGTGTTCTCATTTTTTCACAGAGTAATTTATATACTGCAAGATGTGCAAAGCAGAAGGACACAACACTGGGTCTTCAAGTAGCTGAAAAGATTGCCAAGGGAATTGCAAACACAACAATATATATTCCAAAAACCCTGGCATATTTTTATTTTCACGTTTTCAGGCGATACATCGTAATCACTCCCAGTTACTACACCAGGCCATGGAAGAAAATGATTACCATGAATAATTAATAGTATACAAAATATTAGTCAATTTCTGGGATGAGAACTAAAGAGTTAGTCTTTATCTAATTTTAATGAGGATATTCCAGACATTACAAAACATCTGCATTCGATCTCCACAATCTCCCATTGTTTGTTTAATGTTTTAAAGTATGAATAATTATAAAGCTGTTCAGTTGTCAGGCATTTCAATTAGAATATCTTGAACATCAATCTCAACACTTTATTTAAACATTAAAAACTGAATCATTCTCAATGATAACTTCAGAAAATAGAGATTTCAATCAAGTTTCAGAAACTGAGCAAGCAGAATCTAAAGCATTTTGATATTAAAACTTTCAAAAAGTAGCACTCACATGTGAGTCAGGTTCTTGAGAGGTTCAAACATCCTTCTGTGGATGTTCCCAATTTCGATTCCCTCAATGCTCCTGTGACACAAAAAGCTTTCTCTCAGGGTTCACTCTTTAGAAAACCACCATCATTTGCATTTCAGTATTCACACCTCTTTTTCCTACAACTATGCAGTTTTGTGCCCAAGATGCTATCTGGAAGCCTTTGAAGCATGACCTAAAAGCAGATCGTTTTTGTGCTGTTGAGTAGAGACGAAGGCAATGTTCACTGCGTGAAGTTTGGGTAAGACCATTGTACTGTGCTGAAAGGGGCCAGCAAACAGCACATTATTATAATTGCAAGTTTTCCTGTGGTGTCTCATGTGAATGTGCTTTAAAAAAAAAAACAGAGGTATAAAAGGTTTGAGAGGGCTTGTGTGTCTTAGTTTAGTCAATGTTCACTGTGGAAAGTTACAAAATGGATAACATCACTTAAAGCATCTTTAAAACATACTTCTTACATCTATTCAGCTTCAAAACCTTACAGTTCATCATTATAGAAAATTATAAGAAGACTTACAGTGACTTTAACTTATGCAGCTTGTCAAAGTGGTCCACTTGGAGGTCCATGATAGGGTTATATGAAATATTCCTACAGACAAACAAAAGGCAAGTGTCAACTGAAAAAAATATACACAAAATATAATATGAAATATTGTGCAAAAGACGATTTACACTGCATTGACAAACGGCAACAGACACTTCGTCAGGTTTTGAAGGATCAGTGTTCTTGTTTTTGCCGATTGAACATGTTGAACATGTTGAATATGTGTTTGTTGGCTCTTGGAATGTCTGAGAAGTGATGTACTGTAATCTGGTGACTGTCGCTGTTGGCCGGTGTCTGTCGGTGGAGTGTGAATTGGCCTTAAAACAATCATTTTTCGACAACTCGGGTTAAATTAATGGTGCACCTTCGTGTTTGACGATAAACAGTCAAATTTCTTCCAAACAACACAACACAAAAGCTCCACAAAATAAGCTTTGTTACTGTATTATTGTATTTATTTTAAAATAAATAAATAAATCAATCAAAAAGCATACATTACCGTGTAAAAGTTTGGGGTCAGTAAGATTTTCTAATGCTTTTGAAAGCACCTTGTATGCTCTTAAAGCACCTCTTTTATCTCTTATGCTCACAAAGGCTGTATTTATTTGATCAAAAATACAGTAAAAACAGTAATATTTTGAAATGTTATTACAATTATTTGTGAAATATATATTTCTATTTTAATATAGTTTAAAATGTCATTTATTCCTGTGACGCCATCATTACTCCAGTCTTCAAGTGTCACATGATCCTTCAGAAATTCTTCTGATATGCTGATTTGCTGCTCAAGAAACATTTCTTATTATTATCAATGTTGAAAACAGTTGAAAACTAGTGTAAGCTTTTTGATATGACTTTTTCATATATGGTTATGATCCTACAACAACAAAAAAAAAAACTGGGAATACGGACATCAAATGGAACTGGGGCACTTTATATTCACATGCCCCTGCCGTACAGCCATTAGAACCAGTTTGGGGTTTGTAATGTGCATCTTAATGGAAGACTCACAGCTGAAGCAGGTCTCCAAGATTGACAAAAAGATCAGGGGGGATTGCTTTGATTCTGTTATTGGACAAATCCCTGTGGAGAGAGAAAATATTAGTGCCTTTTGCATTCAAATAGGCATCTGTTGACAGAATTGATGAGCAAGACAGTCTGAAGCCAAACTATTTGAGGACTGATGTCACATATAACTAGTCGAGCTGGATGGGAGTAGGACCAACCCGGACTTTAAAATTGATAAGGAAATCCATTTTTGCTTAGCTTTTCAAAAATAGCACAGAAATAGGTCACGAGTAAACTCCAGAGAAAACTTTGTGGTGATTATTTTGGCAAATATTTATGATGGAATGGAATGCCTGAGAACTTACAGCTCGCCCAGTTTACGAAGCAGAGAGAAAGCCTGCACGTGGATGTAACTAATGCAGTTCCGCTGGAGGACCCTGCAAAAAAAAACAGCAAAAAAAAACGTTTATCTTGGTAGACAGAAACATGACGACCCTTTCAGGGGAATGGAATGTGCAAGAAATACAAAAGAGTACACAACAGTGTCAATGGTGATGAGTGCAAAAACAAAAATCAATTTAGAAGGTAAATGGGATTTGACCTTTAATCAACCGAGTAACTCATGCGTATAATCAGTGAAATTTTAATCGGGAAATATTGCATAATATTCATTACTGAAGTCCACACTATTCTGCTTAATAGTTTTCTCTCACAAGTTAAGATTTAAAATGAACAAAGGCAGATAAGTCTATTGCTTTGATTTCTGTGAAACGGTGATTAAAAATTTAAAAGCAAGAACCAGGGAAATGAAAATGGTTTGCTTAAAAATATATTTTGACCTAATTTTTTGTGTTTTTGGCAAGAAGGACCTCAAACTATGCATATTAAGAGTGGGGTACAACAGTCCCCCAATAAATATGTTTATGTGAAAATGTACTTTATATTATGATAAACGGTAGGCCCTATGCCATTAAAAAAAAAGAAGCTTTTCCGCTCATCTGCCATATTTATAACCAAAAAAAAAAAAAAAAAGTATTGTTATTTTAGGATTTCATAACTGTAACAAGGTTAATTGTTATGGAAGAAGGAGCCGGGAACCGTCTAACATTCAACACTTTAATAATCATAAATTAAACCAACAACAAAACAAAAGTAAAGGCGGCAGCCCTTCACAGACGACTGCTGCCACATAATAAACAAAACATAACAGCCAGTGGTGCTTTTCCCGAAAGCATCGTTAGCCAACTATGGTCGCATGTTCCGTCGTTATCAGCATAGTTCAACAAGTCTGTGTTTCCCGAAACTATAGATCTCGAGCTGTGGTTAGAGGCATAGTTTCTTGATTGCATGACATGTGGACTGAATAAGTCCATGGTTACTTATGGGTTAATACTCATGGTTACCATAATACTATATACCATATATACTAATACTATAAACCATAAGACTCATGGTTAATAAGTATGGGTTACTTGATGGAGTTTCAGGACACCACTGGGTCACTTGATGGAGTTTTTCGGTTCCTTGCCACTGTTGCCTTTGGCTTGCTCAGTTGGGGATATTCAAATTAATTAACCAATCATTAATAACATTGATCAGCCCTTCCAAACTTGGATGTCTTTTTTATTTTATTGTTTTCCACTAATAAACAAACATTGTTATGTTGTTTTGATTGATACTGTGAAGCTGCTTTGATACAATCTGTATTGTGAAAAGCGCTATATAAATATACTTGACTTGACTTGACTTGAATAAATCATTATCTTGAGCAAAATAAGCAAGCTGCCATTCAGTACAATCTATATCTTTTATTTAGAATACATACAAATGTCATTTACGTCTTTTAGTTTGTCAAGAGATTTAAAGCACCGTTATTGGAGACTGCGCATGTGCGAACGTGCTCGACTATGTAAGAACGAGCCTTGATTGAATCTAGAAATAAAGCTAAATAACTGAGAAAAATGAGAAATAGTCCTCAGATGCCATGTCTGTAATTTATATCAAAACATAAATTAATTCGATCTCAAACAGTTTCATTAAAAGAAGTTATACTTCACCATGTGCGTGAAGTCATAAACCAACGCGGTTGAACGACCAATTTGCGACAATATGG
The DNA here is from genome assembly GCA_031834385.1 of Semotilus atromaculatus. Lineage (NCBI taxonomy): Eukaryota > Metazoa > Chordata > Actinopteri > Cypriniformes > Leuciscidae > Semotilus > Semotilus atromaculatus. The sequence goes on along the minus strand of JAULUF010000052.1, from coordinate 7,390,050 downwards.
TTTCGGGAAACAGTCGTGACTAGCTAGTTGATTTCTTCAACGATGCATCGCACTCTGGTAGTTAAGCAGCGAGTTACGTCATTGTACGGGAAACACACCCCAGGCCTGGTCCTTTCTCGTCCTTCACTGTCGTCGCTCCTCCTTTTATGCTTCCGCTCCTCCGTGAGATACAAGACCGGTGTGTCCTGCTCGCCACAATAACCTCTTAAGTATTTTATAGTATTTTTTTTTTTTTTTTAGCGATTTTTTTTTCTTCACTGTTTCTATTTAGTGTTTTGGGAGAAAATAAAATTGAAAGTGTGAAGCTTTTTAAAGGGTTAGTTCACCTAAAAAAATTAAAAGTATGTAATTACTCACTCTCATATTGTTTCAAATTAATAAGACTTTCGTTCATCTTCGGAACAAAAATTAAGATCTTTTTTGGTGAAATCTGAGATAAAAGAGTTTCAAAGTTTAAATCTAAATAAAAGCCTAAATTTAATCTGTTCATCACATAAAGTGATCATGCTTCTTCAGAAATTTGGACTAAACCTCTCAATTCATATGGATTCGTTTTTTGATCTCTTGATGAACTTTTTGTGTCAAAGTAGTAGTTGCATAGCTGCCAATGGAGGGACAGAAAGCTCTCAGATTTCACCAAAAAGATCTTCATTTGTGTTCTGAAGATGGAATGACATGATGGTGAGTAATTAATGACAGAATTTACATTTTTGGGTGAACTAACCCTTTAAATACTGAATAGAATACATTTGTAATGTCCATTGGGGTCATCTGATCAGAGCTTTGAGAAGCTGTTACAGGAGGGTGGGAATACTCACAGCACTGTTAGCATGTTACAGGACCTGAAGGTCACATTTCCCACAGTCTCAATCTTATTTCCCTCAATGTCTCTGCAGACACAAATAGAAATAAGAGGGTGTATGAAAAATGTAAGAAAGAAAAGGAAAAGAAAAAGTTACATAAATTCTACTTATTGATTAGCATCAGCTTAGAGGACCAAATAATTTACATTAAAGCAAAATGCATACATTTATTTACTGGGAGCAAAATTTAAAGTGATCTCTACAAGCTCTGCAACCATAAAAATAAAATAACAACACAAGTGATTTTATCAGGACAGTGTTGTATTCAAACTTACAGCCAATTTAACCGTGGCATCTCCAGGCAAATATCATCAAGCTTTGTGAGAGCATTGTTCAACAACACTCTGAAACACACACACACTCTCTTTTAGAGAATGGATCCTATACACTTGTTAAAATATAAGATTTACATTTTGAGAAGCAGAAGATGTGTCACCAAAATAGCAACAGGTTGAAACTCACAGCAGCACAAGGGAGCGCAAACCAGTGAAGGTCAAAGAGGAGATGTGATGAATATTGTTGTTCTCCAGAATCCTTCAGGAAAAATGGGAGAAACTCATTAAAACACGGCAGCCTCTCAAATTGAATTGCTTTTTCCAATATTTGTTCCGGGGACGCCAATTTATGCATACGGGTTATAAACCATAATTGGCATTCAATTAGGAGTTCCTTTTACTTTATAGCATATCCTTGGCGACTGCAAATGTGAGCTAAAGAAATCACTCCTTAGCTGATATCACATAGAAATTAACATCAGTTTTGTGTTTTCTATATGGTCATCATTGCAGAATGTTTATTGATTGACAACTCCTGTTGCAGTTATTTGATTTGAAGCATAAAAGCACTGAATGAGGAAATCCATCTTGTTTTAGTTGACATGAGAGAATGACGAGAAACACTTACAGCCATTCTAGTTTGTGCAAATCCTGGAATACATCAGGAAGTAGGGTGGTAATATGATTAGAACTGAGATACCTGAAGAAAAATAAGAGATTACACCTATCTGAGGGTATAGCCAAAACATTTTTTAAAAGCATTTGCCCATAGAAAATAAGCAAATAAGCAAACTAAAGTGTCTGTCAATCACTGAGAGCCCATTCGTCACTCTCTGAAGAAAGGCAGCAGATGAGGCTGATAAGAAAGTTGTATGCTAAGAAGGGACAATAAAAGTGTCTGCTGACTTTAAAAACTCACAGTCTCGTCAGATTGTAAAGGCCTCTGAAAGCATGCGGGTGCACCGTTTTAATGCGGTTGTGCTGGAGATACCTGAAACACAGTTTACAGGAAGCATTAAAAAAGAGGTAGAAGAGAGAGAAGTAACACAAAATTTAACTGTTAAAAGTTTGGGGTCTGTAGGATTTTTATGTTTTTGAAAGAGGACTCGTAGGCTCACCAAGGCTGCATTTATCCATGCATCATTTTCAGCCATTTACAATTTTCAGCATTATTACATATATGGCTAATTTGCTGCTCAAGAAACATTAATTCTAAATAAAATAAAAATCTTACTGACCTTTAAACTTTTGAATGGTAGTGTATAATCCCATTGAAAAAGAGATATATTGGGACCAGACTGTCAATGTTTTTGACTACCGCCAATAAGCAATCACCCACATCACCTTACCAGCCATATAACAAAGCACTAAAACTACTCAGAACACCTTAGCAACCACATAGCAACAGCGCT